>VONZ01000052.1:0-325000 GCA_012976165.1 Labeo catla | reverse complement strand
TATCTGGTCAAAACTCACACTGTAAAATGCATGATGCATTACAATGAATTTATTATAGAGGATTTATTAGGGAATGTACTGTAATAAACACAATGGTCTGAACATAAGGCCACAATGGATCTAAAAAAGTTAAAAGTCATTGATTTGTTGTATTTGGCTACTAAAGAAGCATCTATTTTGCTGAAGATCTTACTAAAGTATGAAAAGTTGTAATTTATTGCTTAAATGCTTAAAAAATTGGGATCCATGTTCACAATATTACAGTGGAAAAAGAAGTGTTTGCTAATACAGTCTACACTGTAAAAAATGATTTGTTGACACAACTTGACTTAGTCAAGTCATTTTGTTGCATTGGCTTTAAGTTTAGCGAACACTAGGTGTTAAGTTCACTCAACTTATATGTAGTTGTTGAAATAACTTGCAGTAAATTGAGCCAATGTACTGTATCAATTAATGAGCATTTAAATTTTTTAGTTAAGTCAACTGAAAAAAAATTGGTTGAATTCAATTTTTCATGTTTTCACAACTATGAATCATGTCTAGTTGACATATATTATTAATTTTTCCTCAAGTAGTTTTGGATATCTAGAACCAGATTTTTTAGGAAATCAACACAACTGCAAAATTGAAACTCACAGCATTTATTTTTAAACAGACACATTGCATCCAAAAACACAAACATAATAATTGTCTTGCAAAGATAGAAAAACACTACGAAAGAAAAAAACTTTACATATACACAGCTAACACAAAAACATGCAAACCTCTCTATGCACACACCCATCTTAGTGCCAAAATAGTACAAATAACTCTCCTTGTCATTATCAGATATTTTCATAGCAGAAACAAGTGTACATGAAGAATTCACAATAAGCTGTGTTAAAAATACTTCATATTAAACTTAAAAAAACTGTAAATTCCCAATTGTAGGAACATGACAATGAAAGAGGAAGCACTACAAGGTAACAAAAAAGAAGTCAGTTAAAAAACAAAACAAAACCAAGAATTCCAATGTTCGACTTGAAAAAAATGAGATCTAAAACAACAATGTTCTTAAAGTTTAAACCAGTACAATGATTAAACAGTAGCATAAAGTAAAAAAGATTTATTTTTATAAGTCTTATCACAGCAACTTGCTTTTCAAAGAGTGAACTCTTGCGGTACTAGAGTCTGATCTGACTCCAATGAACAGGTGCTGTATCACTTTAAAAGTGACTTTTAATTCCTTTGGATAGTCAAGGTTTAATGCGTACACCAGGCCCATCAGGTTCAGAAAAGCATTAGGTATAATCACTCAGGTGACACATTACCACTTCTTCCTCAATCACCAGGGCAATGTCATAGAAGGCTGGGAGAGGTTTCATCACGTTTTCCGCAACCACTGGGAATCCAATCACCACACACTTGATCCCATCCTCTTCAGTCACTGGGCTTCATAGAATGTAAACAAAACAAGGCACACTTAACAAGTTACAAAACAAGTTACACTTCTACTAACTATAAGTAAATTTGCAACTACATGTCAACTAATTCTCATTAGTTTGCAACTACGTCTACTAACTCTGAGAGCAGACTGTTAGGTTAGGTTTAGGGTTAGTAGAATAAGCTGATATATACTTGCAAAGTTTACAAGAGTGTTACAAGATATATTAAGCAGACAGTCTAGTAATACTCTAATGAGTAGTTGACATGCAGTTGCAAAGTTACTTACTGTTAGTAGAATGTCTAAAGTGGACTATCAAAATAAAGTCTTACCGTTTACACTACTCTGGTGTTTTCAACCCTCAAAAATGGAGACTTTCAAAAACGCTGCAGACCCTGTTTTAGTTTGAAAACTCTGGGATTGCATGTCAGTGTAAATGGACCAAAACGGAGACTTTTTAAAACGATGGCGTGGCTGCCCACATTTACTCTGCGTATCCTTGATGATCGTGTAAACAATAACATCATGCTCATTGTTGTACACCATAGATATGTATAGGTAGATTCCACATTCGACCGCTTCAAGCACGTAGATCCGCCATCTAAATAATAGGGCATCTACCTGTACATAGCTATGATTGTACTTGCATGAATGGTCATGCGACATGTATTTTCAGTTGTGTAGTGTAGACGGAGATTGTTTCTGAAATGCAGCGAAAACACCAGTGTAGACGAGGATCGTTTTCATTTTAAAATGCCGTTTTAAGGGCCTTACATGTTTCAGCTTACCTTGCACATCTCTTAATGAATTTTGAAGGAGTCTCTTGCATGTACCACGGCAGGCCCAGCCATGCTGCTGTCCTCATCCTTTGGTTGTTGTCTGTAAAATATAGGATGGTTAAAGTACCAGCTTTATTTGTTCAATCCTTTGTTTTTCTTTATTCATTTATCTTTTCTCCCTCTCCCTCTGTTTTGATGCTTTTTATGCATATACATTTGTTGTAAATAAATCACCAGTGATGTGATGCAACAACAGTTGTTTGTTACCTTCTTGTTCAGCACCAAAATAAGATTTAATAGTGGATGTACCGCGCACTTTGTAACACTTTAAAGGACTTAAAAGGACAGGTTACCAAAGATGATAACTGTCATTTACTCACTAACATGCCACTCCAAACACATGCTAAATTATTAATATCTTCATTCCATACAATGAAAATTATCAGTGTTAAGCTGTTAAGCTCTAAAAAGGACAAGTCAACACTAGAAAAAAATGCAGTAAAAGTAGTGGATTGGTCATGTTGCCTATTTTAAAAGTTTTCTGATAATAACTAATGATAATAAACAGATTTGATGTTACTATGACATAATACAACATCAAACCTCATTAGTTCTTATGTCATGACGTGATCAAAAGACTTGCAAGAATCAATGAGGTTTGATATTTATGTAGAAGCTAATACAATCAAACATTCTTGTAAACAAAGACTTTAATTTTTATGTTTTCATCATACAAAAATATTGTATGATTTTGAAAGTCTTGGAATATGATGCACAAATCATATAAGTTACTTTTTAGACACTTACTCTGAAGTCACTGTATGAAAAGATGTCACTATCACTAGTTTTATGATCCATAGAAGAAAAAAGATCATAGAGGTATGGACAAACATGAAAGTGAGTAAATGATCACAGAATTGTCATTCTGGGGAGAGAAAGACTGCTTTAACATAAATAGACTCACATCCTTATCAAGGCTCTTTAATACTGAAGTCATATCTGGAATGTCCTCATCACGCTTTGACCTGAAAAACTGTATCAGCTTTGAGAGATGATCATCTTGGCCTTCAAAAAAATACAAGACACAAGCCAGGTGAATTCTTTGCTGATCTATAAAAGCAAATATATTTACAAATTTAACAAAGATGCAGGGTCTCAGTGATAGTCCTTAACAGTACTAAATTAAAACATAATGCAGGATATTTGTATTAAATACAAATACGGACTGACAGTGGTGTTTTAGATATTACTGGTCATTCGTGTTTCTAAGATAAAAAAAAATAAATAACGATAAGGAGATCCAATGAACACGCTCAAAAGTCGCTTACATAAAACTTTACACTGTTTTATCTATTTATCAACATTAACTTGATCCACAATTGTAATAGTGATGGGTTCTTTTCCGTGACCCGGTTCTTTGAGCCGTTCGTTTCAATGAGCCGGTTAAAATGAAACGGTTCACCAGTTCTTTTACTTACTCACGTAATGATGTCATCTCAGCGGATGATAATACGCTCAGACCCATTCAAATATAATTTGTAATCATAACTTCAGTTCATCATCGTCGTCATCTTGGAAAAGTTTTTTTACGTTAGCGTTTTGCAAAAGCACATCAGGCTCTGATGTGCAAACAGACGTTTTACAAGTGTAATACATATAAACTGAACTAGTCTTCAGCTTTGTACAGAAACAAGCTCATAAAACCTAACAACGTGCATAAAAAGTAAATAGCAAATTCCACTTACGTTTTCACTTAACAGTTGTTGCATGTTCATCGTGTTAAAAGTGCTGTTTGATATAATAGCATTTGCATTTTCCAGTAGGCGTACGTTTTATTTGTTATTAACTTACATTTGGCGAAATTCTGTAAGGCGTGCTCAGTATCAGCTGTTCGTGTTCATCAGTTCTCTCGGCACAGCATGTCAGTGAACTTTCGAAGTTAATGGCGTAACCTATCAGTAATCAAGCTGTACTAGTTCGCAAGATATGATTGGCTGAAATCAAAACACGGCCGGTGAGCGAAACAAGCCTAAATTAACATTAAAGAAAGCACAAATCAAGGTATACTTACTCAATTCATTATTTGCAGTCCATGAAGTCCATCTGTTTTCGTTCAAATGCAGGCTCCTTCGTCTTTTCTTGTATGAGCAGCAACTTTTCGTGCAGAAAATGGCGGATAGCGCATCTTTCTCAACTTTGTTAAAACAGTACGTCATCATGACGTAGAGATTCTGGCACATGCGCATTACACAGAAAGTTGATAGAACCTATGTTTTGTTGTTATATGAACATGTTATTTAAAGTTTTCAATTTCTCTTTAAGTTGAAGTTGTTCCAACTTGTCCTATTGTGTAGTGAGGCACTGCAGGTTGACAGGACATGATTTCACTTGTCCACCCGACTAAAACGCAGAATCATTTTTTACAGTGTATTAAAGTTGTGATTAATTTATAGAGGTTTTAACATTTTTACAGAGATAATAGGAAAGGTCATAAAAATAAAGCACACAGTTCTTGCAATCAGTTTGGTTACTATTTTGAGAAATAGTAAATGGATTAAATGGATTAGATGTGCTTCTGACAAGTAGTTAATGTTCATGCGATGAATCTGAATTATAAATGAAGTGTGGTTTGTAATGACTGGAATTACTCCTCTGCTGGATGACAAGAGCTAAATCAGACATGATGTGTGATGTAAATCTGATGTATTTTGGAGGGAAACAGGATATTCAATAAGAAGAATGACCATCAGTAATTGATTGAAAGGTTAAGTGTCTCTGTATGACAGGAGGTTGGAGGAGAGGGGTTGGAAACGTAAGAGGAATTCATGACATCAGCCAGAAAAGAAATCTGTATGAAAGGTGGATTTTGATGTCAAAGGCAAACATATTTTATAGCATAAAAAGTACCAACAGCATGTTAAAGTAAATCTTTAACAGCGTTGTAAACATTTTGAATTGAATTTAAAAGTTCTGATAAAGCTTTTTAGGACAGATAAATCAGCAGGGTGAAAGAGCATGTCATTTCCCAGAATACATTACTTGATTCTTACAGATTCATGTCATTCAATAATTTATGGCCAAATCAATTCAGATTCACACTCGTGAACTGAAAGAGAGTCAATTCCTCAAATAAATTATTACTAGAAGGTAAATGGGTGCAGATAAAGATGAGGGGAAGTGGGATGTATCTAGATATTTTTGAGACTGATTTACTGTATGATATGATTGTGTTTAAACTTTTATCAGTTTTATTTTTATATGCACAAAAAGACTATTTGTTTTCTCATCCCCCTCAATCTCATTAAGGAACAGGGCTAAGGGGGCTGAAGCCCTGAATGTTTTTATTACCATGCCCTGTACACATCATCACTGACTTCATGCTAATTAACATTATTTCTGTTAGAACCACAGATTTGCTCTCTGCACATCTAACAGTATCTACTTACATCGTTCACTCCTGACAAGATCCGTTCAGTGAGGCTAGTACTTCTGACCAGCCGTCAGTAAGAAATTATATGGTTTATACGATCCAGCCAATGAGCTTAGATCTTGTGGAACCAGGCAGTTTGTTTGGTGTGTACTTTACTAGATCAATTTATTTGGAAATGATTTAAAAAATATTTAATGTTTAAAAAGTCATATAAGTCTTGATATTAAGAATCCCAGGGTTCGTAAATGAGAGAGAAGTGTTTGTTTGCAACACTGCTTGTTCCCTGCTGTCAGCAGCCAGGAGTGGGTCGTCCAAATAGGCAAACTCTCCCATGCCCTGATGACATAGTGGAGCCAACTCCACTGTGGCATATTATGTAAATATGCGCTGTGCTAAGGACAGCCCGAACAGCAGGAAATTCATATGCAGCCTCCTTGAAGGAGAAACTCAAAGGAGGAACGAAGCATTGGTTAAATCCACTGATGTAAACCAATCCCGGGATGCAGGGAGCACAGTAAGTGACGTACTGTAAGCATTTTGAACTTGTAATGTCTGTGATGCCTGTTCTGCTGTCACAAATCCAGGATAAGCCGTAAACCCCCAATTTTCTTTGGGAGGAGGATGTAACAGCTGTAAAACCCTTCCTCTATTCTCCCTTGTGGGACCGCCTGAATTGCCTCTTTTTTGAGAAGAACACGGGGTTTGATTGTTTTGACAAATGAACACATGAGGCATTGCATACTGAACACGGAGTTTCTTTATGGACAACAAACTCTTGCAGGATCCTTTCTTCACAGAAAGAAGAAAATGGCTGCCTCTGGACATTCTTCCCTCTCCTGTGGGCTAGGGACCAAACTGCCTCTTTTTTCCTTCAGAGAAATATTCTCCTTTTGTAGGGGACCAATCATGCTTTCCCAACCCTGCCTGCTGCTTAGGCTGTGTGTACATGTCCACCCAGCCTCCCAAGCCCTAGGCCTCGGTACTATTGCTGGTGGCAGTCAGGAAAATAACCTGCTGAATTTCTTTGGAATTGAACCCCTCAGAGAGACTGCCTGTTTCTTAGTCTTCAAACTGTGCTTGAAACGCATTGAGGCCCTCTCCGAAGAGTTTGGATGGGGGATGGGTACGCTGAGCAATTCCGATCTTGTTCAGGCCAGTTTGCCAGGGTCAACCAAAGATGGTGTTGTGCCACCACAGTACTGGCCAATGCATGATCCAGTGATCCAATGACCCAATGACACCTGCGTGCAACGGGTTGCAGTACGTTGTCAGGTGTACTATAGTAGTGGACCCACGATACCATTTTGAGTGGCTGCCAGGTATGCAGCAAGCTTTCCCCACTCCTTCGAACTCTAAAAACTGCTTCGGCAATGAAGATGTGAGCGTTAGCAAGCTTTCCCCACTCCTTCGAACTCTTAAAAAAGGCTTCGGCAATGAAGATGTGAGCATCGGACGCAATCTGGATAAAGTGGTAGGCATGTTTTTACTACTGTCTGCACCAGAGACAGATAGAACCTGACAAAACACAATCTTCTCAGTATCTGAGGGGCAGGCCACTCCACTGACAACTTCACTGCCAATCTATAAAACAGATCAACGAAGAGATTCCTCCACTGCCTCACTTCCACCTATTGCTTTGGAGGGCAAGGGGGAAGCCAGGATTTGACCACATAGTTCCTCCCTTGCATCAAGTGAGATGGACTCATCCACACAAACACCCAAAATCCTGAATAAGCTCAGGAGCAATCCCAGGAACATCCTCCCAACTCCGTGTGGCCTTTCAGATAGTAAATAGCCACATGACATAGGACAGGGGTGAGAACCTTCCTTGTGCTTGGACATTTGGCTTGAAAAGAGTTTATTAACCCTTAGTTAGCAAAGCTAGACTTGAACTAAAAACCTTCTCTTATTCTGCCTTAGCTTCACCAAGAATCACCACTGTGGGCTCTTTCTTGTGAAAATGTGGCATGATGGTGTTCTAGCAGCACAGTGAACTCAAGAACAAAGGTATTGACGGGATTCATTCATTGCCCTTTCAGGCGTAAATAAAGGTGTCTTCAGAGAAAAGTGTGAGAGCGCGATATCTCCTAGTTAAATGTAAGTGAACCGATTGAATAAGAACAGTTTCCTACTTTTCTCCTGAATGAATTATCCATTTTGAATGAATGAAATGAATAAATGATTCAACTACTTACTTATTAAGACATTACCTACTGGCAATTCTAGTTTATATTTAAAAGTTTCATTCTATTTTTTTCTATTATTTCATATTTTTATATTCCCAATTTATATTTAAAACATTAGTCTCTCAAAAGTATTTATGCAATATTTAAGTGCAGTGTAAATGCACATACAAGAGATAGACCTATGCATCTTTAATACTTGCTTCTTTTAGAAAATTGGGCCACTTAGCCAATGTAACTTAAACATATTTTATTTTAAGTGTTTTCTGTGTATTCTGGCACATACATGGATGTCTTTGGGCTAAGCGGCGGGTATCCACTCACCCTAGAACTGCCCATATTGAGAAACCTATAGCCACACTTTGGATCACACATGTGAATTCCCACGTTATGCAGATAAAAAAAGGATCGTTCGTACCCTTGAAAACAGGAAGAGCGGTTTAATTGAGCCTGATGCACCCGGACTGACCCTTCTCTCCTACTGCGGACTCGAGGACAACCGCTAATGCTAACTAACGGTTGCTAGGGAGAGACTGAAACACTGGGCAGTGCAGGTCATTTGGCTGACAGCTGGACAGAGCGTTTGTTTACACACGAATGCCACGCTGTTGGAGACAGAGGACAGCTCTGTCTCATGTGACGTAAGCGCGTCTAATTGCGTGTGGCAACAAAATCATTTCCACCTCTAATTTAAGGATCCTTTCATATAACACTCTGCACTTAATCCTAATAGCAAACAGGCTATGTCAGACCTGTGAGCCGCATGCGTGACTTCCATTGACTAGACAGATTTATACTGAGCAGTAATGATGTGCTGGGGGATTTCAGCTCTTCTTAAAATTATCTTAAAGGAAGAGCATAACAGCATCTATCCACAGGTGGCTGTTACAATTGGGGCTGGGAATGAATTCAGGGAGTGAATTTCAAGGATCGATGGAGTTCTACTTCAATATGTAGAGGACTTCAATCTTTTATCCTCATAATAACCTCCAAACATCATGCACATTTCATACATAAAATAATGGGATTTTCTGCATCTGTGGTTTAAAAATATAGAATATGTCCCAAACTAGGGTCCCCCTAGTGAATCTTGGCAAATTCCACCAGTGGTTACAATAAATAATTTCATTTAGATGCAGATAGGTTAGTAGCATAGTAAAATTTGATGATGCGAAAAACAAAAATTAGACACTTGTTTCCATCTATGTATTTTTATGCAAATTTTAGGATATTGCATTAAAAATGCCTGATGGAATCACCAAGATTTGTATAACATCTTAAAGTGTGCATAAAAAAAACAATATGAGGCAGACCATTTTTTATCCTATGTGGATAAACTACAATGGAATTTATAAAATAAATTTATCCAAGAGCAACACAAAAATACACAAAAAAATTGTTGCCTCTTCAGGTCATGTTATTGAATAAATGGACTAACCAGCAGACTGATCTCATTGCATACCATCTAAAATGTTGTTTTAACCATTCTGAAATACCTAAGTCAAGTCTGTCATCAAAATGATTTGGTATAAATACCTCCCAGAACTGTCTCACACGAGTGCATTTACAAACAGTGTTTGTTATTGTGCTTCATCTGCGCCTTCTGAAGAGCAAGACATTTATAATGTAGGAAACAAGAGTCACAGTTTTCCTGGTCACAGTCATTTTTATTATTAATACTTTGTGCCATTTTCCCAGGAAGTAACAGTTTTGTTCCTTTGAATGCATGGGATGGGAACGGTTCTTTATTCACAAATGATTTATGCGATAGTGTAATTTTTTGCATAAGTTATATTCACAACATTGCATTATGGAAACATAGCTCATGCTTCAACAGTGATAATGCATATGCATGCCAAAACATGAAGAAAAATGCAATGCAATCTAGCTAAAGAACTACTCTGCACTCTTAAAAATAAAGGCGCTTAAAAGATTCTTCACAGCGACGCCATAGAAGAAGCATTTTTGGTTCCACAAAGAACCATCTTTTTCTTACCTTTTTATAATCTGAAGAACCTTCTTTTGCCACAAAGAACCTTTTGTGAAACAGAAAGGTGCTTCAGATGTTAAAGGTTCTTTATAGCAAAAAAGGGTTGTTCCTTTATTTTTAGATGTAATACTTTGTATTATTTGTGTCATCCTGTATGTATAAATAAACATAATGTATATGTTCTTCATATGTACTTCATATAGTTTCAAAGAGTTTGTAAACATGGAGTCTTGAATTTCAAATCCTGACATCTAAGGCAGGATTAGCAGTGAATAATGGACCTAAATTAATACGTTAAGTTTTCAAAAGGCCACAATTATGTCCTAATGGAAAGAGTCTGCTATGGCAGCAAGTAGTTACTGAAAATACTGTTGTAATGTTGATTAACAGCTATATGTATGTACATGGTTTTGATTCTTTTGGTGTTAATTTGCCAATCCCCTTGTTGAATCTGTTTGTAACAGCTGACATTTCTCATAAGATAGGATGATTTAACCCGTGTTCAGATGTGTTCAGACTTGCTGTAGTACTTTTCCATAATCTCTCCATGTGTGCCATGAGGAGCTGGAAACAATAAATGTACAGGAACTGCAAGAAGGATGATGTCATTATGATGAATTGTTATTATTTATATATTTAGCTCTGTCATCATTTGCTCACCTTTCATGTCATTCCAGATGTTTATGCTGTTTTTTTTTTCTTTTTTCTGCAAAACACAAAAGAACCACAGAGGAAACAATACATTGCCTTTTTTCATAACAGCTCATAGACTTTGTCAAGCTACATAAAAGACAAAAAAAAGCACATAAAACAATCATAAAGTATAATTCTTTTAACCATAGTGTACTAAAAGTTAAATGTTCCGAATCTTCATGCAATAGCTTTGTGTCAAACCCCCCAGATTCACTGGAAACATGCCTGTGGTAACATTGCTACAAAATGATATTAAGTTGCTTCTAGCACGTTGTGACACTTGTGAAACTGCCAGTAAGTGGTGCTAAAAGCATGTTCAGTTTTATCCAAAATGGATTAACATAAATCTGCTTTTATGATCCTGGTGGTTGTATGTATCATGGCAGTTTGGAAATGAAATGTCCAGTGAGTGGCACTTAAAGGTTAATACTCTATTGCATTTGAAATAAAGGTAGCACCCACACTACACATAACCGATAGTGTGAACAAAAGCAAACACTTTAACTTTGGGAAAAAAATAAAAAATAAAATAAATAAATATATATATATATATATATATATATATATATATATATATATATATATATTGTCATTTTACCTCACTTCTATGAGTGTTTGATCTCTCTATTTGTGTTGTACCGGGTGTGTTACCAAGCAAGTTTACTACAGTAGTCAACATTTGAAATGGATTAAAACCTTTAATCAAAGGTGTCCTAAAACCAAAACAATACCCATTCTTGTCTTAGGACAACTTTGAATAATTTTTGATCCACTTAAAATGTTGACAACTGTATGTCAGAAAAACCAAAAATATGGAGCTGATTATGTGAAGCAAATGTCAAATCATATTAGTTCATTAGAGGAATACTCCACTTTTTTGAAAATAGGCTCATTGTCCAACTCCCCTAGAGTTAAACAGTTGAGTTTTACCGTTTTCAAATCCATTCAGCCGATCTCCGAGTCTGGCGGTAGCACTCTTAGCATAGCTTAGCATAGATCATTGACTCTTCTAACTCTTCTGTAGTTACATCATGTACTAAGACTGACGGAAAATGAAAATTTGCAATTTTCTAGGCCGCTATATGGCTAGGATCTATACTCTCATTCCGGCGTAATAATTAAGGAACTTTGCTGCCGTACCATGGGTGCAGCAGGCGCAATTATATTACGCAGCGCCTGAAAATAGGCTAACTTCCGTTAACATAACCAACGTGACCACCTGCTTGCACAGGGAGACTATTTTCAGGCGCTGCGTAATACCATTGCGCCTGCTGCACCCATGGTATGGCAGCAAAGTTCCTTCATTATTACGCCAGAATGAGAGGACAGTTCCTACTTCCTAGTACACAACGTAACTACAAAAGAAACAACAAGAAAAATACTGAAATTCTTTGGCGAGATGCTAACAGTCTAAACGGTCTAAAATGATTTATGCTAAAAGACCCAGAGATCGGCTGAATGGATTTGAAAACAGTAAAACTCAACTGTTTAACTCTATGGGAGTTGGAAAATGAGTCTATTTTCAAAAACAGCGGAGTGTTCCTTTAATTATGCACTAAGATAAAACTGTTATAAGGTCATAACATAGTATGGTGCAAAGAACTTTGCAAAAAATAAGTCTTTATCTGTCCGTAATCATAATGTGTGTGAAATGGCAAAAAACGTTGGTGTTCCCCTTCAGTCGCCCCTTCTGACGTTACGTCATAACTGACGTATTTGGGGTCTCCCTTGGGAGGCCAATCACCTCTGAATAAACTGGAAAAGGCCAATGAAAATTGGCGAGTGGATTTTGCATGCCAAGCCACTCCCCCGTCCATACGGGTATATAAGATGGCGGCGTGCATCCACTCATTCAGATTTTTGCTTCGGAGCTTCACCCGCAAGCTGACTGGAAACCCATCGTTGGATTCTCTCGATGCTGCGTAGCCGGGTGCATCTCTGCACCGGTAACTTTGTATTACAGCGAAGAACCCCTCTTGAGTGCATGGTTGTGCTGCGGTCCTTCCCTGGGCAAACCAGCAATAAAAGAGCAATTTTCCAACGAAGCATGGTTGTTGAGAGTGTCTTTTTCAAGACGCATCTCCGATCGTGTGTTTTTAGGGAGCGATAGTTTCCTTACTTCCTCATGACGGACACAATCGCTGTCTCATAGGTCTGGGTTGTAAACAATGCACGTTGAGATGGTGTTTGTGGATGGGTTATGCCCGCGCTTGTGGGCAGACCCATTATTACGCTTGGTCATAGCTTACATTTGTTATGTGGGCTACCTTTGCGCTCTACCCTTTCCGGTTTCGCGGGTCGCTGACTCCCGAGGCTGCATTGGCTAGAAGCATGGGAGACCTGAGGATTACAGTCTGGGCTGCTCCATCGGGTTCGCGTTCTTAGCGTATTACCGTCGAGTTTCTGAATGCCGATGCCGGTTCGTCTTACCATGAGGCCTGTGTCTCATTTAGTGCTCATGAGGATGTTAAGATGTCTATTGCCCCATCAGCGGAGCGGTTCGTCTTCTGACGCCGAGGATTCGGCCGAGCAGCCGCTGTCTTAGGCTAAGTTGACGGCCATGTTCCTCCGAGTGGCCGCGACGATCAGGTCGGAGGTTGGGTTCCCGCCTTCCCTGGCCGTTCGTGGTCTAACGATGGGTTTTCAGCGACGGATGCGGCTCTTGCTGCGCCCTCTCTGGTACCTTTCTTCCCAGAGGTTCAGGAAGAGCTTAACTACGTGTTCGGCTCTTTCCCCGCACTCTCCTCGCGGGCGGGGGTGGCCTGGAGCACGTTGACGCCCTCTGGTGGAGTGTGCAGTTGCGATGCAAAACGCCGCCACCTGGTGGGCTGTCCGTGTTTTCCTCCTAGCTTGTAAGCACTGCCAGCCTTGGCTGTAAAGCAGGGCTCACAGTGCTGCAGGCCTTGCCACCTCCACTCTGCACACCATGGCCCTCCTGCATTATATAGGCCATGATTTTGATGTGCACGAGGAGGGTTCTGACTTGAGGTTGAGGCAGGAACTGCATACGATGATCGTAGATCTCGGTGCGGTCCCTCAGTCAGGTGATGTCCATCTTTGTGGCCTAAAATTATATATATAATAAAACAAATTCTGGTTGAACCTGGTGAGATGTACAACACTGACAAAGCTCGCTTTCTTGGTGTTTCATCTTTCAGGCCAGCCTCTTCGGTGATACTGTTCAGGACTTTGCCCAGCGGTCCTGGGCAGTTCATGCGCAGATAGAGTGCCTGTGGTAGGGCCGCGTTTTTGTCTGCCTTCACCGAAGTCCCAACGGTCCCAGCGGGACTTGCTCTGCTCCCCTCTGGGGGTGTTGAGCTGACCACACCTAGGGGTGGCAGTCTGCCATCTGGGTTGCCTTGTGGAAATAATAGGACATGGGGCTTCCTGGAAGCAGGCTACCCGGGGATGGAGAAGATTGCTCGACGGGGGACTTCATTCCTGTTCCGACCTAAGGGGACAGGACCTTTGGGTCGGTGGTACCCAACCACTCACAAAAAGAGCAATTTTCTAAGTCTCTGGGTTTTTCAACCCGAGTTCAGTTTGTGAGCGACGCTTTGCCTCCTCAGATCCAGACTCGGAGTATGTCTTCGCCAACATCGCGGGAACCAGGGGTGAAGGTAAGGGCTGCTTGCCGCAGCGTGACTTTTCTCCAGAATGCTTTATTTTCTGGGTTGGGTCACCATCTTTACCAAGATCACGGAGGGTGCCCTCTCCCTTCTCTGGGAGATGGGTATCCGAATCCTCAACTATCTCGAAGACCGGCTGATAATAGCTCGCTCGCGAGACTTGTTGTGCGAGCACAGGGACCTGGTGCTGCAGCACCTCAGCCATCTGGGGCTTCAGGTCAACTGGGAAAAGAGCAAACTCTCCCCTGTGCAGAGTATCTCTTTTCTTGGTATGGAGTTGGATTCGGTCAACATCTCGGCGCGTCTCACGAACGAACATGTCCAGTCGGTGCTGAGTTGCCTGAACTTATTCAGACACAAGACAGCAGCCCCTCTCAAACTTTTTCAGAGGCTCCTGGGGCATATAGTAGCCGCAGCCTCAGTTACGCCGCTCGGACTGCTTCATATGAGACCGCTTCAGCACTGGCTTTACGGCCGAATCCCGAGATGGGCATGGCACCACGGCACGCTCCGGGTAGGCGTTACCCCGGAATGCCACCACCTTTTCAGCCCTTGGTCAGACCCTGCGTTCCTACGGGCAGTTGTGCCCCTAGGTCAGGTGTCGAGGCACGTGGTCGTGAACACAGATGCCTCCAAGACGGGCTGGGGTGCCGTTTGCAACGGGCAGGCAGCCTCGGGCTCCTGGACAGAACCTCGACTGCAGTGGCATATCAATTGCCTCGAGTTGCTTGCAGTGCTTCTAGCGCTACGTCGGTTTCTTCTGACGTTGCGCGACAAGCATGTGCTGATTCGAACAGACAATGTTCCGACGGTAGCGTATATCAACCGGCAGGGTGGGTTACGCTCCCGTCGCATGTCGCAACTCGCCCGCCATCTCCTCCTGTGGAGTCAGACGCAGCTTAAATCGCTGCGGGCTGTTCACATTCCGGGAGAACTGAATCGTGCAGCCGATGCGCTCTTCTGACAGCTCACGCGTCCTGGAGAATGGCGACTCCACCCCCAGGTGGTCCAGCTAATTTTGAGTCGATTCGGCGAAGCTCAGGTGGACCTGTTCGCTTCCCCAGAATCCTCCCACTGCCAGCTGTTTTATGCCCTGACCGAGGCCCCCCTAGGCAGGGACGCTCTGGCACACAGCTGGCCCCCGGGACTCACCAAGTACGCCTTTCCCCCAGTGAGCCTCCTTGCACAGACTCTGTGCAAGATCAGGGAGGACGAGGAGCAGGTCCTGTTGGTTGCGCCTTATTGGCCCACCCGGACCTGGAAGGACCTTCTTTCTCAGGGGATGGGCACAATTTGGCACCCGCGTCCCGACGTCTGGAACCTCCATGTGTGGCTTCTGGACAGGACTTGGCAGACCTCATCGGCCTTCCCCAGGCTGTGATTAATACCATCATTCAGGCTAGAGCCCTCTCTACTAGGCAGGCCTATGCTCTGAAGTGGGGTCTGTTCGCTGATTGGTGTTCCTCCCGCTGGGAGGACCCGCAGAGATGCTCGGACGGTGTGGTGCTTTCCTTCCTTCAAGAAAAGTTGGAGCGGAGGCTGTCCCCCTCCACTTTAAATGTATATGTGGCGGCCATCACAGCGTATCATGATGCGGTTGATGGCCTGTCTCTCGGGAAGCATCACCTGATCGTCAGGTTCCTGAGAGTTCCTGGGTTCGAGCCCACTCCACCCAGAGTGTGGGCTCCTCCTATGCGTTGGCGCACGGCGCCTCTCTAGCAGACATCTGTAGAGCTGCGGGCTGGGCGACACCAAACACCTTCGCGAGGTTTTACAATCTCCGCGTAGAGCCTGTTTCCTCCCGTGTGTTAAGGTAACATCAGGTAATTGTGGGAGGACGGCTCGGTGTCGGCTTGCTGCGCCATTCCTTTGGATCCGTGCGCTATTTCCCAGTTGGGTCTGTGGGTCCTCCTGGCCCCCACAGTTCGGATTGGGACAGATTGGGACAGATTGTGTCCGGTAGGGGGCTCCTTCACCCCTCCCGGTCGTGGCTATTTCTTCCATTAAGTTCCCCATGTTCTTCCATCTTTTCTTCTCTTCCACTTGACTTATTGTCAAGTGTCTCCGCCCCCCAACGTTTGCTTCAGTCACCTGGCACCCCTGGTAGGCCCGTTTTTCTGGCCTTCAGGGCGTTGGAAAGGTTACGTGTTGAGATTCATCTGTTCTGATACGCTTGCCTGTCAGCATTTGTATCTCAATCACGTAACGCAGTTCAGAATTGTGGCGTTTTCCAGAGGAGACCCCAAATACGTCAGTTATGACGTAACGTTGTAGAGAACGACTGAAGGGGAACGTCTCGGTTACATCTGTAACCCTCGTTCCCTGAAGGAGGGAACGGAGACGTTACGTCCTCTTGCCACAATTCTGGACTGCGCTGGGGTGCTCGGTTTTGGTTCAGCTCCTCAGCTTAAATCTGAATGAGTGGATGCATGCCGCCATCTTATATACCCGTATGGACGGGGGAGTGGCTTGGCATGCAAAATCCACTCGCCAATTTTCATTGGCCTTTTCCAGTTTATTCAGAGGTGATTGGCCTCCCAAGGAAGACCCCAAATACATCAGTTATGACGTAACGTCTCCGTTCCCTCCTTCAGGGAACGAGGGTTACAGATGTAACCGAGACGTTTTACTGCCTCTAGTGTTCATTTCAGCTGGAAACTGCAGTGAATTGTATGTATAGACATATTTTTGGAGTTTTTCACTCAAAATGAAGATCTGAAAGCCATCATGAGACTTTTTTTGTCCTATTTAGAGAGCCTGACTATCCATTTGCTGTTTTATGGAAAAGATGTGCGTGAGAATTCTTCAAAGATTCTTCTTTTGTGTTTAACAGAAAAACAACATACAGAGTTCAACCATTTTCTCACTCATATATGCAGTATGAAAGACACAAATGATACCTGTTTTGTAAAATCACCCAGCTGCATGTCAGGTTTTTCTGACCACAATGGCAGTAAAAGGTGCTGAAGGATCCAAAGCAGTGGAATTTGAGTCTGAGTTTGGAGAGTCATTTGAGGTCAGTCAGGGCAGCATATGAAGAGGGAAAGCGTTCTTCTTTCTCTGGGGATTGGATCAAAAAACACACACATTCACACAGAGAGTGGCTTCTATCAGTACTGGAAGCAGAACAAGTCCAGACAGCCAGTGTAAACGGGAGCTTCCTCGCTCTTGGTCAGATCAGGACCTGTTCTTATGTGCTCTGAATTAAAACATATGTAGGACTTTGACGAGAGTGTCTGATGTCACGTCAGTGAATTGAAATGATATTGATACATGTGGAAACCATTTTCTCGCAATATCCAGTGCGGCGCTGTACTGCCAAATCGGAACTGGCCGCTGTGGCTTAAAACACTGTATTAATGGACTCCATCAATGATGATGAGCTTTGCTTTTCAACTAAAAGTCAAGAATGGAAAAAAGAAGCACTCAGACATTTTAAGAGCTTTTTCAGATAGAACTGCAATAGTAAAAGCTAAATATTTACCAGAAAATTGGGAAATTCCTTATAATGAAACAATATAAACATTTACGGTAGAATATTTGATGAGTCACACACACACACACACACACATGTTGGGTTTACATGTTTTATGGGGACATTCCATAGGCGTAATGGTTTTTATACTGTACAAACCGTATTTTCTATCGCCCTACACCTACCCTACACCTAAACCTAGCCCTCACAGGAGACTGTGCACACTTTTACTTTCTCAAAAAAACTCATTGTGCATGATTTATAAGCCTGTTTCCTCATGGGGACCTCACAAATGTCCCCACAAGGTCAAAATTTACTGGTATTACTATCCTTGTGGGGACATTTGGTCCCCATAACGTGATGAATACCAGGTGCACACACACACACACACACACACACACACACAAAAAGAATATTCTTCTTGTAATTTAAATTGAACCCTGGATATTAAAGGAGAAGTCCACTTCCAAAACCAAGATTCACATTTAATGTACTCACTCCCTTGTCATCCAAAATGTTCATGTCTTTCTTTCTTCAGTCGAAAACATTTAAGTGTTTTTCTCAATATAATGGACTGATATGGTGCCCCGATTTTGAACTTCCAAAATGCAGTTTAAATGCGGCTTCAAACGATCCCAAAGATTCCCAGCTGAGGAAGAAGGGTTTTATCTAGCGTAACGATCGGTTATTTTCATAAAAATAATACAATTTATATCCTTTTTAATGCCAAACGCTTGTCTTGTCTTACTCTGCCTGAACTGTTTTTTGTTCCTGTTCACGACAGTTAGGGTATGTCGAAAAACTCCCATCTCATGGTCTCCCTCAACTTCAAAATCATCCTATATCACTGTTTTACCTTACCTTTGAACTGTCTTGAGTCAGAATACACAGAGTTCAGGGAGAGCAAGGCAAGACGAGCGTTTGAGATTAAGAAGTATTTAAATTGTATTATTTTTATGAAAATAACTGATTGTTACGCTAGATAAGACCCTTTTTCCTCGGCTGGGATCGTTTAGAACCGCACTTGGGATCGTTTGAAGCCGCATTTAAACTGCATTTTGGAAGTTCATTTGGTCACCATATCAGTCTATTATAAGGAGAAAAATGCTGAAATGTTTTCCTCAAAAAACATAATTTCTTTACCACTGAAGAAAGAAAGACATGAACATCTTGGATGACAAGGGGGTGAGAATATTAAATGTAAAGTGTTTTGGAAGTGGACTTCTCCTTTAAGGCTTGTACAGCTTAATATAATGTAAATGATGACTCTTACTGAAATATGTATAGTAGAAAACCCGTTTTATACATATGTTGGGCTATGGGGGGCACCTTTATGATGTTAAATGGTTGCACTTGGTGAGCTACTGGCGCTACCTGTTGCTATTTTTTTCACAACTCAGAAAATAAAATACCGATACGATGCCACATTGTGCGGCTTTAGGTTGTCATTTTCAGTCAAAAAAGCAACGAGAGAAGCGATGTAGATCTTCACCGCTTTTATTATTGATGAGAAGAAGAGAAAAGAATGGGAAGATGCCTTTGGATGAGTAAAACTTACTAAAGAACATTTCATGTCATCGAAATAACGACACGCCCCATAATCCAAAATATGTATAAAATGATGTGGATTTTTGAAATAAATAAGTCTTTTATGGGTTTTCTACTACTTATTGCAGTAAGAGACATCATTTACGTTATATTAAGCCATACAAGTCTTAATACCCAGGGTTCCCCTGGAGCATTTTTTTCCATCAAAAAGTAAAAGACTTGTGTTCTGATCAAGCTCAAACTTGATGAATTATAATCTGATTAATCATACACTGGCAGGGACAGGATGGAAATAAAGAGCTAAAGTTAGTCACTGACAATTACAGTATCCTACATGAGCTTGTCAGCTTGATGTTAACTGATATTTTTCTTCATATTTTTGTTAACTTGAACATTTGATACAGTAGTATCATACTGATTTCTGTAACTTGATCAAACCAGATGAAATATTTTAGAGTGACACAAAGCAGTGTTAGCACATCAGAATTCATCACATGCATTGCATACACTTACTGACCTTTGCTCATTAAAAATGATGTCACTTCCTGAAGAAAAATGTCATTAAGGAATTGCCTTAGTCAGATGGTTTTACAAAACACTACACCGCAGTCACGCTACTCTGAGAATGTGAAATTCTCTGCCACAAACAGGATATGATTCCATGCCAATCAGACATTCAATATGAGTAAATCTACACTTTCCTCTAAGTTTGTCTACTTTGGATTCAGCCATGAGGTGAATCTGATGTTTAGATTTTCTATTGCATGGCTACTTATCATACAAGCACAACTTAAAACTTGAGCTTGTACTCCTCTCTTTGCAGGATTAATGAATAAAAAATATGATCATGCAGAATAAGACTTTAATATGTGCTTTATAAGTAGGGGAGCGCGGAGTCAGAGCAACTAACGCGGGGTCACTTGACACACATGGTTTAAATATTTCCACACGTGCTAGCTTAACTAAATTTATGGTATTTACTAGTTGCCATAGCAACACTATACAGAGAAAAAAGTGCACCAAAATTCAAAAGCCTTTTGAAGATATTGCTGAATATTTATTTTACCATAGTAAAAGTACATTTCTGGCTGAAGTAAATTTTTCATCTCAGTTTTTAATATTTATTTAAAATGAGACAAATCTGCTATTACTTTAATCTCCAATCTGTTATTTATCAGTTTATTAATGCTTGGCAAACCAGCAGAAGACACTAACCACTTTTATATTCCAGTTGCGGTGATGGGGAAAGTTGTAACACTGCATTACAATCTGCTCCGCTTTTATTAAACTATGCTATTCTATGAAATTAGACATGTAATTTTCACTATTTACTTTTATGGATTTTAATATGGTCATATGGTCATGTTACAACGTCTCCCTCACATGTTACAATGTACCCCGTTTACAGGGCATGTTGTCACTTTTCACTTTCTTTCTTTTGAGGTAAATAACGAAAAACCTATACACTGTAATTATGAAACAAAGTGACATATTTGTACTGGACACGTGTGAAATTAACGTGGAAAAAAAATTATACTCTGAACCCCACGTGGATTTACACAAACTGAGAAATTCAAAAAGTGTTATGTTGTGCCTCACTAATAAAAAGGCAATATGCTAGTTATATGCATGCTAATATTCAACTAGTTAACTAATCTTTAAGACTGATCTTTAAAAATAGCAAGTTCGCCTTTCCTTTTGGTTATTAACTGCAACTTTAACTGCTCCTAATTTTGTTTCCTTTCTTTTTTTTTGTATTTGCATTTGCATTTTTGCCTGTTTTATGTAGTTAAAGAAAAAAAAAAAGGGGTAAACATATTCACAAGTGGAAATAACATTAGCTATCAAAGTTAAAGTAAATATTACTTTGGACCAGCGTTGGGGAAAGTTACTTTTAAAAGTAATGCATTACAATATTGAGTTACTCCCTAAAAAAGTAACTAATTATGTTACTTAGTTACTTTTTATGGAAAGTAATTTGTTACGTTACTTTTGTGTTACTTTTTAAATCTGGGCAGGGCTTGCTTGTTTGTTTTTAATATAAAAAGTTATATTTTTGGCAAATGTAAATGCCTTTTCACACCAAAAGCCTCAGGCTTTGAGAAAAGTAAATTCACGTCTGTACAGTAGACCGCAGAACAAAAAATATCAACTCTTCAGCAAAAAAGGAAAACAAATGTTAGATTATCTTGAATAATTTTTGCTTATTAGTATGGTAGAATTGAATCATCGAAGGTCGACAGCAAAGACATCGGTTAATAAAATGGGCTTAAATGCATAAAAGATATTTGTATTATTTAACATTTAATTATTGCAGGTTTGCGTCATATTCTGAGTTGAATTTCACTGTTTTTATTCATTTTGAGGAATACTGAATCTGAGATGAATTACTTATTTGAAAAAACTAACTCAGATATTTTCTTGTCAATTTAAAAATAATGCGTTATCATTACTACTTACTTGGAAAAAGTAATAATATTACATAACTTGCGTTACTTGTAGTGCATTACCCCCAACACTGCTTTCAACCACGTATTACAACTAGGGGCAAAAACAGTATCACATTAAAACCGAGTTTATTAAACCTGATTTAGCTGTTTAACAAATTAAAGATTTCATTAAAAATGTTATGTCCAACCATATTTACACACTGAACAAATAAAAAAAAAAAACAGCCCAACTACTACAAACCTAAGGTCTACACTCACTTTGACAGTCAAAACCATTAAATGAGGAACATAAATCTGCCTAGACAAAGAATATTGTTCTGTTTTTGCTTTGTATATTGTTTGTTTTTTCTTTCACCAGATTTCATGTGTTTCGTTTTCATATTTAGCCTGTCCCAATGTGAGCTCCGTGCCCAACGAGGAGAGACGGTCTCTAATTAGAACAGCGGAGACTCATATTTAAGGCTCTCTGTGGCTTTTGGGAAAATTTTAGGTTGAAAGGACAAAGAAAGAAACAATTTCTCAAGTGAAGAGCTTGATGCGTTCAGTAAACATTGTAGCGAATTTAGCTCAAAGGGAAATATATATAAATAATTACAATTAATTATGATTAATTACAATTACTTATATCAGCTGCCAGTAGTAACTGTAGCAGAATCAATTTTCCATCAACTAATCTGTTCGCTCAGCGAACATTCAGTATAATCTTTATATCAACTCTAAGAAATGATATTTTCTTGGCCACAGAAAATAACTTTCTTAAAGTACCATTGCATTAGAGCAAGTAGCTCGAATCGGAATCGTAAAGGGACATTAATTTGCAAGGCAGAATCAGAATCAAAACTCATGTAATTTGTGCACAATAGTTTATTAACGAAGGACTAACACATAACTAATCTAAACAAACAAACATGAAATCACTCATACATGGGGAAGGGTCAGTGAGAAGCAGTTAGAGAGAGAGAAGGAACATGAAGCTATGGAAAAAAGTCAGTTAACCACCTGCTGTGAAACCATCAGTGCTGTCTACAGCTTATACTAAACCTCTGTATTGTTTAGTTAAATGTACGATACTTGCATTGCCTTGGTCGTTGAACAAGTGTCCAAATGCAGTCTCTGGTGAAGGTCTTGATGGTTGGAGCAGTGGTGGTTTTGGAATCGTGATCACGTTCTTCTGGGTCCGAAGAGTGATGAACTCCAAAGATGTTCTGACTCGATGGTGACTGGGAGTTTCATCCCATGTGAAAAGTGAAGAAGAACCAAGAGCTGAGAGGGACTCAGCTGAAGTCCTGTGATCCTTGGGGAATGGAAAGACAAGGCCGCAAGGCCTGGCGCGTGCTTAGGGAAGTCCTGAAGAGTTCTAGCTCATCTTCTTAGGTTCTAAAAGAACCACTGATTGACTGAGGCGAGTCATGAAAATGAATTCAGGAGTTGAGTGGAAGTGTCTGGCTCTTAGTGGTCGAGAGCCAGTGTTGGGCCTGTCGGGCCCGCCAGGCACGCCCTGTGCCGGCTCAGGCTCCCCGTGGGTTCCTCCACACGGGCAGCAATCGGTAGATGTTGCAGACGAGTGAAGAGAGTGAAGAGAGAGGAGAAGAGAGAGGGGTCGATGCCTTTAAACTCTCTGGAGGCTGTGCCTCCAGGAGGTCCATGAACCAATGGTAACTTTCACCTTTGGAGAGAAAGTTTACGACTCTTTGTCTGTGGGCATGGTAATTTGCATATGTAATTTGATTGGGTGTTGATGCAAAAAACTACTAAGGTTTCTTAAAACACTAACATGTTGCAAAGGTATCAACATTTAATTTACACCATCTTTTAGATCATTAAAATACGAACTTAAAGAGTCCAAGCATGACATAGGTGGGTTATACTACTAGTCATCTATCATAACGCATGCATAAAACAGTAGAAAGACAAATACGAATACAACAGACAAAAATTAAAATACAATGCAGTAATACTGTACACAATAACCTGTGCTATGTGTGATAGGAAGGTCAAAGAAAGGTTTGTCTGTGAATAAATAGGAAAGAGTCTATGTCTATAGGCATTGTGTCTTTCCTATGGCAAATGTAGCATGGGCAGATGTGCATTCCTTGAAGCAATAAAACCTCTTATCAGATAGTCACCGTGGCAACTAAGCCCTTTTGGGGTGTTATTTGCTTTGGGGGGTTGTCTTCAAACTCCAGCATGTAGCTGGGTTGTTGGTTTTAAAGATTATTTGTTAAATGTAACAAATAACTGTATGTCTGATTGGTCCAGATGCTACATATTCCCCCCCTTTCGAACGTTGTTGTCTGTCCAACAGACAACAGCGAGCGATGTCCGAGGTGCAGAACAATCAGACATGCACCTGTCACTCATGGCTGGGAGAGAGCGGTGGCTCTCTGGTTGTTGGTGTCACTAGGAGTGGTTGGGGTGCTGTCAGGTGGTGTGCTGTGATGGTGTAGGCAGTAGCAAGGCGCAGGTCCTTGAGCTTGTGCAGCAGGTGTCATGGCAGTGTCACCTGTCGTCCTGAGGTGATTTGGCCTTAGTCAAATGGTTGCTTTAGGTGTTGTTTTGAACAACTGGTTGACTCTCACTTGTGAGAGGGCAGGTGATTCCGGGGGTCACAGGGAATCGTAACGGAGATGGTAGTGTGAAGAGAGTTTCAGACTGACCTAGTGATGATGGCAGGAGGGCAGCAGGTGGTTGTTAGCCCTCTGTTCTGCTTGAACGTCACTAAAAGTCTGATGTTGGCAGTGTTGCTTTGCTTTGGTGGCAACACTGGTTTAAGCTTGCCTGAGTTGTGTTGGTAGAGGTTTGGCTGTTGGGCCTGTGGGCCCGTTGCTCTATCCAACGTAGTCTGGCTGCTCCTGGGGTGTCGGCTGGTTTTGCAGGATGCTCCTCCTCTTGAGGAGTCTGATGCTATGTTATGTTTGACAAGTCTGTCCTTTCCGGTACTTCTCAGTGGAGTTTTGTTCAAGGAGCTCTTTTGCTAGTGTCAGCAGCTCCTGTAACTCAAAAGTGGGTGTGTCCAGCTGTCGTTGTGCACCCTCCATTTAGCACCTGTGTGAAAGGTGTGGAGGAGGATGTGGTTGACTGCTGTTGGACATACCGTGGTGCTTGCAGGCTGAGGATGCCCTTTT
Organism: Labeo catla; assembly: GCA_012976165.1. Classification (NCBI taxonomy): domain Eukaryota; kingdom Metazoa; phylum Chordata; class Actinopteri; order Cypriniformes; family Cyprinidae; genus Labeo; species Labeo catla. The sequence continues at coordinate 300,275 of VONZ01000052.1, read as the reverse complement.
CCATGGCTCCTCCCAGTGGTTGGTCTGGAACCTGGGTCTGTTGCCATGGCGATGGTTATGTCCTCTGCTGGCTAGTGTCTTTCTGTAGAAGGGCCTGGCATTGTGGCAATGCTGGGTGCCTTCTGGTGCCTGCTTTGAATTCTGGGTTGTGCAGTCCAGAATCAGTGGGTTCTTACAAACACCTTTGGAGGAGGCCTTGTGCTTGTTAAAGGCCTTGTGTGTCAGGTCACGCAGTTGTTGAATAGGCATTGATTGAGGGCAGGCTAGAATGCCTAAATGGTGACTCACAATAGGATGCAGGTTTTGGAGGAAGAGGCTCTTGAAGCTGGTGTCCTCCTCCATCCCGGGTTCATTGCGAGCTCCGAAGTAAGCTCGTCGAAGTCTGTGGTAGTACACATGTGGAGTTTCATACCGGCCCTGTTTGGTGTCCAGGGCAGCGATCAGTCCGTGTTCAGACTCTGGGTCTGAGAATTCCTTAATGATGGCTTGTCTTAGCTGCTGGTAGTCCGATTGGATGTGTCCTGGCTGTCGAGCCAGGAAGTGTCGTACCTCTGGGCTAGAGGTGATCCAGAGCAGATAAAGTCTATCTTGGTAGTTCACACATTTCCAAGACTGAAGGAAAAATTCAATCTCTCTCATGTAAGCGTGGACGTCATGGTCACCTGCAAGTTCTGGTGTGAATGCAGGGATGTTTCTGGCCATTCGATTGAGTTCTTTGAGTGTCACTTCATGTATCACTTCAGAGTTCGTCTGAATGAACTCTGTTCCTTCTGCAGCTGCAGAGGTTTCCTGGAAACTGACTTGTGAAGTGTTAAGCAGAAGGTCTTGGCCCCCCCCTTTGTATCCGTGTACAGGGGCATGGGGGTTTGCACTGCTGGCTGTGTGACGTGCAGCAGGGTGTCTTTTACTTGAGTCCATGCATAGTCGGTAAGACTGTTTCAGTTCTCTCTGAACCATGTCAAGCTTCTCTTTAATGTTGCCGAATTGCTGAGTCAGGGTTTGGACTTCAGCTCTGGCTGCATGCAGATGGCCTTCTAAGGCCTTAACTCTAGTGTCTCTCTCATTAAGTTCCATGTATGCTGTTTTTAACAGTGACTTTGTGTGAAGCAGTTCTCTTTCCAAATCTTGTCTGGTGGCCTTTTCAAGCTGCTCTCTGTGTCTGGCAGCTGTCAGAGCCTCCTGAAGACTGGTGATTTCCTTCTGTTGCGTTGTTCTGTCAGGTTCCTCGTGCCTGTCCTGTTCCTTCTCTTGCTGAGCAGGTGTTGGTTCCCTTTGGAACTCTGTGACTTGCAGTTTCAGTTCATTTACCTCCAGTCTGAGGCCCTTGAGGGTGTGGGCCAAGGAGAAAATGATGCTGGTCAGCTCCTGGTTGTCCAGGCTGGGTGTGAGGTGTCCCCTGGTGTCGCAGTCCCGCTGTTCCTTTCTCTGCCATTGCAGGTTGTTGGCTGCTTTCGGCTGAAGGGTGTCCACCACAGTGCTCTGCAGGGTCTCCAGGTGTTCCTGGTGGGTGGCAGGGCTGGATGTCTGAGGCATGCTGGTTCACTTGTGGGAACACGAGAGAGAAATGCAGACGGCAAATGCAAGTACGTACAGAGGTGTTAGCTATCTGTATAGGGAACGGCTCTCTAGGCCGTGTAAGGTGTGAATAGCTGGTTAGAGCAGCTAGTGAGGTGGGGGTGCTAAGATTTTGTGCAGGTCAGCACAAAGAGAGGGTTTGAGTAACTTTGATGGGCTGTAAGCAAGGGGGTCAGCTAATGACCAGGCTTTACCTGTAGTCAAATTATTACTCAAAACACTGATGGTTCACAGGTTTGGTCACTATGAAGGTACCAAATACACAAACTGAAATAAAATCAGAAAGAGACAGAGGGAGAAGGAAGGGCTTTCCTTATTTAGTTTTAAGATAGGAGGTATGACTACGCAGTTGTTCCTTGTTCAAAGGTATGCTGCAGTAGGGTCATAAATCTAGGGAGACTGTTAGCTAAGCTAGCAGGGACACATCAAACATCTCAAGGTAAATAAGCAGAAACACTAGGAAGTGTTTCTAGTCTTCTCAGGGCCTATGGCTCATGTAGCAGGCCTGACTGCTAAGGAGTAAGGAGAGACAGGAATTAGTCTACTAATGACCTGTACGGTTCATAAAGGGGACATCAGTTGCTAGAACTGCTATAATCCTATACCAAGAGGGAAGTTAGTGATGGTCGGATAAACTAAAATAAGGAACGAAAAATGAAAATATCCTAATAGCTTTAGGAAGCTAAAGGAAAAGTAAAATAACTTGATTTAATTAAATTGGTGACTTAATTAAAATCAATTTAGCTGAACAGGTACAGTCAAGCTAAACAAAGGTAAATGAAATGAAATCAAAAAGAGGTAGAACAAAGTCAAAATAAATTAACGCAGTTAAAACCCAAGTATGTGAGGAGGGCCAACCTAACTGAGTCTAAGCAGAAGGTTATAGCCCAAACAGGAGGTGAAACCAAGAGAAAGGAAGAGAGAGAGGAGAGGAGTGGCTTGAACATTACGCTTTACACTCACACATGTCTAAACTTTAGTCGGATGCTAATAGCTAACAGTTGAGGTAAAGGGCTTAGCTTAAATGCCTGTATGGCTGCTAAAGAGTTAGCCTTAGCTACACTCAGTTCTACTCAGTTTACACAAGGGTCTGTGATGTGTATGCTGTTATAAGATTAAACCGGAAGAGGCTGCTCTCAACTTCCGGGGTGAGACGTTGCTAAGAGACCGATGCATGTTCACAACAACGAACAAGCTGAGCAGAACTTGTGCTGCCGTGAAACAGGCATGGGAATCTTACACGCAGTCAGTTATGACTTTTTGCATACAACTTCATTCACAAATCAGATCAGCACATTCACTTCACAGACAATGGCAAATTCCTAGTTAGCTAAGCTAGAATTACACCATTAATTCGCTATTCATTTGCATAATCTTCATGATTACAATGATATGCGATAGTTACAAGAAGGCCTTAATTCGGAGAAATGAGGAACATCGCTCAATCACCATTACAATAACAATACTGTAGCAAGATTTCTTCGTCGCTCAGTTTTAATATCAATGCAAGTGGGATTTCTTCGCCATGCAGATTATTTAATGCCGCTAATCTGAAATTTCCTTGTCAGACAAGACTTATGCATTTAAAGCTAAAAGTGGGGATTTCTTCGCCCAAATTTAGATGAATTTATTCATTTATGTGGTCTGCTAATCTGAGATTTCTTCGTCAGAGAAGACTTACTTCCACATTTAAAGCTAAAAGTGGGGATTTCTTCGCCCAAATTTAGATTAATTCATTCTGGTACCATTTATACGGGCTGCTAAACTGAGATTTCTTCGTCAGAGAAGGCTTACGCTCTACTAACAACAGAAATTAGGATTTCTTCGCTAATATCAGGTTAGTTTCTTATCGTACGATTTAAAAATGTGTTATAGCATTGAACAAGTTTCTACTGCTCGTGGTAGGGCACATTCAAGCTATAGTCTATCTGATGTTATCAGAAGCTGCATGTGTAAGACGTTAATAAAATTTATGGGACAAACACAAAAGTTTGATATTGAATCTGCTTGCAAATAATGTTTAAACGATGCCCGCGTCCTCCACCATTATGTAGCGAATTTAGCTCAAAGGGAAATATATATAAATAATTACAATTAATTATGATTAATTACAATTACTTATATCAGCTGCCAGTAGTAACTGTAGCAGAATCAATTTTCCATCAACTAATCTGTTCGCTCAGCGAACATTCAGTATAATCTTTATATCAACTCTAAGAAATGATATTTTCTTGGCCACAGAAAATAACTTTCTTAAAGTACCATTGCATTAGAGCAAGTAGCTCGAATCGGAATCGTAAAGGGACATTAATTTGCAAGGCAGAATCAGAATCAAAACTCATGTAATTTGTGCACAATAGTTTATTAACGAAGGACTAACACATAACTAATCTAAACAAACAAACATGAAATCACTCATACATGGGGAAGGGTCAGTGAGAAGCAGTTAGAGAGAGAGAAGGAACATGAAGCTATGGAAAAAAGTCAGTTAACCACCTGCTGTGAAACCATCAGTGCTGTCTACAGCTTATACTAAACCTCGGTATTGTTTAGTTAAATGTACGATACTTGCATTGCCTTGGTCGTTGAACAAGTGTCCAAATGCAGTCTCTGGTGAAGGTCTTGATGGTTGGAGCAGTGGTGGTTTTGGAATCGTGATCACGTTCTTCTGGGTCCGAAGAGTGATGAACTCCAAAGATGTTCTGACTCGATGGTGACTGGGAGTTTCATCCCATGTGAAAAGTGAAGAAGAACCAAGAGCTGAGAGGGACTCAGCTGAAGTCCTGTGATCCTTGGGGAATGGAAAGACAAGGCCGCAAGGCCTGGCGCGTGCTTAGGGAAGTCCTGAAGAGTTCTAGCTCATCTTCTTAGGTTCTAAAAGAACCACTGATTGACTGAGGCGAGTCATGAAAATGAATTCAGGAGTTGAGTGGAAGTGTCTGGCTCTTAGTGGTCGAGAGCCAGTGTTGGGCCTGTCGGGCCCGCCAGGCACGCCCTGTGCCGGCTCAGGCTCCCCGTGGGTTCCTCCACACGGGCAGCAATCGGTAGATGTTGCAGACGAGTGAAGAGAGTGAAGAGAGTGAAGAGAGAGGGGTCGATGCCTTTAAACTCTCTGGAGGCTGTGCCTCCAGGAGGTCCATGAACCAATGGTAACTTTCACCTTTGGAGAGAAAGTTTACGACTCTTTGTCTGTGAGCATGGTAATTTGCATATGTAATTTGATTGGGTGTTGATGCAAAAAACTACTAAGGTTTCTTAAAACACTAACATGTTGCAAAGGTATCAACATTTAATTTACACCATCTTTTAGATCATTAAAATACGAGAGTCCAAGCATGCATAGGTGGGTTATACACTAGTCATCTATCATAACGCATGCATAAAACAGTAGAAAGACAAATACGAATACAACAGACAAAAATTAAAATACAATGCAGTAATACTGTACACAATAACCTGTGCTATGTGTGATAGGAAGGTCAAAGAAAGGTTTGTCTGTGAATAAATAGGAAAGAGTCTATGTCTATAGGCATTGTGTCTTTCCTATGGCAAATGTAGCATGGGCAGATGTGCATTCCTTGAAGCAATAAAACCTCTTATCAGATAGTCACCGTGGCAACTAAGCCCTTTTGGGGTGTTATTTGCTTTGGGGGGTTGTCTTCAAACTCCAGCATGTAGCTGGGTTGTTGGTTTTAAAGATTATTTGTTAAATGTAACAAATAACTGTATGTCTGATTGGTCCAGATGCTACAACATGGACATTCAGTGACAGACACTGTCAAATACATCACACACCTGATCAATCAGAAGCTGTTCTGTGGCTTTTTTTGTTGACTTTGCTCAATTCACAAAATGAAAATAAATAAATAAAATAAGTAATAATAAAATAATGATTTTTTCAAATTCAAAATTTCATTTTACAAGAAGATACTTCAAATGGTCACATTTAATTCAATGTATTACTTTGCATTTCCTTGTATGATTAATAAGATGTAAAAAGATTATTGGAGTACATTTTACAAAAACTGGTGGGCCAGATTTGCTAACAAAACCCTGTTTTTGGTGTTAAAAAAAAAAAAAAAAACCTTGTCAGAATTTATAAAAGAACCAGTGAAAAATCAGCGCTAAAAAGGTCTGGACACACTCATTGAATAATATTAACAGATCAATCTTTTGATTTCAATAATTAATTAGTAAATGCTGAAATATACGTTAACTAAGATCAATAAATCCTTTAAGTGTTTTTTTTACTGTTTACTGTAGTACATAGTAACTAATAGAACCGTAAGCAGTGTTCCGTGTTACAGTGACTCTTACAAAATGTTACCATGGTAATCATAGTTTTTTACTATAGTAATTTGTAATACAGTTAAACTGTGATAACCACTGTCATGCATTCTTGTAGCTCAATCAGCAGAGCAAGATCATAGGTTTGGTTCAAGGGAATCCATAAATGGATAAAATGCATCAGAGTCTTGAATGCAGTTTTGCTTTAGATAAAATCAATATTGCATTCTAAATGGATTAGAAAATAATAACGATGATGGTAATAATAACAATAATAAATATAGCTGCAAGCAGCAATTGCGGGGCCAAGCACAAAAGTGGCAGAAAGCGGAGCTAAGCACGGCAAGGAGCAACAGACTGACCTCATCAATCAATAATTAAAGCCATTTTAGGATGATAACTTTTTGAGTACTGTCAGGGCATGGTGCCGAAGACACATACTGAGTTTTGTAACGATACGTCAATGCGTTGGTAAAATATAGCATTTGGCCGACACCCAAAATGGCTGATATGGGAAAATTGGGTATGGTTGGACTAGGCATTATGCACCGAATCTGAAGTGACCAGTTTTATGATTTTTGACCAAACCATTCAGAAATTATAAGCAAAAATACCCATTTTTCAAATCTCCAGACCACTAGGTGGCACTGTGCCGAAACACTGCAGGTAGCCTCAAGTCATGCTTGTTATAACACACACCAAGTTTGGCCTCAATACGCCAAACCATTGCGGAGATATAGCCTCACATCCATTTTTCCACGCTTTTCGTAGAAATCAATCAAGCGTCATTCGAAAACGGTTTGACTAATCAACTTGAATTCCATAACTTTTAGCCAGCATGGTCTGAAGATGATCTGAGCCAATTTTGGTGAAAATTGGACAAACCGTCTAGGACGAGTTTGAAAAAGTAGGTTTTACGAACAAAAATTTATTGAAAAAAAACTAAACCTTACGATTTTTGAATTTTGGACTTCATTCGACTTGACATGAGCCAAGGATTCAGAGAAAAAAAGAATTTTGATTCTGTGCCTTATGGTTCAAAAGTTATTAACATAAAATTATTGAAATTTGGGACGGACAGGTGGTGGCGCTAGAGAGTTTGAGTTAGAGACTCCAAACTTGCTATGGTCAATGATGGGACTGTCCTCTATCAGTGTGCCAAATTTCACAACTTTCCTGCAATCGGTTCTATGGGCTGCCATAGACTTCCAGAGCGGAAGAAGAAGAATAATAATAATAGGAACGCCAACGGATACAATAGGTGCCATCGCACCTTCTGTGCTTGGCCCCTAATAATAGGAACGCCAACGGATACAACAGGTGCCATCGCACCTTCGGTGCTTGGCCCCTAATAATAGGAATGTTTGACATAAACACAAGAACTTTGTCTAAACCACAGCAGTAATTCTCTGCGACTAAAACACCAACACTTTAAAAAGCAAAACATCTTTGATAAATGTCAGTGCTCAAGGACTGTATGTTTATATATCTAAATTAAAAAGCAGGAAGGCTTCTGCAGCTCTGTAATTGGGCAAATTACTCATTTTAATTTGCATCATTTTGATTTCTCACAGCCTAAAAGCACTAAAAATGTGTTATGGTTGCGACATATTTGAACATTTCACATTTAAGTAGCAGTAATGTACAATTAAAAGGCTACTGCTAATGCACAGAGCCAGAGAGTCATATATTTAATTGCTCGTGGGTGCTTTTTTATTTTTCTCCAGAGCTGTAGCGTTTCTGTAGCTGTTCCCATCAGAAAGGTTTCATGTAAAGCGTCAGTCAGCACATGGTCTGGCTGCCCAGATGTGTGGCTCAAACATGCTGCTAATCGCGGCCCTCGCGGCCTCTGATCTCACACACCGAAGGGAGCCGTTCTGGCCAATAATGCGTCCTTTCACTTTGCTCGCTCTCCTCATGTGTGCGTTTTCAGTCCAGGGCTCATTTTGAGAGAAAAATATTTAGGTTAATCATTCCAGGAATGTCATACTTCCAGGAGGACGACGGCATTGAGAGCGTGCAGCTGTTTGCTTAGGGAAACCCTGAGGCTGCTGGACTCTCCTGCACACGTGCTTGATCCCGAGAACACCGCATCAGATGGGCTGAGATGTCAGAGCACGTGTTTGTGTCAGAAAGCAGTGAGAAGAAAGGTTGTTGCTCAATGTTTGAAGGTGGTCTGTCATAAATTTATCTGGAATATGTATTTATCTATGGAGTCTAGAAGCATTTTTGTTCACATAGTTTGAGGTCTGATCCAAATTTCCAATCTGAAGACATCTCGTGCACATCCTGATGCAAAACCTCTTCCAAAAGGTAGGAAAAACATTATGCTGTCTTCCAACATAACTTGTTTAGGCCAAATGAGGCAAAATCATCTGTACCTTTTGCCCTTACCCTTTGGTTAAAAAAAATGTTGGCAACAGATAGTTTTGGCAACAGTGGCAGAAGCAATATTGTACTTTGTTCTCATGACCATAAATTTTAAGTGACCTTGATCTTTTCATGAAGAAATGCATTAGAACAAGAGTACAATCTGTATATTTCCCAGAAAAACAGTGTTGCAAATAAACCTGTCACTGCTTCCATTCAAACACATATTTCTTCTGTTAGATGCATATTGTATTGTGGGCATTTGTTAAAAAAAATAAATAAAAAAAATAAACTCTTCATATCTGATGTGTCGTAATAAAACAACATACTCGTAATTCAAGATGTTCCACTGATCTTTATACTCTGATGGCCATATGAACCTGAGCTGTTGCATGATGGATCACAATAACATCACACTGAGACTTTACACAACAGATGAGTCTAATGAGCTTGTGGTCATCATGAAGTTCCAGCACCAGTAATCATGGTTTGGTTATAGTTTATGTCACTCTATATATTTGTGTCTTACGTTTCTAATGTTGTTGCTAATGGCACGCACCAGCTGTGTCGCATGTTTAAAGCTCAAAAAACCATTACAATCCCCTTGGGTTACTGTTCCACCAACAAAAAAAAAGTATAAATCTGTCTGGATGCTCATCTGGGAAGCCACAAACAGGCCCCTGGTGAGTCACAATGTCTTCTAATAAAGAGATCATGCTCGTCCCTTGATATTACATCATAACTGGCAAAACTACACTCCCATCAAAAACCATCTGCAGCCCTTACCCATCATACAAGTCACATCCTAAGACACTGTGTGCGTGTGTGTTTTGCCACTTCATTGATGAAAACAGTGAGAAAGAAGGCTGATTCTTTCCACAGTCACCAAGATGTATCTGATTATATAAGAAGAGGCAGCTAAAGAGAAACCAGGTCTATCTAAAACAAACTTGAGGGGGAATTAAGAAGATCAAACTGTGATAAAACGCATAAAAGGTTTTCTTTTTGCAATCAGCTCAAACATACTTTTGAACTATTCATGTAATAAAATTTACTCTGTGCATGTTGTGTGTCTTTTCGTACCACCAACTTTGTAAGAAGGCCTCCTAGGGAGGAAAAAAACACAAACGAATGCACACACACAGACACACACAGACACAAGATTATAAAAATGGGTCCCATCAGAATGTACTCTATCAGAATGTCCAAAAATGAAGTTCTCTTAATTAGAATATAATACATTTTAAAATGCTCATAATCAGATTAAAGTTACTTTTTAACGGATTACATGATTGCATATTCACACAATGGCTGTAAATTATTAATATTGTAGTTTCGAATCCATTGCGATATGAACTCAAGTTCAAATCTACCTTCTGACTAATTTTTTTCTCCCTTTTCAATCTCATTTCACACCAGAAAGGCATTTATTTTTAATAAAAATGAAGGAGATAATCAAAAAGTTGAAAATAAACTATTGGGTAGTGTTAGGGTAGGTGTAAGGAGGGCTTACATGTATATTGTCCCAATGAGGTGTCATCCTTTTATTAATTTTAATTAAAACGATAATTTACACTCAATATGTCATTACTGCATACTGTTTTATAATGTACCACAATACTGAACTGCAGATAATTGCCACTTTTTGCAATAAGTAGTATAAATAGCAGAAAAAAAACTGCTATTTTAACATTGTGTAAATCTATAGAATCTATAGTTACAGCACCGCCCACTAATATGTACTAATATGCGTGTAGTAGCATTTTTAGTACACTTTGAAGTATAGTCTCAGTAAACTACTAGTTTAGTAGTTTTATACTGCAAGTATACTCAAAATTTTTCATAAGTGAACTTTACATCGTACTTCAAGTATATTACTATGTCCCTGTTTAGGTATTAATTTATATATGTTTTGTTAAATGAATATCTGAACTTACAGAACATCAAAAGAAAGAACGGGGTATCTGCTTGTAAACAAAAACATTTTATTCTAGCTTCATGCATTCTTTTTTAAACACTTGAATGTGGGTAAGTTTCATAAATAAAAAACAAAGAAATAAACAACATTTTTGAACAAAAAAGTCTATGAATTGGATTCAGAATGATAATCAAACATCGATCAACACCCCAAAGCTTAACAGTTATTTTTACCTCTTTATTGGTCGACATTTTATTCCATAATGTTACAGTTTTAATGCTCTTTTATGTTGAAAAAATGTTTGATGATCGTGTTAGATTACACGTGGAAGCATGTTGTTTCAGTTTCTTCTTCACTTGTGTTTTTTGGAAATTCTGTACAGAAGATCTGTAAATCGTATAACAATGAAAACTGATTTCTAGGAGCACAAGCATATCTTAAATATATTTAGACTTTTTCCTAAGTTCCTAAGTATACTTCAATATCATTTTAAGTATATTTCTGAGAAGTACATGAAGCCCATTTCTGAGAAGTATATAAAAAGTAGACTAAAAGTATACTTTCCTGTTTTTAGTTTAAAAGAAGTATACTAATAGCACACTTGAATAAACGTCTTTTTCGTAAGGGATAGCCACAGTTTCAGGTTTCAGAACATTTTAGAGAACATTCATAGTCTTATTTTTGCACGTTTCCTGATTAGGGCCAAGGCAGAGCACTAAATCTCCTCAAACCACATGTGTCTCTGAGTTATATCATTGTCTTATCAAAATGCCTATTTCTTCCGAAGGATTCAGTTCTGGCAACAGGATGACATAAATCTTGGATCTCACGGATTCACTGGTTGTCTGCACACATGTAAGGCAAGACGGAAAGCTTTTGCCTGTGATTTGGATACAGTTATCTCATGCAACATGAACTGTAATAGCAGATGACAACATCACTTAATTTCCTGGTTTTCGGGTTGCAGAAGTCTTACTGAGTGTTTTAATGAAGGTCAAAGCAAGGAACTGGTTACAGGCAGCTCACATTAGACTAAAGCCCCACATGACTCTCCAAAACCTCATTCTCAAATCTTTGAGACTCTGCTGGTTGGCATAGAGGAGGTCGCACTGCTTCTTTCTGCTATTAGAACCAGAACGGCTCAGTAATTCAAGGCCCTTGATGGAATCACTTTATACTGGCTTAAAAGGCTTTCCTGAAGAGACTGTATTAAAAAAGCCCCTGCTGTGAACACACAGGACCACATGGCCCAGCAGGCATCATAATAAATGAGGGATGCTGTATCTGCCAGTCTATAACTCTTGAAGACTCAGTGAGAGATTCTGTCTCAGATTGGTATAAATCTAACCGGGTATATTAAGGAGATCGAGCTAGATGTCACACTTTTGACTCCAGTCAGTATTTCTTATGGATTTATTTTTTTGTCAGCATCAATTTCTTTATAAACACAAATAATAGTCCTGACTTTAATAACATCTCCACTATTACTGCCTAGGAAAAAACATACAGTTTTGTGACAAAATGCCCCACTATTACCCCATGGGCTTTTCAGTAATATCCAAACAGTGAAACAATTATAAAACACTAAACTTTTAATGATCTAGCAAAACTATTTAAAAGGCAATATACAAAAATGGTGTATAAAAAATAACACAAAAACTCAGATGCAACTTTTACATTACAGTGGAAGGTTTTTACAGTGGAAACAGTTTATAATATAAAGTATGCTTAATAGTTTTGTTATATAGAAACAATAGAGCACCTGAAGTGCCGTCTGGAGCTGTGTGCTGAGCACAAGGACGCAGAAGTGAAAGAGTGAGCTCAAATAAGCACATTTGTTTTTGTTGTATTATCATGGTTGTATTATAATACACTGAATGCCATGATAAATAAGCACTGCCTTGGTTTCAGTAACCTTATAACATTCAAAAGAAACATTTTTGCTACAGTGCTATGAAGCCTGACATATTAAATAATAATCAGAAAATCTCAAGTAAAAAATCATCTTAGTAAGATTATGTTTAAATGCTTAGTTCAGGGGTGCCCAACCCTGTTCCTGGAGATCGACTTTCCTGCAGAGTTTAGTTCCAACCCTAATCAAACGCACCTGTCTGTAATTATTAAGTGCTCCTTGAGATCCTAATTAGTTGGTTCAGGTGTATTTGGTCAGGGTTGGAGCAGAACTCTGCAGGAAAGTGGATCTCCAGGACCAGGGTTGAGCACTCCTGGTTTAGTTTGATGATCAAAACATCCCTTATGAAAAATAAGTATATTTAAGCGTGAATAGGTAAAATAGGTAAGTATACTTTCACTGTCAGGGATCTCCCCTGACAGTCTTGTCTGTCCCATCCCTGTTTAATGTTTCCTTGTTTGTGTTGTGTTTGAGCACATGGCTTTGTTTGTGTTTGCCATGTGCTCCCCTCATCCTGCCTCCTTGTTACCAGTTACCACACCCCCTTGTCTAGTTCTCGTTTATCTGAGTGTTGTCACCTGTTCCTCTCTTGTTTGGTCCTCGTTTGTCTGAGTGTTCTCACCTGTTCCTTGTGTTCTCCGCTCCTTTATATTGTTCTCCCTTTCCCTCTTGTTTTGTCAGTTTGATGTTCTAGTTTTCTGTGTTACTGTGCTTAGTCTATGTTTGCTAGCTTGTCTTACTGTTTGCAATACTGATTATTTCCTAAGTTGCCAAGTTGTTCACTTAGTACTCTCTCTTGTCTGTATTTAGTTTTATCTTGTCCTCTCCAGTCCTGCAGGCCCGGCTCCTGGTCTGCTTCCTCTATCTGTATCACAGCTTGACGTTTGTGGAGCCTGTGGGATCATGAGTGTGGAGGGGCTGCACCTCAGGTTCCTGTCAAGCCTTTGCTGCTGCTACCGGCCTCCAGCTTCGCTGCCTTCTCTCCTCTCTGGTGGTCGGTCTTTCTGGACTGGACTCTGTGGCCGTTCACCTGCCTGTCTACGAGTCTCTCCCTGCCTATTGTTTGGACTGCGTTCACTTCCTGCCTCTCCCACATCTCCTGTCTTGTCAAACTTGATGACATTCTGCATTTAAGTCCAGGGGTGCGTTTCCTGTACAATGACGTAACTCGCTCATTAACCTCCATAGTACGATGCATTGTTGTGGAAAAGAACTAGCTAGTCACGACTGTTTCCCGAACATGGTCGCATCTCCGTCGTTTGAACCACATTAGTTCAACAATGTAGTGCTGTTGTTAATGACGTCACAGAGTAATAACTTCTGCTATTTAACTGATTAGAGATCTCTAAGTTGTGCACTATTCAAAAACACTGCTTACAGAGGACGTGCAAAAATACATAGATTAAAATGCTTTCATATTTAGATTGCACTGCATGCTAGCTTGCTTACTGTGCCCAAGAGCATAACTTATTGAACCAATATGTCTTACAAGAAACTACACTTCTAAACACCGTTCGAGAGCTGTAGTTCCAACCGTGTAAGTTTGTGACGCTGTTTGGGAATGTTCGTTTGAACTATGGTTTCGGGAAACACAAAGTCGTTTAACTACGTTGGTAACGATGGAACTTGCGACCATAGTTTGCTAACGACGCTTTTGGGAAATGCACCCCAGTACTGGATTCAACAGAATGAGTATCAAGATCCTGCCACCCATCAATACCCAGGAGAGACTGGCCCACCAGCAGCGGCTAGCAGCACTTTGCCAACAGGGCTGGGATATTGTCACTTTTACCCCATTTTTCTGGATGATGTCAAGGGGGCTTGATTATGATGACACCACCCTCAAGGACAAATTCAATGCTTGCTTGGATGATCCTGTGCCTAAGTGGGAGATGGATAATCTCAAGATTTTGGGACAACATCAGCCTGTCGAAAGCGGAGGAGTAGAAAGGCCCATGCAGAGCAGACTCCGGTCCCTAGCTCAGTGGTTCAAAAGGATACAGATCTGAGTGCCCAGCTTTTTGTTTCTATGTGTGTTTGTTTGTTATATTTATGAGACTTACCCACATTCAAGTGTTTATAAAAAAAAAAGAAAGAAATTAAGCTAGAATAAAATGAGTTTGTTTACAAGCTTTACAAGTTTGTTTGTTGAAAACCAGTCAGTATATATGACCACCATTTGCCTCACGCAGTGCAACACATCTCCTTCGCATAGAGTTGATCAGGTTGTTGATTGTGGCTTGTGGAATGTTGGTCCACTCCTCTTCAATGGATGTGCAAAGTTGCTGGAAAGATGGCATTTAAAATGCCATCAATAAAATGCACCTGTGTTCGTTGTCCATAACATACACCTGCCCATACCATAACCCCACCGCCACCATGGGCCACTCGATCCACAACGCTGACATCAGCAAACCGCTCACCCACACGATGCCATACACGCTGTCTGCCATTTGCCCTGTACAGTGAAAACCGGGATTCATCCGTGAAGAGAACACCTCTCCAACGTGCCAGACGCCATTGAATGTGAGCATTTGCTTACTTAAGTCGGTTACGACGATGAACTGCAGTCAGGTCGAGACCCCGATGAGGACGACGAGCATGCAGATGAACTTCCCTGAGACAGTTTCTCACAGTTTGTGCATAAATTCTTTGGTTATGCAAAACGATTGTTGCAGCAGCTTTCTGGGTGGCTGATCTCAGATGATCATGGAGGTGAAGATGCTGGATGTGGAGGTCCTGGGCTGGTGTGGTTACACGTGGTCTGCAGTTGTGAGGCCGGTTTGATGTACTGCCAAATTCTCTGAAACGCCTTTGGAAACGGCTTATGGTAGAGAAATGAACATTCAATTCACGGGCAACAATCAGCATGGCAACTGCATGCTTCCACAAAACTTGTGACATCTGTGGCATTGTGTTGTCTGATAAAACTGCACATTTTAGAGTGGCCTTTTATTGTGGCCAGCCTAAGGCACACCTGTGCAATAATCATGCTGTCTAATCAGCATCTTGATATGCCACACCTGTGAGGTGGATGGATTATCTCAGCAAAGAAGAAGTGCTCACTAACACAGATTTAGACAGATTTGTGAACAATATTTGCGAGAAATAGGCCTTTTGTGTACATTCAGCTCATGAAAAATGGGTTGCGTTTATAATTTTGGTCAGTGTATATACAAATTAGGACAGTCAAACCATTAATCACGATTAATTGCATACAAAATAAAACACTGAGTTTGCCTAATATATGTGTGTGCACTGTGTGTGAATGTTATGCATATATAAATAGTATATATAATGTATATATTTAAGAGAAATATGTTATGATGTAAAGGTCGCTTAAATAAAACTTACGAGTATATTTGCAATATAAAACTATTGAACTAGTAGTTTACTGAGACTATACTTCAAAGTGTACTAAAAATGCATAAAAGAGTATTTAATTAGTAACTATCAGTATAAGGTACTAATTCACTTTTAGTATACTTGCAGTACAAACTAAAAACATATGTAAACTAGTTGTGTACTCAAAGTTTACTACTGTTATACTTAAAGTATACTTAAAAGTATACTTTCATATACTAGAAAGTGGGCCAATTTAGTCCCAAGGAGTATTGAAATAGTACACTTAAAAATATACTACTAGTACACTGATATTTGTATACTTACTACATAAAGTATACTAAAAATATACTTCACTTAAGTATACTTAATAAAATAAACTTGAAGTATACTTCTTTTTGGTAAGGGATATAATGCAATGCATTGATATTTCACACTATGGCTAATGTAAACATTCTTCAAAACTTCAAAACAGATTTGTAACAACTTGAGGGTGAGTAAAGGAGTTTTCAATTTTGTTTTATCCCTTTAAGAGTGGCGTTTATGAATTTTAGCTGATTGGTTTTAGGCTTATAATAAACAGATAATTTCAAAATAATTATTTACTCAAGTACGTCTTCGCTATCTGACTCTAACCCGGCTGGCAAAGCTAATCATATCAGCTGGTCAGACTCTTGCGAAGGAACTTAATGAAAATTTAAACAATGATGGATGCTGACAGTCTATTTGTATCAGGAGCATAAACAAGACTTAAATATACTTCCATCCATCTACATGGAAAGAAAACAAACCGACAGGCCTCTTTAAAGAGGCTTCAGAACATTGACTCTAAAGCATGCTTTAAATTAGTGGGAGGGATCGTGACCAAGATTGACAAATAACGGCAGCACTCAAACAGCTGCCTGAAATTAGCACTCGAAAGAAACTGAAAAAAAAAAAAACGCTTCTGATAATGATACGTTCTCTTTTCTACCGCCTAAAAAACAAAGCTCTTTTTTACTGTGCACCTCTCAAGAAAATACTTTTTGATTGACACTTCATAACTTTCACTAGAGTTCTTCGTTGCTTTAATTTTTCTGTAAGTTGTTTTTTCCTCTGATGAAGTAAGGTAGAAACCAGATAACTTTAGTTAAATAGACGATGGATGTACAATGTTGTGTTCCTTTCACAGGCCATGAAATTGTATTTTAATGTATTCTTTCTGTCCATAAAATGTCTATTGCAAGCATACATTAGCATTTCATCAGCTGTTCCTAAAGCTATTCAGTCTGATCCGAGTGTACATGGCACATCACAGCACCTGAAGAGATACTTAGCCCATATTTACCCCAAGACTGATTCAAGAGATCATGTTCTCTTGAAATCAGCATCTTAATCTGGAAAATTTCAATGAATGAAGCCATGCTGATGCAACATTTATTATTAAACCATAAACATTATATAATGCATAACAGATCATTGGCTAATATTTATTCAAATTGCTACAAATATGAGATAATGTGCGTATAAATATGTACTACTTATTGAACCTTAAATAATGATTAGCAGAACATTAGTTAACATAAATTAAAATGCTTTCAAATGCTATTTAACTTTCGATTTACACTTTTCAAAATCTACAAATACAGGGTTCTGGCATGAAAATCTAGACGGGCGCAATCCCGATAGGTCTAACTCAATCTGACCTAATGACATCATTATCACATAGCACAGCTGATTGGTTCTCTCCCGTATCAGTAGCCAATGAGCTCACTGCTCACAATTCAAATATATGACTAGTGCTAGCTGTAAGCAGTTTTGCAGCATGCTTCAGAAACAGCTGAAATCAACATCAGCAAGATAAGTGAATGCTCTTTTAATTCATATCCCTGTGTATATTGTGTGGTCTGCCTAACTACATTTAAAAAATGAGCACCTAACCTAAGTGTCATGTTAGCAGTTTGTATTGTATGCAGCAGCAAAATTTAAGCATGTTAGCAGCAGCATTTAGCATCTGTGTTTATACAGCTGGAGCAAAGGAAATAAGAGCGATGGCTGAAGATCAATATATCTATGGTTGTTGTAGTGAAATGCATTATGAGTTGCGTAGTTTCCGGAAAAATGTGCTCGTGTAAAGTGTGCTCTTAAATCAGTGCCATTGGTCTTCTTTATGTTCTGTTTGAGGGTTTTACAAATGTTTAACCGATGACAAGCATTCAAAAGAGCTTGTCACTATACCGTTGGATCGTCAAACTGTCAGTGAAACCTTGTAACTTCACCCCGCCTCCATTCAGAATGATGCGCCAAGGAGACCGCTCTCCACTTTTTTGCAATGCAAGGGTAAATAAATAACTGGTGTATGAATAAGTACAGCGTTTTCTTTATTCAAACACTATGTCTGCAGAGGATAATTTTTTTCCGTGTGTTTGAAGAGCAGTGAAGAGTCTTAGCATTTGCCATCTATTTGTAGCCAATATACGTTTGTACGTTTCAACTATCCTGTGCATATAGCTCTTCATTGATTATATCATGAGATTTGGCCAAGTGTATGGAAAAAAAAAGTTATAACCTGTAAGTTGATGAAACCGTATTGTACGATGCACTTGGTACAGCCGTTCTAATGACAGACAAAATGCAGATCTCTGTCATTCATTGGTCAAAAACTTTAACTCCTTTTGATCTTGATTTTTATAAAATGTTAAGTGCAAGTGTCTGATAAAGCTACAATAACAACTCTGATGACACAGTGTTTAATTGTTGGAAAAATAAATAAATAAAACCTTTTTCCCTTTATATGCCCTTATGCCACTGCCATATCCTGTGGTTTTGTGAAACGCCGCCACTGCTGTGCAGTGAGAAAATAGAAAGAAGGAACATTCATATTCTGCTTTTATTTTGGTTCATTCAAGTCAACCCCCTCAGAAGTTTCATGCTCTGTAACCCAGATAGCTTTCATTTGCACGAGAGGATAAAATGGTATATATCGGCTAACTTGTATGTCTCATCATTGAACGAATATAACTTAACGAGTTGTTACGCTGCCACTGGGACTGATGAAGTGGAGAAAATAACAGCAGTTTGCAAATGACTAAATTATGATATTTGCTCAGGTGGATGCTGGGGGTCTTATCTATTGGACTGCAATGTATATCCATTTTGTTAATCAACATTACACATAATGCGCGTCTAATTAGAGTTAAGCCAGTCGGCGTGGTAGCCCAGGCATATATAGATAGTAATGCATGCGGTTCACATGGCTTTTCGAAGATAGATTTGCTTTGTGGGGGGTGTCTTGTCTCCTAGTCTGTTCGTCTTCATGTGTGTGGATACATGCAAGTCCACTGATACAGCAGTTTATCCTCATATTCAGCGGCATGCATATATTGGCTTGTATTGTATTTTGTTCTGTGTCTCCTGTTTTGTGGGGGAATATTTCTATATGTTATATGTGCAGCAGCAGTATTTCTTACATGCTCACAGCAGCATGTTGTGGATGTATTGGCAGCAGAGTATGTGAGCGGAATGGAGCAACAACAATTTCCCCTCCACGCTCCGAACATTTTATAACCACTCTGCTTCAGCTCCGCTCTGGGTTCACCGTTTTCCACTCCCGCTCCACTCCTCGCTCAAACACCGCTCCGCCTTTGCTCTGCGTCTAAACTATTTCAGTATGTTTGAAATACTACAGTTCTGTTCATAACGTATAATAAAAAAAGAAAATAACAGTCATAAAACAACACGATAGTTTTAAAGCGGCTTATTGGAACACTAGTGTACAAACTTTTTTCCTCATGCCAAGCTAATATGGTTGTCAACATTAAAAGGTATAATTGCTGCTTTTTGCAGTGCAAATGTTTGTGATGAAAATAACAGTACATTTCGTCAGTTATTTTACGTACAGATCGCTGCATTTCTTACAGATTTCTTCTCATTCAAAATCGGATGCAGATGAAGTACCACAGTAAGTTTACATTTGTTTGAATGCATTATTGAGAGAGCGATTGCGTGTGAATAAGTGTTGTACTTGTTTAAATCATGCTTTCACTTTAAAGTATTCAGTATCTTGAAGGAACAAACTAATTCATTGAAAACTATAATTTTCTGCTAATGTCCATTGCCGTCATCCTAGTCTTCACATTCTTTCTGATTTGAGTGATCCATCTCTATCAAGCTAGCTAAACAGGCTATGTTTGACACGTGAATTCTTGTTAAATATGCAGTTAAATTATGGGTCGTTGTCATGAATTGTACTTGTGATGGAGCGATGCTGGAGTGCTCTGGGAGCGAGTAAAAACCATGACGCTCCGACTTTTAAAATTTCCACTCCTCACTGCATTAAAAATCACATCCGCTCTCCCATTCCGCTCCGCTCACATACTCTGATTGGCAGTAGCAAATCTTGGTACTTGCTCTGCCGCAGCAGCAGCGTAGTAAATCT
Source organism: Labeo catla (assembly GCA_012976165.1). Classification (NCBI taxonomy): domain Eukaryota; kingdom Metazoa; phylum Chordata; class Actinopteri; order Cypriniformes; family Cyprinidae; genus Labeo; species Labeo catla. Next base: position 280,454 of record VONZ01000052.1, on the reverse strand, counting down.
ATTCCGCCAAGACCAAATACATTTACATTGTCATGTACATTACCATGCCAATCCCTCTGAGAGTTGTCATGATAGAAATGATCTTAGCAGATGTTATAACATGCATTTAAATCCATACAAATGTCTTTAAACTGGTTGTTTAATGTGATTAAAATGATTTATATTTAATCCGATGCACTTTTTTTTTCTAAACAATTTTCACAAGTGTTCCCAGGAGGACTTGAACACTATTTTATTCAGTGAAAGTGTTTGGGGTCAGTCCAAAAAGTCAAAAAGTGTTTATTTTATTTTATTTTATTTTATTTTATTTATTTATTTATTTAAGCCATTATCAAGCTCTGAAAGAAAGAAAGACTTCCGTTGGACTACCGTTACTGTTATTAATGTCATCATTGTAAGGAAAACTGATGTGTGAACATAATTAATGACAAAATTAAAATTTTTGGGTAACTATTCCTTTGAATCTGAACATTTTTTAACATATTTGCCAGCAACTACTAAGTGGTCCAAATCCCTTTTGTAGCATTTGAAAGCAAGTATATAAATATCAAGATATAATATTTTTGCTATCCAGCATCCAGCCCTTCTCTGGCATTTGAACTGCCCATCTGTTTCATCTCTTGGACATCACTGAGAGTCTTTGGCACTAGGACCATAAAGAAGACGAGTAAGTGAAACATAATTGAAGCAAGCACTGACTGTTAATGCTGACTCTTAGCCACACTACTTCATGATGTGGGTTATGCGCTCATATTAGCCTTTGGCACTAGTTGTCTTTGAGGACAGTTTGATGGGTTTATGCTCTGCCTTACTGGCCTCCATGTCTGCATCCACACATTGGCCAAGCCGACGTTGCTCGCTCTCAGCTTGCCAGGGCCTGCAATACAGCTGAGCTTCAAAGACAAGAGATAACCCATCGCTCTGCGTCTACAGCCGTGTGTTTTCACTTAAAGACTTAGACTTTTGGCTGGAGGTTGTTCTTGTGGATGAAGAACAGATTTAAATCCCAATTCCCTTAAGCAAAACATACAGAATAATGAGCTGTCAATAATCATTTGGCAGCAACAAATGTAACGTATTCCTTTGTTCTATTACAGTCAATATCTTTGACCTCATGAAAGATGAAATGTTATGTCAAACATGTGGCCTGTTTAAGATATACACTGGTATTTGTGGTCTGCAGCATTTGGCTAACCATGCCGTTTCTTTCCGTATAATAACTTGAATGGCATAAAGTAGATTAAAATGACATTAGATTAGGATGAAGAGCAGTGTTAGGTGAAAGATACAAAACTTGGAGTGATTACTTAGCCAGCACTTGTTTTTTTATGGTTATAGCTGACAAACTGACAACAATGTTTTTCCAGATTTTAGGTAACTGTATATAAGTGAACATGTATGTTTCAGATTCATGCTTTTACCTTTACCAATTCATTTAAATTGTCCTGCTGTGTGACAAATTACATGTTAAAAAGTACAAATATACTCTTAATTCACTGTAAAAATATATATATAAAAATATGTATATATACAGTGCACAGCATAAATGAGTACACCCCCTCTAAAGTTTAACTAATTCAGCAATTACTCTTTACTTAGATGACATGTTAGCATTCTTTGGAGATATAATCCATAAAATCCAACAAGCCTGCTTGACCAATTACTGAAGAAAAATGTCCAAATTATTCAGCAAAGTAAGATTTACTTATCAAAGTGATAAAATGTTGTGTTGCAAAAATGAGTACACCCTCCTGAAAGTTACTAAATAAAACAAAAAATAAACTGTGTAGAATTAAGGCTATTTTTGATCAACAGGTAAATATTGAACCAAACCTTTTAAAGACAAGTAATTTCCTGACAAGTGAAAGTGTTATATAGTCCACTGAATCATACTCAGACTTAATGCTGCAGCAACGGAACAACTTGGGAGAGAACTGCCAGGTGACTTATTTCTTAGCATAAAAGAGGACAATGGTACAAGATGACTACCAAATATTGTTTTAAGTGCGACATTCAAAGACAATGGACTTGTGACAAGGCTTTTTCTTTTTTCTTCACTTTAAGTTTTTGAGTTTTTGCTAGAAAAAGAGCAGGAAAGATACCATGCAAGTGTCTCGGAGCCGGCAAAAGCTTTGAAAAGAGTAACACTTTATCTCACAGAGTACACCGCAGCCTGCAGAAGTGACATGGATGGTTGTTGTCACCACTAGAATTACCTACTGTAGCCAAAGCACAATAAACTAATTTAACCTATTCAGAGGCCCATATTTACAAAATATAGACGTCTGGGAATCCATACTCTGGTCTTGAGAGACCAAGTCAATCATTGCGGATTAAAAGCATCCAAAATGTTCTGGTGTTACTAGAGGAGGAGTACAGTGAGAAGTGCCTTGTTCCCATAGTGAAGTTCAGTGGCAGTAAAGCTCTTATAATGGGATGTATGAGTGCTGAAGGTGTGAGGGAGTTGTGCTTTATTAATGCTGTAATGAATTCACACACCACTGTGTGATGTAATACAAAAACTTGAAACAGAAGATGCTACCCTCCCCTCATTCCCTGCATTGTTGGGCATTTTTTTTCAACATGACAATGAAGATATTCATTCTCCCAAGGTGAAAATCCTTCAGTGGACATGTATTTCACTCAATCTTAATGCTCTTGAGCAGCTGTGGGGGATTCTGTAGAGACGGAGGAGGTGTAAGGAGTTTGTCCTCTATGAGTTAAACAGGACAGATGTGAAAATTTGTCATGAACTTGTACACTCAGTGCCAAGAAGTGTCAGACCAGTATACTTCAAGTTGCAGGGGACTTATTAAGTACTAGAATATTATACATTTGCTGAATTAAATCTAGGGTGTAATCATTATTGGAATCCTTCATTTAAACAAAATTGGCTAATTTACTTATCTTACAGAAAATACTGGCATATAGTTTGTTGTTTTTATTAAGTATATGTGTTTAATACATTTCAATTTTGCCATCTTTCCATGATGTATGTTAGTGATCATTAAGAAAAGACATCTTTATTTATTAAGAGAGGGGTGTACTCATTTATGCTGTGCACTGTGTGTGTATGTATGTATGTATGTATATATATATATATATATATATATATATTAATATAATATAAATAAAATATATATAATATATGATCAACAAGTCAAGGCAAAATATTTTTCCATTGCTTCAATTCAAATTTTTAAAAAATCATCCATCCATCCATCCATTTTCCACCACTCATCTGGGACAGGATTACGGTGGCAGCAGGTTGAGTGTGAACACCCACACGTCCTTTTCCCTTGCCCTTTCCTCCAGCTCATCCTGGGGGATCCCAAAGCGTTCCCAGGCCAGCCGAGAGATATAATCCCTCCAGCGTGTCCTGGGTCTGCCCCAGGGTCTCTTCCCAGGTGGAAAAGCCTTGAACACCTCCACTGGAAGGCAACCAGAAGGCATACTTACCAGAAGGCCGAACCACCTCAACTGACTCACCTCAACTGGAGAAGGAGCAGCTCTACTCCAAGTCTCTCCTGAATGTCTGAGGCCCGGTGCCTCAGGGTTAGCCCAGACACCCTGCAGAAAACTCATTTCAGCCACCCGCGATCTCATTCTTCAGATCAGCATCCAAAGCTCATGACCAGAGATGAGGATTGGAACATAAATCGTCTGGTAAATCAAGAGCTTTGCATTTTGGCTTAGCTCTGTCCACAACGCAACGTCCCAGTACAACGACCACTATACTGCCGCTGCTGCACTGATCCACCTGTCGCATGCTCTAGCCTACCCTCACTCGTGAACAAGACCCCAAGGTACTTGAACTCCTCAACATGGGGAAGCAACTCCTTACACGGAGTGGGCAATCCACACTTTTCCGGCTGAGAAACATGGCCTCAGATTTGAAAGGGCTGACCGTCATTCCCGCTGCTTCACACCTAAGTAAGCGCTGAAGATCAGCCTGATGAAGCCATCAAAAGCAAAAAGCAGAGATGCCACCCTAAGACTCACAAACTTTACATGCTTGAGATCCTGTCAAATTTATTAAAAAATCACAACCCAGAGGATCAGGTGATCCTCAAACTATATCGCCAGGTGTGGTCAGCAAGTCCCCATCCCAACTTGCAACAGCCTGGACCAGTCTATAGTTTGCCACCTGTCTGAGGGTTAATCAGAACATTTTTGAGGTTGTCCAAAAGTCCATCTCCATGGATTCTCCAATTTCCTCCCACACGCAAGTTTTTGCTTCCTTGACCACTTCTGCTGTGGTCCATCCAGTTTGCTGATTCCTGTCGGCAGAATCGGGAGACCCACAAGTAAACCAGCCCTTAAGACCTCCCTCACTGCTGGCAGTGTTCTTGGTTTTGCCGCTACGACAGGCACCAATGACCTTCCAACCACAGCTCTCAGCAGGCTTTAAACAAGGCCCACTTAGAGTCCATCTCTCCAGCATCCTCCTACAGTAAGGAAAAGCTTCTTAGGAGGTGGGAGTTGAAAATATTCTGGACAGGATCCTTTGCAAGACATTCCCAGTAACCCACACTATAGGATTGGGTTTCCAGGGTCTGTCCGGCAGCCTCCCCGCTATCTTATCCATTTCATCACGAGGTGCTGATCAGTTGACAGCTCTGGTCCTTTCTTTGCCTGAGTGTCCAGAATAGCTAGAACCAACTATATCTAGCTGGTAACACTCAACCTTCCAAAGTCGGTTTAATTTAAGTTGAAATTACTTGTTTAAACTAACGATTCTAAAAATTTTAGATGGCAATTTTAATGTCAAGTAGCTGGACATTTTAAGGTTGCCAGATATTTTGACGGTTACACTATATTTTAAGGCAATGTTGTTAGACTGTAATTAAACCTAGAAGACCTGAGTAATACATACATACATACTGCAGTAAGAGGTTTTTTTAGGGTTAGTTGCATGTAATTATGCATTTTGTTACTAAAATAAGTACATGCAACAATTGTAACTACAAAACCTTAAAATAAAATGTTACTATTTTGACATTGTTTCCAACAGATAGACTCCCGTATGTTACATCCACACATGCTTATGTAAAACATATTTTGCATTTAATAATGAACATGAGTGGAGTAACATAACAAATTTTATTAAAAGTAGAAGATAAAAACCCTTTTCTAATCTTATAATCTTAAAAAAAAAGTTAAATTTGCTTACTATTCCAGTCTTGATCAGCAAAATTATGAAGGATCCCAAAAAGATTTACAAAAGGATTTTGTTTCAGTCCACAAAAGAATTAGAATTTAATGGAAGTCTGGGTAAAAATGCCACTAAAAATGCCCCCAAATTTGAGATAAATGGTAAAAAAAAAAATGCCCTGTGTATAAGTCTATTATTTCTGTCATAGTGTTCTGTTAAAGTGAAATACGCAGCATTACATTTTATTTATTTATTTGGCAGCATTTCTGTTGCAATGAGCAATTAGATATTTAGAATAATGTAAAAGTTCATTTCTGATCTTCTGAGAAATTGGTGTAAAGTCTTTTTCCAATTTAAAGGTAAAATGTAATTAGTTGCAATTTTAAAACAGGCCTTAGCTAATGTCAATATATATTTACATAGAATTTCATGATAAGGATAGTTACAGTACATATATGGTAACCTTTCTGAAAACCTTTATCAATTTAGTGCAGCTGAACTTGCTGCAAGAGTAATGAGAGGTTTACCTTGGCCATATACAGCTGACACAAAGCTCATGCAAATGTAGCCAAGGCTTCTGGGATACATCAACCCTGATGGCACCGAGGGCGTCCTGCAGCTCGAAGTGACCATGAGCGTGTGACAGCAGAACGATTTCCTATTATGAGCTGGGATCTTTGCTCATGACGTGGTTGTCAGGACGTGTTCAAGGCTGGGACGAGGTGACACAACGCAAGGTACATCCAGTAATCTCCACAGGATAAAGCTTCAGGAAAGGTGTCCTGCAGAAAAAGACAGAACGTCATGTTATAAAAGCTTTCTTCTTCCTCTCACTGATCCCACAATGCATCGCAGCACATGAAGGCCACATCCATGAGAGACACACACAGTTAGTCTACTAGCTGCTGAAGGTCGATGTAAGTGCAAACTCAACAGCACAACATCCATCAGTCACATATTAGAAGTAAGGAGCTCTAGTTTTTCTATTCAGGATTGCATGAATACCTGTAGCCCTCATATATCACTTCTTGTGATTATATTTATTGCATCCGTTCAGTTGTGTAAGTCTGTTGCATAACTATTATCAAATAAACTGCTCTCAATTAATGCATATGGGTTTATTCTCAAAATGTGTAGTCTGAAATATCCATGTTTTCATTTACTGAATTATTCTACCCACTGCCACGTTTTTATATTTAGTATTCAACAATTTTATGAATTGCTGCATTGATGTGATTTTTGGCATATGCTGGTTTGGGATTTACTTTAAAGCAGTTTCCACCCAGTAATTGCAAGTAAATATGTTGTAAATAGGTTGTAATTATAAAGAAAGTAACATTTAGTAACATTTTCACAGAAAATATTCAGAAAAAGAATATTGGTTTACTTACAAGATTTTATAGAAAATCTGTTTTTTTAAAAGTTAATTAAAACGCTTAGAAAGTGCTTAATTTTTCAAATGGTAAATATTTAGGTATAATTAAATGTGGATACTTTTAATCGAGTCTTACAGTTTTACAACCTGCTTACAACCCCCCGATCAGCATTCTAAAAGAACCAATTAAATGAATGATTCAGTGAATCACTTATAAAGAGCATCTCTTATCACCACCTACTGAAATAATTCATGTTTTTAAGGCAATAAAAGTCATTTAGCTTATAGTTTTCTAAGGATTTTATTGCTTTGGTGTTTTTACGAGTTTGACTGCCATGGTCAAAATACGCATACTGTAATGCAACAACAACAACAAAAAAAGTATCTAAAAGGAGGGAAGGGTGCAGCAATTCTGGGCACAAAAAAGTGTGAACAACATATACAATGCAGCAGATATGATTGTGACATTTATTAGTTCAAAGGAATGTTGTCTCAGAGAAACACTTCATGTCTGAACCGCTGGAAGAAATCGTATCTCATATTTCAGAGCAAATACTTGAATAAAATGCATTTGGAAAAGTCTGATAGATCAGAGAAACCAAATTCAGTGACTCACTTTGTTCCTTTGTTTGTGAATGAACCAATGTCGGAGGTATTTAAGTGATATTACTTTACTACTATACTTAAAGCGGTCATCGGATGCCCATTTTCCACAAGTTGATATGATTTTTTTGGGTCTTAATGAAAAGTCTATAATATACTTTGATTAAAAATTCTCAATGGTAGTGTAAAACAACACCCTTTTTACCTTGCCAAAATGAGCTCTGCAAAATTAATCCTGTTCTGGTCGAGGTTGCTTTAAATGTTAATGAGCTCTGCTCGCCCTGCCCCTCTCTTCTCTCTCTGGAGTGACGAGCCTGTTTTCTTTAGCTGCATTTAGCCACGTTTAGCCGCTAAATTTGATAACTAGCACATTATTAGGAAGGGCCATTGCAAAGATTCATAAAAAAAACCCTTATGCTCACTTCTGCTGTAGGTGAAGCTGGATTACGAATGATGCACATAGAACACGAACATAGACACATTTATGTAGATCGAGAGGCGCATTCCCTTCGCAAACAAACGTAATCCACTGCATCTTCAGCAGCTCAGATGTCACAACACCTCAATCGGAGATATTGTTGTCTTACATCCCTGCTCCGGCATCGAAACAATGGAGGTGGGACTGTTACAGCTGATTTAGGGCGGGTCTGAGGTAAGACGCTCATGTCAATCAACTATCATGGGAGCGGCCTCTGTCGGTTTGACGCCACACCGACAGGCCATCTGAGAATGGCTCGATTTAAAAAATTTATAATTTTTAGAGATTAATTAAAAACAGATTTAAAACTGTGACATGTAAGGTCTCAGATAAAATCGCTAAACCTAATGTCCTCTACAGAGGACAAAACCCTATAGCTAAATGTGCAATTATTAAATCGATTCCGATTCAAACATATAAGGCTGAAAATACCGCAACTCATAGTTTCTGACTTTTTCTGTGCATGAGATTGTCATGTTTTGTTTTTGCTGGCTCTTGAAGCTCCGCCCTCTTATGAAAAGGGGGCTGGGAGCACCAACTTATTTGCATTTAAAGGGATAGACACAAAAACAGTGCATTTTGACTCAAACCCTAAAAGTAATTTTAACAAGCTATGAAAAAATCTGTCAGGTATTTTGATCCTATCCCTAACTTCAAATAGACACTCTGGGGACGTTAGAGACTTATTTTACATCTTTAAATAGGTCACCTTTAACCTCCTGTGGTCGACCGTGGCGCCGGCGACACCAATTGCATCTTTTCATGACACCAGCAAAAAGAACCTAAAATGCTCGCTCATTTTTGATCGTACATATAAGAGTAATACATCATTTAAATCTGTAGAGCGTCTACTTTTATTTGTGTACACTCACAATATCAACAAAACATTATGCTTTTGCAAAGCAAAGAAAATAAACAGGGTGCGCATTCAGCAGTCTCCGTCTCCACACGTATCATTTTGAAATGCGTCATTAAAATGAACTAAAACTCAGCGAATACGTGATACACACACGTGAGAGAGATATCTATAGAAAGCTTGATATTTTTACTTTTAGATGAAGCTCCTCGTGCCGAAAACAAATATTCTCTGATGAAGTAATCCGTATGAAACCAACTCCATGTTCAATCTCTCCCATCTGCTTCATTATTTTTAATTAGGTCACGCCCACGAGATGCTTTCGCTTTCATAGTGTAATCGCCACGTGAGGGCGGGCGCCAAACACAACGCCCACATCACCGTAAAGAAAGCGCCGAGACTTTTTCTTTTCCAAGTTCATCTGAGCTACTTGTCATTTCTGGAAAAAGATGCGCTGTGAGGAATAAGAATTCGGAGGAAGAACACCATGTGACACACGGCGCGATTCATCGGAGGAGATATTTACGTGAGTAAGTCTTTCTTTTATTAGCCTGCTTGCGTTAGTTGTTACTGTGTTACTGTGACAGAACTTGTACACATTTTACTAGTTAGACTTTGTGTTCAAACTATAATTCATGACTACAGCAAGTGAAACATCATGAAGTACGTTTCATTTCATTGCATCAAAATGTCTCCCGACGCCAGGATGTTTTTTAACGTTCTATACAATAGAAAACATGCGATATAAAGGTAATAGTGTTTACACTTACGCTTAACAATAATAATATAGTTTCCCCGATATAAAATGTTTTTGTATTGTGTAATGCATACAAGGCATGCTTATGTTTATGATTTAATATCATATTATTTAGTTACTTATTTATCGTATAACAATAGGATGTAATATGAGTGTTTACTCTGTGTATGTTTAGACTGTTTATCAATACTCTGCTCTCGAATAAATGTTTAGGGTTATTAAATTATTAGTTTCTCAGATATAAAATGTCCTTTTTATGTTAGTACAAATGCGCGAGTCTATGGCTACAAATTCATACACTATATATACACTATATATATATATTTTACAGATGCTCCTGATATTAACATGCTCACAGATGTTTTTCTTATGTTTCTTGTTTTTTAGTGATCTGATACCTGCACAACAGATGAATCCTGCTGTCTTTCAAACTGAGAGTGCTGTACTAACATCAGATGTTCAACTACACATATTCTAGTGTAAAAAGAAGTTCCTTGACTACTGATGATGAGTTTTGCAAGCACTTAAATATCAGGTATGATTTACTTGTTTTACTTGTTGAACAGAATTCAGAAAACAGTTTTCAGAAACTACACAAAGTCTGTTCACATCTCTGTGGTTAGATCAGGGTGCTCAATAATGTGCATTTGACCTTCATTATGTATATTTTGATGATACTGTGTTGTAAATAAAATACAAATAATCTAAAACTCCATTCTTTGAATCTCTCATTGTTTCTACCTGACAGTCACAGTGTCATTGATGGGCCATTAGGGAGGGCTCTTTGTCTCTCAGGTGTGAATTGCTAAATATTCATGGATCATTGCCACTCCTTCGCATATTCCCTTTCGATCACAAAACATGTCTTAGAAAATTTACATCATTATATTGTTTTCTTTGAAGGAGTGAACGAGATGATTTTCACATCATTTTGTAGAAAAAACTCTAGCCTACCGCATCCAGTTCTCAAAAGTCTTGTGAACTAATGTTCTGAATGTGTTTCATGGCCTTGTTTCAGTGACTTAAAACATTTAGTTTTTCACTAACCACGCATAAACGTTGTTTTCTCAAAAACACAAACAAGTACATTCATGTTTCTTACAAATTATTGTAGCCCAGTTTGTGCTGATTACAATGTAATCAGACTTTAGCCATGAATATGTTTTTAATGTACTGAAAAAAGCACAAATTTCAGGGCATGTCAAAACTTCTCCAGGGCCCCAAAACACCCTCCACATGAATAGTTTTTTGTTTGTTTGTTGTCTTGTAATATTTGTGATGTCTTTTAATATATATATATATGTATAGATGTACTCTGAACTTTTCATATATACACTTCCGTTCAAAAGTTTGGGGTCAGTACATTTTTATTGTTTCTTTTTTTTTTAAGAAATTAATACTTTTATTCACCAAGGATGTTTTAAGTTAATAATTAAAAGTTTATTAAAAGTTCATAATAAATAATTTACATTGTTATAAAATATTTTTATTTTGAATAAACACTGTACTTTTTAAACTTGTTATTCATTAAAGAATCCTGAAAAAAAAAATCACAGGTTCCAAAAAATATTTGGCAGCACAACTGTTGATATTATCCAACATTGATCATTCTAATAATAAATCCGCATATTAGAATGATTTCTGAAGGATCATGTGACACTTAAGACTGGAGTAACAGCTGATAAAAATTCAGCTTTTCATCACAGGAATAAATTCTATTTTAAAGTATGTTAAAATAAAAAACATTATTTTATATTGTAAAAACATTTTGCAATATTACTGTTTTTTTTCTATATTTTTAATCAAATAAATGCAGCCTTGATGAGCATAAGAGACTTCTTTAAAGACTATTACAAGTCTTACTGACCCCAAACTCTTGAACGGTAGTGTATATATATATATATATATATATATATATATATATTAATAGTTGTACTTTTACTCAGTAACATTACAAAGTATAAAATAATAGTGTGGTGTGTTCAAAAGGTTACTAATGTTAAAGGAATGTGTTAATGTTGCACTTTATTCTGTTGTTATTAAATGTTCTGTGTGAGTTGTGACAAGCCCCACCCCCTGGGTGTGTGTGAGGGAGTACTGGGGAAAACGGTGGATCAAAGGTGGTGCTCTGGATAAGTCAGGTTGTGTAAAAGCTTTAATAAACACCTTATGTATTGCAAAAGCCTCGTCATTGTCCTGAGAACGCTACAGAGCTTTTTTTTACACTCCTAATCAATGTTTTAAAAAAATTGGTTAAATTATTGATTCAGTGACGGACTCATAAAATGACCTACTGAAATAACTGAAAAGCCATTTAGCATATAGTTTTCCTAAGATATAAGACTGTATTATTCTGGTGTTTTAGTTCTTTTTGGAGCTTGACAGACATAGTCACAAACTGATAACTTAACTGATACTAACAATCTGACATTGTGAAAAGAGGGTAGTAATATTTAAAATAGGCATACAGTACAATACTACGAAAACAAATAAACAACAACAACATTAAGACAAAAGGATCATCTCTCCTCTAAAAGGAGGGAAGGATGCAGCAATTCCTGGGAACAAAAAAGTGTGAACAACGTATTACAAAGCAGCAGATGTGAGTGTGACATTTATTGGTTCATAGGAATGCTGTCTCAGAAGAACACTTCATGTCTGAATTGCTGGTAAAAATTGTATCTGATATTTTACAGAAAGTAGTTTAATACAATGCATTCTGAGAAGTCTATTAAACCCAGAGAAATCAAACTGAAAAACACACAAATAAATGCATGCATACTTTTTTTTTTTCTCAGTCCTTTCTGCCAGATGTTAGAGAAGATTCTGCCATATAGCTTCTAGTATAATATCTTAACAGAGGGGCATCGTCGTTGTCCACTTCGGCCTTCATGATAGTAAAAGCAGAGCATCTGTCAGTAATTCATGCCACAGAACGTCCTCTGTCAGAACTGAGGCCAGAATCTTCTCGTCACTAATATTGTTGCATGGCCCATCAGATAAGAATCTTCACACATGACGTCAGATGCAGTGGGAAATCCAGAGACTTTACAAGACTCAAGAGATGAGCCAAAGGAACATTTTTTTTCATGGTGATTGGTCATTTTTCTGGGGATAGTGAGTGTGGATTCGATTACGGATTAATTATGACTGACTATTGTAAAAACTGCCCGACCAACCTCAGATGTTTTATTATAGTGTTTGCAAAACAGCAACTGTAATGATATTTCTCAAACACCGTTGTCAAGGTGTGTTCTAAACATGCCTCTAGATACATTTCTGCAACACCGTAACGTTTTGCGGCAGTTTTAAAGTGAAATGTCCAGAGAGTGGTGCTAAAATGCATTCAATACGTGCCGTGGCATGTGTTTTTATGATGTTGGTACAGGCACATATTGCTCTGTTTTTATTATGCTGCTTGAGATGCGTATTGAAGTTGTTTAGAATTCAAATATCTGGGGAGTGTCGCTAAAGGTTAAAGGAGAAGTCCACTTCCAGAACAACAATTTACAGATAATGTACTCACTCCCTTGTCAGCCAAGATGTTCATGTCTTTCTTTCTTCAGTCGTAAAGAAATTGTGTTTTTTGAGGGAAACATTTCAGGATTTTTGTCTATAATAATGGACTGCGATGGTGCCCCGAGATTGAACTTCCAAAATGCAGTTTAAATGCGGCTTCAAACGATCCTAAATGAGGTTGTAAGGAAGAAGGGTCTTATCTAGCAAAACAATCAGTTATTTTTATTAAAAAAATACAATTTAAATTAGACTTTTTAATCTCAAACGCTCATCTTGTCTTGCTCTCCCTGAGTTCTGTGTATTCTGGTTCAAGACAGTTAGGGTATGTCGAAAAACTCTGATCGTATTTTCTTCCTCAACTTCAAAAATCATTTTAAAATACATCCTACACAACTACATTTTGGAAGTTCAAACTCTGGGCACCATATCAGTCCATTATATGGAGAAAAATGCTGAAATGTTTTCCTCAAAAAACACAATTTATTTACGACTGAAGAAAGAAAGACATGACCATCTTGGATGTACATTATCTGTAAACTGCTGTTCTGGAAGTGGACTTCTCCTTTAATGCTCTATTGTGTTGGAAATATCCCCTACACCAAAAGCAACCCTAAACCTACCTGACAGGTGTTAACAAATGCAAATGACATAAAGACACATTTGTTAATGCAGCCGTGCTATTTTAACATCTTTATGCGGATTTGATCTGTTTTGTCGAACCGTAGCTCCACAGGGTTCCGTATACCAGAGCTCTTCATCACTCAAGTGCAACGCCGTATCGCGTGAGTTCCCGAGCAAACCTTACTGAATTAGAAAACTCTGTAAATGTGATGACAACATTCAGGAGTATCAGTTTTCAAATCACACAGGATGTTACAATTGTTTTGAAGTCATGACATAATATTCTGCAAGTAATTGTGCGAAAATCAAAACTATGTACCTGTACAGTAATTCATAAGTAAAAGTGATAAAAGTAATAAAAGGCAGCTGCAGTGATTCCTAAATATAGGTACAGTTTTCAGTTTGCAGAAATGTGTATATAGAGGCATGTATTTCCGATGAGCCTATGTTGGTTATTATAGTTAACTAAAGCTAAAACTATAAAAAAGAATGATACATGAAATAAACAATAACTGAAAAAAATAAATTGGTATTAAATGTAAAGATGCAAGATGCCAAAGCAACATTTCTCATTTTACTTCCATTCATCTTGATGTAGTGCAATAACTAAAACTGAAATGAAAGTTTCAGAAAAGTTTCAAAAAAACTATATAGACATATTTTAAAAACAACAACTAATAAAAAAAAAAAAAAAGACAAAAACACACAACTGAGTAAATTACTAAAACAACATGAAAACTGAAAATACAAAAAAGGAAATAAACCATAATATCTCAGTGATACTAAAAATAACACTGGGTTTTACACTTTGGCCTGGACACTGCTAAGTGTACAGACTGCATTCACATTTAAATTTATAATTAAAGTTTAAAATTATAATCACAAAGTTGTTTAATGTTACAAAGGTATTTAGCAATGTTTTGTTTGCAAACCGAATCGGGCTTCTTTTACAGTACATGTATTTCCATAATAAATTTCAAAAAAGAAAGTAATTTGCTGTAAAAGTGACAGAAACTGGAAGAATAGCCAATACATACATACATTAATACATGCGTACCTGTACATACTACAGATAGATCTGGAGTGGGAAGGGGTGAATGAAATGTTTCATGAAGAAAATGGTGAGGTATAATACTGCCTTGAAGAGATTTACATAACTGTTTACTAACATCATGTCATCTGAAAGCTGTATGACTTTTTCCTGTCGAAAAACTGAAGCAGATGTTCAGCAGAATGCCTTGAGCTGCTCTTTTCCATGCAATAAAAGTGGATGTAACCAGCAGCTGTCGAGCTTCAGATGATCTACTGAAACTGTAGGATGATTTAATGTGAGGAACAGACTGAAATCTGTGCTCCACTCTAAACCTTCCCTTTCATGTTCAAACTAGCACATGAATACAATAGCATGACACCAAAGATGATACCAAACACCACTGGGTGTTGCATTAGAATACCCTTAGGAAATGAACCATGGTTTTACGACAAATAAAACCAAACAAACATTGATACTATAGCTAAAACATGGTAATCAGGTTGGGAAAGCAGATAACCAGTTTTGACTGGTTTAAACTGGTTTTAACAGCAGGACCAACATTGATCAAGACTACTGTAATCCACTAGCAAAGACATGTTATTTACCTCTTGCCTAATAGTGCCACATCCTGTCTTTACCACTCATGAATGACAAATATAGAAGCAGCAATTACAGAGTTTCAAGGTTATAAGAAGGTACTGTTAAGATACAGATGAAACGGACTGACTTCAGTGTTCATAATGGGAAAAAAATCAATCCACAGCTCAAGGTTTAGCTTTGTTTTCTTTAATGTCTCACCATTGAAGAGTTTATTAGTTGGACTCGTTTGTACTGAGCATTTCATATAGCTGACTTTCATCTAATGTTACAGCTGAACATTGACATCAGTCACTTCATACCCAAATTCTCCCTGACTGTTTCTGGAGAAATCACTATACTTAAAATATGTGTACAAAACCTGAGTAGTAAAACTTAACTTATTTATTTATATAGTTACTTACTTACGAAAGCCATTTTCAAAGATAATGTAAAAATATGGGCGATTTGAAGTTCTATCTTTCTAGCTCTATATATGTCCATTTATGTGGGATCTTGAGTCTGTGAAGCAAATTTGTTTTTACATGGAAAAATAAGTAGAATTTTCACTCTTTAGCTCAAAGGATGGTGTTTTGAATAATGTATTTCATATTTTACTGCAGTTGCTTGGCAACCATACATCCCATTCATCCCTAAATTACACAAAATTTAATTAGCCACAGACCATGCATGCAACATTTTGGTAAGTTTTCTGCATAGACAAAAAGTTTTTCAAATGAGGAAAAATAATAAAAGCCTAGAGGAAAAGCAGTAGAAAATAGCTTATGCTGGATTGGTAAAGAAGGCAAATGAGCACACGTAAACTAGACATGTACTTAGATGTTTCTTAGATATGTATTATGGCCTCAGCAGAATAAAAAGTGTCTCGCAGCATTATTACATAATAGAATTACAGAGTTACGTCCACTTAGTTGTTAACAACTGTATCCGGCGAGGGAGTGAAATGAAAAGAAAATTCTTTTCTGGAAGCTCCTTAAACTTGGAAAACACATCTAGTGCCACTTCATCTGCTGACAGAGAAATAAATATACAGAGAAAGCAAAACCTGAGAATCAGATCAGCTGAAGCAATATGCACGCAATAAACTCAATAAACTATCCTTATCCGCTGTCTACATCTAGTCAGCATGTGTTTGTTGCTAATCTGAATTCATATTGGTTAAAGCTGGACATTACAGCTGCTGAATCACACATAGCAGCAAAACAGTCCTGCACTTAAAAACATTTGGATGTTTCTGGCCGCCGGCAAAAGGGACTTGTGTTTGTTCTTTTCTCGGTTTAGAAATAAGTTAAAGGAGGGAGAGTGTTGTTGTAACATTGAGTGAGAGGCGAGAGGCGAGCGGATCCATGCGCAAGCTTTTATTTGTAGGACGTGACAAAGACATGGTCGTACAGGCAGGGTCGAGACAGGAGCAGACAGGAATATAACAGGCAATCGTAGAGAATGATCCGATAAACAAGAGCGATAAATCACAAGGCAGGCGGCTAGACAGACGTAAACGAGAAAACCAGGCGGGAGATCAAAGAACTAGGAACTTGGAACAGGAACTTGGAACAGGAACTATGAATACAACAATACAATCACAACAATCCATGAAGTGCAACTGGGGAGGACCGGGGTTTTTATAGAACGCCTGATTGGTCACGGGGGCTGACGCAATCAGTGCGGTGGAGGATGGGAGATGCAGTCCGAAGTGCAACGTAACAGTCAGAGTGAAATGGAAAGATGAGAGTGACATCTGGTGGTGAGCAGTCCGTAGGGCACCGACCAGATTCGTGACATAGCCCCCCCCCAAGGAGCGGCTTCCAGACGCTCGAAGGAAACAACAGTCCAGGGGAGCGGTGGGGTGGGAGCGAGACAGGGCGAGGGCTGGAGGGCCAGGTCCATGTGGGAAGCCCAGAGATTGAGGCAGGACCGACAGAGCAGGTACCCTCCAGGGCGGGGCCGGAGGCGGAGCAAGAGCCCTCCAGGGCGGAGGTGGAGCAGGAGCCTTCCAGGGCGGAGCCGGAGGCGGAGCAGGAGGCGCAGGAGCCCTCCAGGGCGGAGCCGGAGGCAGAGCAAGAGGCGCAGGAGCCCTCCAGGGTGGAGCCGGAGGCAGAGCAGGAGGCGCAGGAGCCCTCCAGGGTGGAGCCGGAGGCAGAGCAGGAGGCGGAGCAGCCCTCCAGGGCGAAACAGGAATCTGCGTCACGGTCTGCGACCTGGGGAAAGCAGGGACAGAGGAGGCAGACAGAATAGGGGGAGAAGGCGCAGCAGCCCTCCGGGGCGGAACAGGAGGCGGAGCAGCCCTCCGGGGCGGAACAGGAGGCGGAGCAGCCCTCCGGGGTGGAACAGGAGGCTGCGTCATAGACTGGGACCTGGGGAGAACAGTGACAGAGGATGCAGACAGAAAAAAGGGAGAAGCAGAGAGTTTAGCAGTTAACGCCCCCTCCATAAGAGGTTCTACGGCAGACGCCGACACCTCTGGAGGCATTGGCGCAGCTTCTCCGATGGGGAAGGCCTCTGGAGCAGACTTGAGACCAGACGGGACCTCTGAAGCAGGCTTGTGATCAGAGGGAAGCTCTGGAGCAAGCTGGAGACCAGACGAAAGCTCTGCAGCAGGCTTGAGATCAGAGGGGAGCTCTGGAGCAGGCTGGTGAACAGACGTGGCCTCAGAAGCTGACTTGTGAACAGACGTGACCTCAGGAGCTGACTTGTGAACAGACGTGACCTCAGGAGCTGACTTGTGAACAGACGTGACCTCGGGGGTACAGTGTGCAGCCCACACACACCAGATGGCAACTGCCATTAAAGGAAGAGCAGCAGCGGGAGGTTGTGGTGGGTCCAGTACACTGGCTATCATGATAGGCCGTGATCTTGAGATGTGACTTGACTTAGGATCGTCGGACGGGGCATGACCTGACTCTGGGCCGTCGGACGGGGCATGGTAAGGCTCTGGGTCAGACGGGACGTGACTTGGCTCTGGGCCATCGGAGAGGACGTGACTTGGACCGTCAGGCGGACGGACTCCAGACTCTACGCCAGGCGTAGACGGACTTGATTCTGGGTCGTATGGACGGACTGACCTCCGGCGGGGCGTGGTGAGGTTCTGGACAGATAGACGAAACGTGACGGGGCTCTGGAAGGTCAGACGAGACGTGACTTGGCTCTGGAACAGCAATAATAACTTCATTTGGCTCATGAAGATCAGCTGTGGTTTGACTTGGTTCATGGAGATTGGCTGTGACTAGACTTGATTCGTGAAGATCAGCGGTGACCTGATTTGACTCATGGAGATCAACGGTGACTTGACTTGGCTCATGGAGATCAGCAGTGACTTGATTTGACATGTGAAGACCAGCGGTGACTTGAACTGGCTTGTGAAGATCAATGACTTTACTTGACTCAGGGACCACGACAGCGACTTTGCTTGACTCAGGAAGAACGGCCCTGACTTCACTTGACGCAGGAACGACCGCCTTGCCATTGCTTGACGCAGGGACGACCGCTTTGACGTTGCTGGACTTGGAAGCTTGACTGGACTTGGAAGCTTGACTGGACTTGGAGGCTACAGCTGTAGCCTGACTTGACTCTGGAGCAGCGGCTGAAGTTTGACTTGGCTCATAAGGATCTGCGGTAACCTGGCTTGGCTCATGGAGATCTGCTGTAGCGTGACTTGACTCAGGAACAACAGCTGTAACGTGACTTGACTCAGGAACAACAGCTGTAACGTGACTGGACTCAGGAACACCATGGCTTGACTCAGGAACAACAGCTGTAACGTGACTTGACTCGTGGGGAACAGCTGTGACTTGGCTTGACTCATGGAGAGCGACAACTTTGGCTTGACTTGACTCTGTGTCTTGACTTGACTCAGGGGTAGCCGCCGCGACATGAAGGACCGCCACTTTAGCTGCCCATACCGTCATTAGGGGTGTGTCCAGCACGTGGGCCATCATGACCACAGGTGGCGTCCGGGTGCTGACCACAGGTTCTGGAATGGCGTCCATATTGTGGAGTGGCTTGGGGACGGCGGCCATCTTATGCAGTTGCTTGGAGACGGCAGCCATCTTGTGCAGTGGCTCTGGCGTGGCAGCCATCTTGTGCAATGGCTCTGGCGTGGCAGCCATCTTATGCAGTGGCTCTGGCGTGGCAGCCATCTTGTGCAGTGGCTCAGGAAAGATGGCTGTAATTTGACTTGAGACAGAGGCACCAGCTGTAATTTGACTTGACACAGGAACAACAGTTCTGGCTTGATTTGACACAGGAAACACAGTTTTAACTTGACTTGCCTTAAGACAGCGTTTCTCAACTCCAGTCCTCGCGCCCCCCCGCTATGCTTATTTTGCGTGTCTCTTCTAGTTAACACACCTGATTCAGATAACCAGCTCGTTATCATGAGCTACGTGCATGAACTGTGTTCCGATTGACATGATCCCTACATAGTGTTCATTGCTCCCTGAGTTTGCTTCACTTCGGAACGTTCCTTTATGGATTTGCGCTGTGCCGCTGCCTGCAGCTTCTTCACACACAGACGAAACTTACTAGAGAAGTGTGAAATGTGACATCATATACCTCTGTAAATAAATACAATTTAAATTCACCTCTTGCACTTTTTAATGCCCTTTGAATGGAACGTATACACTCGTTTCAAACCGGAATCATGGCGGAATATCCGGTGATGTCCACTTCGCAGGGCACTTCATGGTCGAATAGAACAATTGCCGTACGTGATAAGAGATGCATTCAAAATTAGCATAGTGGGGGGGCGCGAGGACTGGAGTTGAGAAACGCTGCCTTAAGAGAAGTTCTGACTTGACTTGACGCAGGAACAGCAGCTGTAGCTTGACTTGACTCAGGGGCGGCAGCTGTGACTTTACTCGACTCAGGAAACACAGCTGCAGCTTGACTTGACTTGGAAACTTGACTTGACTCGGGAAATGCAGCTGCAACTTGACTTGACTCTGGTATGGCAGCTGTAACGTGAGGGAGCTCTGTTTTCGGCACCATTTTGTGAACGGGCTCCGCCGTCGCCGCCATCTCGTGAGCGCGCACCGGCGCCGCCGCCATCGTGCGAACGGGCACCGCAGTCGCCGCCATCTTGTGCACGGACTCTGTTGTCGCCGCCAGGGTATGAACGCGCTCCGGCGCGGCCCCCATTTTGTGAACGGGCGCCGCTGTCGCCGCCATTAGAGCAGCGCTATTCATAGCCGTCGCCATTGCTCCAGCGCGCTCCGACACGGCCGCCATTTCACGAGCGATCCAGGCGGCAAACGTGTTTGTGGGATCGTGCTCCGGCATGACCGTCCATCTGCGAGCGGGACGCACGGTCGCCATTGCCCGTTGTCGCATTCCCTCTCTGCGACCTCTACGGTGCACGGCGAACCCACACACAACAAAGCAAAGTTCAAAAATGCCGCGAGCGATGAACGTGGACCTTCGCGTCTCAGCCTCGCCCTCAAAGGCTGATTTACCCCATCGCAAAATATTTCTATTATTATACTGTCCGGGAGGGTGGAATAGTTGGCTATGGCCAGAAACTCACGGGTATATTGTCCGAGTGTGTTTGGTCCTTGCTTGATCCGGCATAGAGTTCTGTCTGTGTCCGTATCGGCTGATTGTCCGGGGGTGAAGCTGCTGGATCCTGTAGTGATGGATTGTTCTGTAACATTGAGTGAGAGGCGAGAGGCGAGAGGCGAGCGGATCCATGCGCGAGCTTTTATTTGTAGGACGTGACAAAGACATGGTCGTACAGGCAGGGTCGAGACAGGAGCAGACAGGAATATAACAGGCAATCGTAGAGAATGATCCGATAAACAAGAGCGATAAATCACAAGGCAGGCGGCTAGACAGACGTAAACAAGAAAACCAGGCGGGAGATCAAAAAACCAGGAACTAGGAACTTGGAACAGGAACTTGGAACAGGAACTATGAATACAACAATACAATCACAACAATCCATGAAGTGCAACTGGGGAGGACCGGGGTTTTTATAGAACGCCTGATTGGTCACGGGGGCTGACGCAATCAGTGCGGTGGAGGATGGGAGATGCAGTCTGAAGTGCAACGTAACAGTCAGAGTGAAGTGGAAAGATGAGAGTGACATCTGGTGGTGAGCAGTCCGTAGGTCACCGACCAGATTCGTGACAGTTGTTTATATGAAGATGGCCTTTTGTGTCTTTTAGTGTATTTTTCTTTCATTACATCACTGATGAAGCATCCTGTTCAAAATGCAAAGATTATAATGAGGTGTTATGTGAAGGTTAGTAGCATTTCTCACCAGATGTAAAGAAAATAAACCATAATTATGTTGTCTGCTTTATATATATATAGATAGATATTATTTATTTATTATTATTTATTTATTTTAAACCAGCCTCAAAAGGAACTCAAAAGTGTGTGCAGATGAGTTTGCAAGTGCAACATTTCGCATCAGAGAAGGACGTATACATTACCAGAGATTGAGTTTTGCCTTTCTGATGAAACATTACCCAGATAGCACATGTACGTCTACAAGATGTCTGTTAAAGATCTCTTGATCTGGAAAGCATCTGCTGTGTACAAACGTCTGGCAGACATCTGTAAGATGTCAGTTTTACATACATTCTAAGTCATAAACATCTTAAAGACGTCTATTTGACATCTGATAGGAAACGTCCAACAGACGTATTGCAGATGAGCAAACTGCGTCTCGCAGATGTCTTGCAGATGTATATGCAGACGTCAAATAGATGCTTCCAAGATGTACGTGTGCTATCAGGGTATGAGGTCAAATTTTGGATTTTTCTTGAACTCTTTCTGTAGGTTACATTGTTACACCAGTAACATCGTGACTAACAAGTGAATCATTGGCTCATTCATTCAGCCTGTACAAACACTGAATCAATTATAAACAAAGCTAGTGACTTCATGAATAAGTCATACTGAATCAGTCATTCACTTCAAAAACACTGATTCATTTATGAGTGAGCCACTGAATCATTCAATCAACCGATTTGTTAAAAAAAACTGACTCATTTTGGAACAAAATAAGTAAATTTATGAGTGAGCCATTGAATCATTCACTAAACTGATTTGTTCAATAACACTGATTCATTTTAGAAAAAAAACAAGTGAAAGTGTGAGTGAGCCACTGAATCATTCACTCAACGACCAGTCAACAGAAGCGACCAGTCAACAGAGAAGGCTGCAGCGTGTGAGTGTTTTGCATTATACTTTGTTTCTATCTGTTGTTTAAAATGTCCTGCACTGCGAAGAAGGATTTAATTCCTTTTGTAGCTATTTCTATTTTTAAACTTTCATTCTAAATTGTAGTTTTGATTGCATTTATTTGTTATTAGGATAATAGCCGTGAGCTAAGGAGAAACTTATTTGTATTGCGCCCATCCTGCACTTATGTGCGTACTGTCCCGCATTTTAGTTTCAAGCTTAGCTTCCATTTCAGTCGTTGCCCAGCTATAGACATTTGGGGGTGCTAATTAAGAAATAAGAAGGCTGTTTTCACTGAAGTGTCATCTGGCTGTGTATTTATTTGTCAGTGGAAGCGTTCAGCCCTTGTGTTCAACCTCCTCATGTGAAGACCGACAAGGGTAAAGACCAGTGACTCTTTCCTGTGCAACTTTAACTGAGCAATGAAACCGGCAACGCACTTTCTGTCCTCTCTTTCTACCTCTATCATGTGTTTCCAATACATTCCGGTTGTCTCCCAACAATGCTCTAACATCACAAGAGCAATCTTGCTAACCTGCGTCCTATCGTCACATCTTCCACTGCACTTCTTTCTTTCTCTGTGGATCTCTAGAACTGTCAGTCAGCTGTCAACAAAGCAGACTTAATTTTGGCTTTTTCTTTACAATCTACACATAGTATCTTGGGCTTGACTGAGACCTGGATTCGTCCAGAAGACTCAGCAACCCCAGCTGCTCTGTCTAACAACTTCTCTTTCTCTCAAACCCCTCATCAGGTTGGGAGGGGTGGGGATGCTGGAATGCTCATTTCTAACAATTGGAAATACTCAAGTCACTCAGTTATAACTCATTTGAATCTCACACGATTACTGTAAAACTCCATGTTGTGGTAATTTACCACCTTCCTGGTCAACTGGGCACCTTCTTAGATGAGCTGGATGGGCTGCTGTCCTCATTCCTGGAGGATGGCAGTCCACTTTTAGTCTCTGGTGACTTTAACATTCATTTTGACAAGGCTTATGCTGCAAAAAACTCATTTTGGAACGAAATAAGTGAGTGAGCCATTAAATTATTTACTAAACTGTTTTGTTAAAAAAAAAACACTGATTCATTTAGAAACGAAATGAGTGAATTTGTGGGTGAGCTGATGAATCATTCGCTCAACTCATTTATTCAAAAACACTGATTCATTTAGAAAGGAAACGAGTGAATGTGTGGGTGAGCTAATGAATCATTCATTAACTCATTCGTTCAAAAACACTGATTCATTTAGAAAGGAAACGAGTGAATGTGTGAGTGAGCTAATGAATCATTCACTCAACTCATTTGTTCAAAAATAATGATACATTTAAGAACTAAATGAGTGAATTTGTGAGTTAGCCACTAAATCATTCACTCATACGATTTGTTTAAAAACACTGATTCATTTAGGAACAAAATAAGTGAATTTTATGAGTGAGCCACTAAATCATTCACTCAACTGATTTGTTCAAAAACACTAACTCACACAGGACCAAAACGAGTGAATTTGTGAGTGAGCTACTGAATCATACAATCAGCTGAATTGATCACAGATGATGCAGATTTATTCAGGATAGAAAGAACACTACTGAGACGTACATCAATTCTGACCTTGTATGGAACTATTTTTGCTGGCTGACCAAAAACAAAGTACTGAAGTCTTGTATTAAAGCAGTGGTTCCCAAACTGGGGGGCGCGACCCCTAGGGGGGGCATGGAGTTATGATAAGGGGGGCACGGCAAGGCTAGTGTACAGCCGCAGTCCGGCAGTATTCAGCGCACACCGCTCAATGTGTGATGCTCCGCTCAATATTCCGCTCTATGAATGTGCGTTCCGTTGAGTTGCTCACGGCCCAAATGAATGCTCCACTTGTGTACCGCTTATGCTCAACGGAAATACAAAGACCGCTTAAATAATGCACCGACAGAACATTTCTATGTATACTTGTTCCTGTCTGCAATAGCATCACATACTGTGCTGTAACATGCTGTAGTACTGCTGTACTGGACAACGCTGGTAAAATGACGCTACCCTCTCGTGACGGTATGCTCTGCTCACGTGCTCTGATAATAATAGCTCTGTAGGACTATACGTTATTTTGATAATTAGTCAAAAAAAAAAAAGTTATATCTGTGGCTTATAAAAGTTGGCTTGTAATTTTTTTTTTTTAATTCAGTATCATTAATATTATATATATAATTATACGGCTACTTGCCACATATGTAAATAATTTAACACAAAATATGAATTTCATCATATTTTATTACCTCAAGATGACTCGCAGTACCCGCTGCAGCTGACTATTATCAGTTGTAGCGGTTTTTGTCGTAAAATAACAGACCACTAGATGGTGCAATTGATATCAGAAATGAGTATTGCCATTAGCCAAGTAAAATTATGAATGAATGATGCATAGTAGTTCTGCTCTAAGCATGGACAAGTTTTTGAAAAGACAACAAGTGCCAGGTAAACGTAAAGCAGATGATGAATGTACTTCAGATCGCAACTACAACAAAGAGAAGAAAATATGAGAAAATCTGTATAAAAAACAATGAATGCTGTTACATAGTACAAACAATAGTACATAGTAAAGCTGCATGCTTTACTTTTAATGTTTCTACTCTAAAAGTAACTAGTTCCTTGTTTAGTTTTTTTCAGTAAGTTGTCACACACTGAATTTTAATTATTACGTTTCAAATAAATCCTTCTGAAGTTGTGTTTATGTTTATGTGTAAATGTGGGTGTCACACCCCTGTGGACTGTTTTGTTGGTTTTTCCCTCCTGTGTTCTTTTTTGGTCTTTCCTGTTCCGTTTCTTGTTAATGTTGTCATTGGTTTATCACTTACACCTGTCCTGGTCTCATTAGCTACCATATTTAAGTTTGTTTCAGTTCCTTGTTTCTTTGTCCTTTCTTAATGTTGCTTCTTGTGAGTTTCCGTCGTGTTGGCGTGTGGTTTCCCTGCTGTTCCTGTTTGTTCCTGTTCCCTTGTTTGGATTATTCTATTAAAACACGTTTATTATATCTCCTCGTCCCTGCTACTCCTTCCCGCACACGACCCGTGACAGAAGAACGGACCGAAAAAACACTATGAAGGCAAGGCGGTCGGAAGTTGGAACGGTATGTGGAGGATTTCCTCAAGCTAGCGAACCAGCTCAGCTGGCACGATGCTGCGTTAGGTGCGTGTTTTCAGCAGGGGTTGGATGATGAGACTATCCGTTGCGATCTTCCCGTTTGTGAGTATCCCCTGATCGAACTGATTAATGTAGTCCTTTATTTGAATGGTTCCGACTTTGAAGTCGAAGAAGATTACATGTCTCATCGTCCGCCCCCCTCTGAGACACGCCGCGTCGGCATCCCGGACTATATGCTCCGCCATGGCTCCCCGAGCTCCCTGATCCGCCATGGCTCCTGGTCTCATTAGCTACCACATATAAGTTTGTTTCAGTTCCTTGTTTCTTTCTTTGTTCTTAATGTTGCTTCTTGTGACTTTCCATCGTGTTGGCGTGTGGTTCCCTGCTGTTCCTGTTTGTTCCTGTTCCCTTGTTTGGATTATTCTATTAAAACATGTTTATTATATCTCCTCGTCCCTGCTACTCCTTCCCGCGCACGACTCGTGACAGCGGGGGTGGGGATTGAATTTTTTTCTTATTCTGCAAAAGGGGGCCCCAGCAGAAAAAGTTTGGGAGCCACTGTATTAAAGCAATATTGCACAATCAAGCGATCTCCCTTTCACTCAAAAAACGCCAAAAAACAGCCCAAGTCTTCTTTGCTAAAAGGACAAGTAATACTTCTCGAATTCTGATTTGACGCACAGTTTCTTAATGTTTTCAGTGGACAGTCAACATGAACAAACTGGCATCTTTGTTTACTAATTCAGTGGACTGTGGTTAATATCACAGATTGTCCATAAGTCAGCCAATGGCCCAATGATGACTTTGACCTTTTCCTGTGTTTAATCAATCATCAAATATATCTTCGCATGATACGGATCACATCACCTGCAGAGATTGCTGGATCCATGTGCGTGTTCATTTTTATCTAAAACAGAAAAGAGGTGAGAAAAATATAGAAACAGTTTTCTTAAGCCATTTATTCAGCCCAGGCTGTTACTATGGCGCTAAAAGGATCATTATCAAGTAAGGGCCATTAATGTGTGTGTTACATTTACATGGGCTACTTTTCTCCTCGTGCTTATCTCTAATGAAGCTTACCCAGCCAGGTATGCCGTGTCTCTATAGTAACCTCCAGCAGCCCTTTCATGATAAAATCCCAGTGATAGTTTTGTTTTCCTCTTTTTATCAAAGGTCCGCGTGTGTCACTAAGAAGCAGAGGATTGATACAACAGTTGACGTCAAAGCATTGCCTCCGAGTGAAGTTTGTTTATCGTAGTGTGAAATGCCCGTAAGCGCAGTGTGTGTGTGAAGCTCAGGGAATGTTTTGTCTGTTTGAGATGACCTCAAGATTACACGAGACAGTCGAGGGAGAGCTCTGGTATCAGAAATGCCGGGAAACATTAGTATGAATGCACAGAATTCCAGATGAGTCTCCTTCAGTTCTCAGACGCATGAATGCGGTTTTAGATGCTGATCTGAATTTACAAATGACATGCGAGTTGCCTCACAGTATTGCATTACAATATTGCATTACTCCTTAAAAAGTAAGTAACTGCATTACTTAATTACTTTTTATAGGAAGTAATCCATTACTCTACTTTTGAGTAATTTTTTCTCATCTGGCCTGGGCTTGCTTGTTCGTTTTTGATATAAAAAAGCTTTGTTTCTGGCAAACGTAAAAGCCCTTTCACACCAAAAGTGAAATAAATATGCCTCAGTCTAAAGGAGTAGAGGCTGAGAAGAAAAAGAAACACAAATGTTTATCTAAAGTCTTTTTTGCTCATCAGTATGGTTGAATTGGAGCAGCAAAGACACTGTTTAATAAAATGGGATTAAATACATAAAGGATTTCTGTGTTAACATATTTAATTATTGCATGTTTGCATAATATTGCTTTTCAGTGTTTTTATTAATTCTGAGAAATAGTGAATCTGTTTTTGTGGAAGTGAGTAAATGCATGCTGACATTTAGTCTAGAACTACAGTAACATCATGTTCACACAGCCTCCTACTCTCGATTTCTCTCAACATAAGGACAGGAGAGCTGTCAGTCAGTATATGGAAAAACATGACGTTACGCATTTTAAAAAGTAACTCAGATTTTTCTTGTAAATTAAAATGTAATGCATTACTTTACTAGCTACTTGAAAAAGTAATTTGATTACATAACTTGCGTTACTTGTAATGCATTACCTCCAACACTGATGGAAACTCTGAAATATGCATCCAAATGAAGAGGCTTTAGTTACAACTCCTTTCACAGATCACTCTTCACTTACACTGAAAAAGATTTATGCTGTGAAAATCTCATAATATGCAACATATGGACTATGAAAAACGTATTAGGAAGAACAGGGACAGTGAGCCCATTTGTCCTTTCTGTATACTAATGTCTATAAAAACTAATGCCAAATAAACCCATATGTCTTCTGTAAACCCTCCTTTATTCAACACAAACTACTGAACTCCAACAATTTATAAGGCTCCTCAAAGAATCACTCGGTAATAAAATATTGAGATTTTTTCCCATGACTCCCATGTTAAAATAAACAAATTTAAAAATGTAGAAAACTTTCATCTCAATGAATCAGAAGCTTATGTAATGTAAAATGAAAGAAAAGGGATAGATCACCCAAGAAACACATTTCTTGTTATTTACTCAACCGCGTGTCATTCCAGAATGTTTTGCGGATGGATGAGTCTGGTTGAAATGAAAAATATTAACAAAACACTACAGTCGGCATGAGGTTCTTATTACAGAATGCAAATCACAATGGTGACAGTCTAATGGTTCGGTTATGCTTTCCCTGTGGATCAGGAGAGCTTGATGACATTGATGAAACTATGAAATCAGCGTCATACGATAAAATCGTACAGGAGAATTTCAAGGTATCATTCTGTGAAGTGTTAACTGAGGCTCAGCCGAAAGGTTTTGTAATGGCTAAATTAGCACCCATTTTTTGACTTTGTTTGCCAGATGAGGTCACTAAAAACTGTTGCTATATGAAAAGAGCCAGGATTTGCCACAAGAAGAAACAGAGGATGAGCATACAAAGACAGAACTTTAATTTCTGAGTTAACCAAGCATATTTGGGGTGATTTCTTATTTGACAAACTTATATTTTTGTAATAATATTACTGGGCAGAGAGTAAGAGAGATGAAAATGCTGCATCATAGCTTGTGCTCAAAGCACCACATGCACAGCGAGACAAAGGGAAGAAATTATTCCTCTTATTAGTTGCACTTGTTCAAGGGCAATTGAGTTAGACAGTTAAATTGAGCTATGTTTGAATTCACAACCATCTACTCCGCACCTCAGTAAACATTCTTATACGAAAACATTGTTCTGGCATTTTACAGTTGCATATAACAGTTGCATGAAAGTAATATGGATATTGTTGATACTTGGAGGAACAGCACTATTTGATATTCCAGGACGCGGTCTTTCCTGTAACATATTCAAATGTAACTTTGGTGCTAATTACCTTACATTACTTCACTCAAATCAAAGTTTTAGAGTTCAAATAAAAATTGTGTAATTATGTACAGTCATTATGTTACGAATCTGGTCGGTGTTCTGCGGACCGCTCACCACCAGATGTCGCTCTCACCTTATCCACACACACGGACTGTTGCACCACACCCCGGACTACATTCCCCATCACTCATCACGTTCATTGCGTCGACACCTGTGACCAATCAGGCGCCCTATAAAAGTCCCGGACTTTCCCCATGCAAGCCACGGAGTATTGTTGTTGTGTTCTATTGTTAGCGTTCTCTAGTTTCCTTGTTCCCGAGTTCCTAGTTCCCAGTGTTTTGTTCTCTCGCCTGGTTATCTCGTTTTCGACTGTCTCGCCGCCTGCCTTTTTGGACTATCGCTCGTTGTAAGGATTATTCGCTCATCTCGCCTCTGACACACCTGCTTGCTGTTGTTTTGACCCTGCTTGTTTTCGACCATGTATCTGTCTCGTCCCTTTAATAAAAGCTCGCAAGTGGATCCGCTCGCCTCTCGTCTCACTCATTCCGTTACACATTATTACCATTTCAACCCTTAACCCTTCAACCCTTACCCTAAAATCAAAAGAAATGAGAATCCGAGAGGACAATATGCTCAATTGTGATGAAAATAATGTCACAGTGCAAGCAAATAGGCTTCATTTCCTTTATGCAAATATAATTTCATACTACTTTTCTATTGATTTTAGAGTGAAATATGAGCTGTTATCATGGAAATGACTTTTAAATGTAAATGCAAACAACAAACTGAAGGACTCATCTTCCCTAAATCTGTGCTCAGTGTTTGCGTGCCAAGGACAAAATTTTAGTATTAACTTTTATACATATAATTTATATATATAATTTATTCTTCAGAATATTGAACTTGAGAAGCGCCACAATACAAATACATTTCATGTTAATTTGTCCTTTATGTGTCCCACTGGATAAATGCATCTACTAAAGTATCTGCAGAATAGAAGTTAAATGTAAATGGTTATTATGTGTTCAGTCACAAAGTAAAAAGCTGATGCGTAATTTCATCAGCATTCTCATTCATCTCAACTGCTCTTCCTCTGCAAGGCATTTGGGCATGGAAGTTATTAAGCCACATATGTCATGTGATTAATGACTAACATCCAAGAAAATATTCAAGACTGATTCCAAGGCAATGATCATACTTTGAAATATGGACCTACAGTACAGTTATACTGATGCACATACGGTAACAGCATTCCTACAGTAAGATCCGCAGCATGTTGAGAGGGTGTTTTTCAGCACCATGGACTGGCAGTCTGATCAAGAGTGATGGGAAGATGAATGCAGTACAATGCATTAAGACACTGGACGAAAACCTGCTCTCCTCTGCCAATAGCCTAAAAAAGGAAGTTTGTGTTTCACCATGACATTGACCCAAAAAAACACTGCCAAAACAACACTAGGGTGGTTTGAAATGAAGAAAATTGATGTCCTAGAGACACTCAGTCGGAGCTCTGACCTCGTTCGGCCTCATCAAACATCTGTGAAAAGAGCTCAGAGTTGCTTTGTACTGTAACCTGCATCAGTTCCACTGATTTTGCAATGACAAACTGCTCTGTGTTGCTTCAGCATGTTGTGACTGTAGAAAGACTGTAAAAGGCAGGATACATAAATATTAATGGCTGACATTTCAGTTCTTTATTTTTTGTTCTTTATAGGTTTATAATTTTATTTTATGTTTAGAGTGCATTGTTGTAAGAATCTGGGTAATGCTTTATTTTGATAGTCCACTTTGGACATTACTAACTATTAAGTTACTTTGCAACTACTTGTCAACTAGCAGTCATTAGAGTATTAGTAGACTGTCTGGTTAATATCTGCTGACACATTATTTTGATGATCTCCCAGTGGAAATTTTAATGATTATAACTTTGCAAGTTCATCAACTTATTTTATTAACCATAACCTGACAGTCTACTAATACTCTAATTTTTGAGTTAGTAAACATTTGTACTAATACTCAGTAAAATGTCTAAAATGTCTCTTAGTAAAAAATGGACTCGAAACAAATTGCAAAATGTATTTAATTATTTAGAATCACAGACTACAAAAATGTAGTTTGATTAAATTTTAAATATAAAATTTGAAGTTTAATTCTTTAAAATAAAGCACTTATCAAAACTATTACATAGTGGGTCAGCAGCAGCATTTAGTGGTCAAATGTTTAGTAAAAAAAAAAACTCTGTCCCATTTTATATTAAGTGGCCTTAACTACTATGTACTTACATCAAAAAATAAGTACAATGTAGGAATTTGGTGGTATGTTTGTTGGTATGGGTAGGTTTAAGGGTTGGTTAAAGGTGTAACGGATGGGTCAACAGTGTAATTATAAATGTAATTACAGAAATTAATCACAGATGTAATTACACGCAGGCATTTTTAAATTTAAGTACAATGTAAATACATGTATGTATAATGATTCATTTCAATGTAAGTACATGGTAGTTAAGGCCACTTAATATAAATTAAAATATCATAATAAGCAGAATAATTAACAGTCAGATGGTTAATTAAAGGTTGATGCATTGCTGAGGTTTTCTTCAGCTTGCCTGAGCACTCTTTTTTTCTCACATAATTACAGTTCAAGTCAATATTTGATGTCCATATATTCATTTAGCAAGTAGTTGTGTAATAAAGTACTGGATAAAGTACAGTCAGCCAGTCATTATCACAAAATAATCCCCTCAAGGGTGACATTTAGCATCAGGATCCTGATCAATTTATTAATGTTTTACTTACGCTAATGAATATACATTACCTCTTCACTAAACATTGAAAATGACTGTCTTTTAGAGATTCTAAAGTGTTTCGTGAACACAATAAAATGTGACACCACCCTGTTGAAAAAGCAGCATATGCTGATAGTTTGAGCTGTTTTTTTAGCTGGTCATGAGCTGGTTTAAGCTGGTCCTGGGCTGGTTATAAGCTGGTTATGAGCTGGTTCTGTGCAGGAGCTAGGTGCTTAGGACCAGCTCAAACCAGCTCAAACCAGCTGCCATGCTTCAAAACATACCTAACCAGCATATGCTGTTTTTTGTTGTTTTTTTTTCAACAGGGCAGAAACAAAGTGTGGCTCCACTACACATGACACTAGATAGGGCACTGTACACTCCAGCATTAATAATTTGACACAGCAGCTCATATAAAATAATTTCCGTGTGCTGACATGGATATCTTTATAGTCACTCACTGTCATTTCCCCCAAATATCTTTCTGGCCCAATACCTCAAAAACAAGACCAGAGATCAACAGAGCAGGAATGTGACTTGATTACAGCATCTGGCGATGTTTTCAGAGCCCTCAAAACTAATTAAAAACGCTTGATTCAGTTACTCACAAAAGTTAATAAGATCATGGAATTTAAAGCAGCTGCACTGGGAAAAGTTGGCCAAAGTGGAAAAAGCTCTAACGACATGGAAAGGAGATGACATATCGGTGATCCCACACTGATGAGGCACATCTGCACACGAATACATTTGTCTCCTGTCAGTCTTCATTCACTGTTATTCAAAGTCTGAACACTTTTTGAGAAATGTTGGTCCAGCGTCAAGAATCTGACTGCTATAAAACTCTTGGAAACTACTGCTCGCGTATTAAATCATGTCTCCCATGTGCTATAATATCGACAACTTTACTGCTAATTAATTCTCTCTAAACACAAACAGTTGCTTAAATGGGTGTGTATTTTTTAAAAATGAATTTAAAAGCAGAGGTGCTGCAGTGATTATGTGTTTTTGTAGGCCATCCCGTAAGTTTGCATCACTCTGGTTCACTGGACAAAAAAAAAAGTAGGGTTTTTCCATTAGCTTTTGGATAAGATCTGTGACCAATTCAAGTTTTTGATTCTTTCACGTTTCACATATATAATATACAATATACAAATTAATAATTAAAGTCACAAATTAAAACTTTTATGAATTTTGAAGCATAAATACAATCGGCAGAAGTAAAAAGCTAAACATGGCTATAAACCAGGGTTTTTTTTCCCTGCGTCCCAATGTTCATATTATCCATCCTAAATATTATGTGAGATTAGAATAAGTGTGTCCTAAAGCTTGTTGAAAAGAGTATGTGATGCGATCTGGAAAAACACGTCGGATGTTGTGCTGGGAAAAATAGGTTGAATGTCATTTTTTTTTGGCCAAAATTAGGTTTTCATTACATTATTATTCTATAACGTCTTGTCCATCATCTCTGAAAATATCTTGGCAAAATTCACTTGTTTAGTGCAGAAAAATAGCGACTTGTTGCAGCAAGCAGAAATGACTGCGTCTTTCTCTTATGTTAAGAATGTGCTGTGCAGGTGCTTTCTCTTAATTCCACAAAAACAGTTAACCTATCAAAATAAACCACCTAACATTTAATAAAGGTGTATCAATCCACATTCCGCGCTAGTCCAGTGTAAACTACGGCACACAAAGTTTTTCTTATTGATTTATTTTCTAATATCATGAGATAGCAGAGTGCAAGAGAGAACAACGCAGTCTGAAGTACTGGGTACATTTCATGTCTGTGAAGTATATTCTTATATATTTTCATCAATATAAAGCCCCGATGCTTAATTTTCTAGTACACAATTATATTTTTCCCAATCACATTACTCTCTCTCTCTCTCTCTCCTTCGGCTTGCTCCCTTGATCAGGGGTCACCACAGCGGAGTGATCCGCACAGCCGATTTGGCACGTTTTACGCTGGATGCCATTCCTGCCGCAACCCAGCCCTGAGAGTGCACTTCCTAATCACATTACTATATGTTGAAAAAGCCATATCTTTTGTTCAAAAATTAAGTTTATATCACATACAACCCTGGTATTCAGCTGTCCGATTTTGTAAAGTTGCTCATTCTATTCTGCATTTAAGCATGAAAATTACCTCATATAAATATATAAATTAATTTAATAGTTTTGCCTTCATTTAGATTATGTTATCAAGACATTTGGGTGTGCGCTTCAAAAAAAAAAATGTTTATTGTGTCCGAAAAACCATTGTCAACTAAGTTACCCACTAGAAAACCCCCTCGAAAAGGAATGGTTTGTCCCATTCTCACATAATTTGCAGTTTGATGATATTTCCTCTAGAAGCACATGGATGAAACACTAAAAGTTATGTTCTCTCTCTTTCACAATATTGGTTAAACTAGCAAACCTGTGTCAAGACTGGATTAATTGACTGTCAACAGTGTTACACAAGTATTATTACTGCAAATTTTAACAACACAATTTAACTAAAACGTTTTGTTTATGAAAATATATTTGTAAACATGCATTATGCTCAGTAGTTCTAGGCTTCCATGTTGAGTAAAGGCTCAAAACACTAAAAATGTCAACTAAGTTACCTGTCAACTGTGTTACCCAGTAAAGGTAACATGGTGGACAGTAGCAAACATAGACAGTATTTTATGCACATATTCCTACAGATCACATTTATTTATATAGCACTTTATACAATACAGATTGTTTCAAAGCAGCTATGTAAGGTCATGTTTGGGTTTTTGGGAAACAGCAGAACTTTTTTCTTCACATTGTCAAATTCTCAATGTACCCTTAATTATAGAATGACCCTGTAGCTGCTCACTTAAACTATTTTACTCATCTAAATCGAGATGAATGATCGGATGATGAAGTTACTAAAGAGGAGGAGTCCGATGACAGCCTGTTATACGGACAGTGCGTGAACAGTTGCGCTGTGCTCACATTTCTAATGTAAACTACTATCTAAATATACAAGGAGTGATCAAAAGTTCAGAGACTATGCCTTTGATAAACAACAGAAAACGTCTCAGGTTACGTATGTAACCCTGGTTCCCCGAGGGAACGAGACGCCGCGTCGAAACGCTAGGGGAACGCCTTCAGCGTGACCGCGCTCTGAATCACATGTGCAATCAGTCCAATGAAAGAGCGAGACGTCATCGGCGGGTGACGTGACCAACCAGGAAGCTATAAATACACGTGCGTTGGAAACCAGCGTCAGCTTCAGGAGAGAAGCAGCGCTCGCAGGGATGCAGGATGAGGGCCTCGAGACGCGGCGTCTCGTTCCCTCGGGGAACCAGGGTTACATACGTAACCTGAGACGTTCCCCTTCAGGAACTCGACCTGCGTCGAAACGCTAGGGGAACGAGATGCCCACGCCGCCAGAAGCCAAGTCCCTGCCTAGAAAGAGCTAGGACAAAGGACGGTAGAGCCAGGAGCGACTCGCAAGTCCATGTCATAAAACCTGACAAAGGTAAGGGGCGTGGACCATCCCGCAGCATTACAGATGTCCTGAATAGAGACACCTTCGAGGAAGGCCTTGGAGGCCGAAACACTCCGGGTTGAGTGAGCCTTGACCCCTAAAGGAGGAGGGAGACCAGAGGACTCATATGCAGTAGAGATAGCATCCACAATCCAACGACTTAAAGTTTGTTTGGTAGCCGGAAAGCCTCGCTTAGCCGGACCATAGCAAACGAAAAGCTGATCAGATTTTCTCCACATGGCGGCGCTGTGGACGTACGTGTCCAGCGCTCGAACTGGACACATACAGTTTAGCTTCTGCTGGTCGGGCTCCCGGAAGGGAGGAGGACAAAAGGCCTGAAGTACTACTGGCCGTGGTGCTGAGGAGGGGACTTTAGGGATATAACCCGGACGAGGGTGCAAAAAAGCTTTTGCCAAACCTGGCGCAAAGTCCAGAAAAGAAGGGGCCACTGAAAGGGCCTGGAGATCCCCAACTCTCTTAAGAGAAGTAATCGCAATGAGCAAAACTGTCTTAATCGTAAGGTGACGATCGGAAATCTCTTCAATAGGCTCGAAAGGAGACCTACAGAGAGCCTCTAGCACCAGCGACAAGTCCCATGAGGGAACACGAGAACGTACAGGAGGCCTCAGCCTCAGTGCACCGTGGAGGAAACGTGAGACAAGGGGGTCTTTACCCACCGAGAGACCACCGAGAGGGGCGTGGTAGGCCGCAATGGCCGCCACGTAGACCTTCAGGGTGGAGTGGGATAACCCTGCGGAAAGCCTATCCTGCAGGAACTCCAGCACTGTACCAACTGGGCAGTTAACTGGGTCCTGCTGGTGGCGTCCGCACCAAGAAGTGAAAAGCTTCCACTTCAAGGCATAAAGTTTCCTCGTAGAGGGAGCTCTAGATTGGAGGATGGTCTCAACAACCTCAGTTGAGAGACCGGAAGCTAAGAGGTGTGCCCCCTCAGGGGCCACACCCAAAGTTTCCACAGCTCCGGGCGAGGGTGGAACACAGTGCCCCCCGCCTGTGAGAGGAGATCCCTCCTGGCGGGAATCTCCCATGGAGAGCCGTCGAGGAGAGAAATCAGGTCCGAGAACCAAACTCGGCCCGGCCAGTACGGGGCTACTAGAAGGAGGGACACCCCGTCCCGGCGCACTCTCTCTAGAACTCCCGGGAGCAGAGCGATCGGGGGAAAAGCGTACAGACGAAGCCTCGGCCACGTCTGTACCATGGCATCCAGCCCCAGGGGAGCTGGATGAGCTAGAGAGTACCAGAGGGGACACTGCGTGTTCTCCCTCGTGGCAAAAAGGTCCACTTGGGCTGGACCAAACACTCTCCAGATCTGCTTCACCACCTCGGGGTGAAGCATCCATTCCCCGGGCCTCGGCCCCTGTCTCGACAGGATGTCTGCTCCCACATTGAAATACCCCGGCAAGTAAACCGCTCTCAGCGAGAGGAGTTTGCCCCGGGACCACACAAGGATCTGGTGCGCCAGCTTGTACAAGGGGCGCGAACGCAGACCTCCCTGGTGGTTGATGTAAGAGACCACCGCTGTGTTGTCGGTGCGGACCAACACATGACGGTCTCTTAGGTCCGGGAGAAAGTGCTTCAGCGCTTGGAACACGGCCAGCATCTCCAGGCAATTTATGTGCCAAGTGAGTTGGTGACCTCTCCACAGACCGCGGGCGGTGTGGCCACTCATGACCGCACCCCAACCGGTGAGGGAAGCATCTGTTGCTAGCGTTACGCGGCGACAAGGAGCTCCCAGCACCGGGCCCTGAGACAGGAACCAGGGATTCCTCCACATGTCCAAGGCACGTAGGCATCGCCGCGTGACCTTGATCATGCGAAGCGGGTTTCCCCTCGGGGAAAACCCCCTGGTTTTGAGCCACCACTGTAGGGGTCTCATGTACAGCAGGCCAAAAGGTATCACGTTGCACGCAGCTGCCATCAGACCGAGCAGTTGTTGAAACTGCTTGACAGTGAGTGACTGGCCTACTTTGACTCTCCTGACTGCAGCGAGGATCGACTCTATCCGAGCAGGAGACAACCGTGCCTGCATCGTGGTCGAATCCCATACCACACCTAGATAAGTGGTTCTCTGTAATGGAGACAACACACTTTTCTTGGCGTTCAGTCTCAGCCCCAACTCTTTCATGTGAGCGAGCACAACATCTCGATGCTGAGCCGCTAACTGTTCCGACTGTGCTAGAATTAACCAGTCGTCGATATAGTTTAGTATGCGGATGCCCTGGAGTCGCAACGGAGCCAGAGCTGCATCCACACACTTGGTAAAAGTGCGGGGGGAGAGTGCTAGGCCGAACGGAAGAACCCGATATTGGTATGCTTCGCCCCTGAAAGCAAACCTCAGGAACTTCCTGTGTTGAGGAAGGATGGAGACATGGAAGTACGCGTCTTTCAGATCTATCGTCACAAACCAGTCCTCGGACCTGATTTGTGACACTACTTGCTTGAGAGTAAGCATCCTGAACTTCAGCTTCATGACTGAGCGGTTCAGAACACGAAGATCTAAAATGGGACGCAGGCCCCCATCCTTCTTCGGAACAATGAAATACCGGCTGTAGAACCCGGACTCCCTGTCGTGAGGAGGGACCACCTCGATGGCCTCCTTCCTCAGAAGAGAAACTACTTCTTGTTCCATTACCAGACCCTGCTCGGGGCCCACCAAGGTGGGGGAGACCCCGACAAATGGCGGCGGAGGAGCGCCGAACTGTATTCGATACCCTCTTTCTACAGTACGCAGGACCCAAGCAGACACATTGGGCAGTAGTTTCCACGCTGCCAAATGATCTACTAAGGGAACCAGTCTCTCGAGACTGGTCTCTGGTGTTTGTTGAGCCACTAGAACGGTGTCCTGTAACGGTTCCCCGGCAGGAAGCACCTGAACTAGCGGCCCCCGAGACCCCCTCGGGGGTGGCGAGCTCCCCGGCCCCGCTACGTTGCCGGGCGGGAGAAACCGAGGTGTATGCTCGCTGGAGGCCGCTGCGCCCTGAAGCACCGGCAGGGTTAGCAGAACGGTCTCCTGAGGGCACAGGGGGGAGGCGGACACCGAAGAATGCGGTGCACCCCGCCTTTCCCCCCCTGGGGCTGCCCTCAGCGGTCCTGAACTGTCACCGCTTAGTCGAGGACTTCTTCGACTGCAGCACGACCCTCAGGTCGGGCCTCGCCTTAGAAGTCCCCGACTTAGAGCGTACGACCACTCGCTCTCGATGGGGCGGAGTGCGAGTGGCCACGCTCTGCTTCTGTGCATCGCGGTATGAGGAGCTGGTAGACGGCCGAGGCTGCTCCCGCCCAGCAGCCTCGCGAGCTGGATGGCGGAGGGGGAGGAACCGCTGGAACGCCGCCGCTTGTCTACGAGCCTCCTGGTACCTGTCGACGACCGAGTTAACGGAGTCGCCGAACAGGCCAGAAGGCGAAAGCGGGGCGTCCAGAAGGAAGACCCTGTCCTTTTCCTTCATATCGGACAGGGTCAACCAAAGGTGTCTCTCCGCGGTCAATCTAGCAAGATCAGCGGTTCTCCTAACCTCCGCGATGTCAGCGTCTTTGATCTCTTCCCCTTCATCCAGCTCTTTCAGCAGGTCAGCCTGGTATGCCTGCAACACGGACATCGTGTGCAGACACGCACCAGCCTGACCTGCGGCCGTGTACCCCTTGCCGATCAACGCTGAGGTGACTTGCAGCGGTTTGGTCGGCAATGCCGGAGCCTTAAGAGACGATGCCAAACCGGGGGACAGATAGCTGGCGAGTGTCTGTTCCACCCGTGGCATCGCTCTATAGCCACGCTCGTCCAACCCCGCAACGCTGCCATAATTGTAGGAAGCAGGGATGAACAAGCGGGCTGAAAACGGGGAATTCCACGATCTCGACACCTCGGTGTGGAGATCGGGAAAGAAAGGAAGGCTCCGGCGGGCTGAAGGTGGCCGAGACCGCAGAAATCTCTCGTCTAATCTACTTTTCTGCGGCTCGGCCTGTGACTCGGCGGGCCAATCTATTTTTAATTTCTCCACCGCACGAGTCACAACCTCCAGCAGCTCCTCATACTGCACAGACTGGGGGGTTTCTTCGACGGTCTCGACATCACCCCCCTCAGAGGATGATAGTCGGACCGTCGAGCCCGTTCCCCGGGGGGAAGAAACCGCAGTGCGGGCTTCCGAACCCGCGGAACGGGCTGCGGATCTGCTGGGTGAGGCATGAGATAGGGGGTCACCCGTCTCAATACCCTCCAGCAGATCCAACTGCGATCCCCACGAGTGCAGTAACCGCTCCGCCTCGGCGGAAGCGGGACCAGATCCGCGGGGAACGCTGGTGAAGGCTCCCTCCTCAAAGAGAGCCTTCCGGGAGCGGAGCGTGTGCATCGGAAGACGATCGCAATGCGGGCAATCGGCCCCCTCGAGGGCCGATGCCGCATGCCCCGCTCCCAGACAAACCACGCATAGAGCGTGTGTATCCCCGCTCGTGATGTAACGAGGGCAGGGAGGAACACACGCTCTAAAACATGGTTTGTCTACATGCTTAATCTTTTCTTTCCTCTTTTCAAAAGACATTGTGCTCAAAATAAAAGTGGTGCGAACTAGCAACCAAAAACGAGCACAAAAACACAGACACAGAGCGCTGCTGAAAGACAGAAGCTGACACCGGTTTCCAACGCACGTGTATTTATAGCTTCCTGGTTGGTGACGTCACCCGCCGATGACGTCTCGCTCTTTCATTGGACTGATTGCACATGTGATTCAGAGCGCGGTCACGCTGAAGGCGTTCCCCTAGCGTTTTCGACGCGGCTCGAGTTCCTGAAGGGGAACTGTCTTTTTCAGGGTAACGTTAGTCTGTTTGTGTAATGATGCAGTACAGCGCTCCTGACAGCTGTCATTAAAAGTGAAAGTGAAAGCCGTCTCACTTTAAACCTGTTTTTCTCAAAATTCCAATCCTGAAAAATCACAGCTATCAGCAAACTCACGATAGCCATAACTTTTGTTACGCTCAAGCTATGAACAAAATAAAAAGGTTTGGAAAGGGACTGAACCCAGATTTTATATGGTATCAAAACCTAAAAAAGGTAAAATTTCACCATGTGTTTGGTTCTCCTAGATTGCATCACACATTCAGTAGATTTTTGAAGTGTAGGGGTGCTTCATAATACTGAAATTGATGCTTCCTTGTTTCCTCGATCCTTTGTCCTCCAGCCCATGACCTGGAAACCAATTAAAAGTCAGCCATCTTGAAGGGCATCTCAATTATCTAATTGCACCACAAGGAGGCAAGGAACAAGGAGTGAGGGACCCTCCTGAGGTATAGGGATGTAACGGTATGAAAAGGTCTGATCACGATTATAGTGACCAAAATGATCACGGTTATCAGTATTATCACAGTATTGTTAAAATGTACTGAAAATGTTAAAAATATACTGACATATACATCACTTCACCAAGTTTTATATTTAAAATCAACAAACAACAAATGAAATGACTTTTTATTTGCATAATCACTAAAACAACAACAGTAGTCTACCAATGATGTCCGGATTTTAAATGACAACATGACTGACAACAGTTTAACTACAACAGTTTATCTAATAGCATGTTCAATTATCAAACGTAACTTTTCAAATAAAGCTGTGAAAACGTTTCATAAAAAGATAAACCTCACATTTCAGCCTTTAAATAAAGACAAGGGTTAAGTCAAAATGATAATCGATTTAATAAATTATTATATGTATTTTATCTGTTTCATAAATAATCTACATAACTGGTCTGACTTGTTTAAATGTGTAGAATCCACTTAAGCTTGTTTTTGCCAGACAAAAACTGGACACAAGCTGAATGTAAATGTAAGTCTCTGTAAATCCACTGTATGTCACTAGATGGCGCTTATGGAAAAGCTGAATTACAGCTGTTTCCATGAACTCCGTGGATAAAGCGGCATTGCGTCATGAACACTACTTTAGATATTACATGGAGCGAAGGTGAAAACAAAATGCCATTGAATCTTTTCTGAAGACAATCAGAACCTTCAACGGTACATTCATATAATTCATTAATTCATATATTCATTATAATTCCCGATTTATGTTTCTGCCGGTGGGTGCCCAACCCCCAATTGCGAAGTGAAACGTAAGGACTGCAAATACATTAGTTAATACACACGTTCTTTCTTTGAGGGTTGCGCTTCACTAAATAAAATGATTTAATAAATGCCTGTTTGCAATAAGCACTTATTCGTGCGCACACAAGACAATGAGGGCGCACACTTAATATCTGAGGGAGCGCAAAGCCATGATCACTATATTTATGGGAGAGGAAGCCTGCTGCAAGCCGAGAGGATCCCTGCTGCCACCCTCTCATACAATAATGCACTCTTGATATTTACCATTAAAATAACGCCAAAAACGGCTTCAAATGAACTATGAAAACGAGAAAAAAGTCGTAAAAGTTGCAATGCATTTCTTATTGCTTAAAATGAACGGAGACTATCTCGAATGCCGTGGGCATTGGCGCCTATGCCCTTAGCTCTCTTTTAAAACATCCGCCGTCTTTCCACACACAACGAAACTACTCTGCGTGCCGTGCACAAATGAGACTGTTACTTAAAACTGTGCTTTATACAGTATTTATTTAATCGCGGTAATCAAATACGGTTTTAATGATAATTAAAATACGAAACGGTAATACTAACCGTGGGGAATTTTATCATGATTTATCATCAAACCGGTAATCGTTACATCCCTATCCTGAGGAGTCATGAGTGAGAATACACAGGTGTACCAATCCCACGCATCCTAAGGGTTTTGAGCTAAGATGCAAGGAAAGGAAACAAGGATGTACAAATAAGAAATGAGAAGCACCCTGGATCTGTGCACACTCTAATGGCTATCTAATAAGGGTGTAACGGTACACAGATGTCACGGTTTGGTACGTACCTTGGTTCGAGGGTCACGGTTCGATACGATTTTGGTACAACAGAAAAAAACAAATCTACTATGCTAGGTTTCTTTTCGTTTTTTTAAACAGACAGTAGTACAACTTACAAATGTTTCCACCTACATGTGAAAATACTAAATATTATATCAAATTAATGTCATATATAGGCTATAAAATCTGCAGTACATACACTCCTGAACAAAATCTTAAGACCAGGGGAAACATTACAAGTATTCACATTTTGTGCTGGTGGATCGTAACCAGGTTGTAAGTACTGCTTCGAAATGGCAAAAGAAGAAACAGGAGCAAGAGCCAAAAAATAGAGAGTAGGCAATTCATAGAAAACTGAAGAAAACTCAAACAGGCTGTTCATCAGTTGATCAAAAGTTTAAGAGCATCGCCCAAAAAAACCCACAACAGAGCTAAAAGTGTCAAACAAGGACTCAATAGTGAGCAGCCCCACCACTTTTGCTGATTACTTAAAGCATTCATTTTGGTATGCTTGATGCGACTGTTTCCAGGAGGCTGGTGGGAATGTGTGTCCATGTGGTGAAGATGGCTTCACGAAGGGCATCCACAGTCTGGAACTGACGTATTTTTTTGTAAACTTCCCTTGCCATCCATCCCCAAACATTCTCAATGCAATTTAGATCAAGGGAACACACAGAAAGGTCCAAAAGAGCGACGTCATTCACCTTCATCAGGTAGGCGTCGTGTACTGCAGCGCTGTCCTGTTGAAAGACCCAGTCATTACCTCACAGACGAGGCCCCTCAATCAAGAGGGATGCCCACTGCAACATGTCTACAAAGCCAGCGGCCATTTGACGCCACTACACAACCTGAAGCTTCATTTTCCCATTGAAGGAAAAAGCATCCCAGATCATGATGGAGCCTCCTCCACTGTGCCACGTAGAAAACATCTCTAGTGGGATCTCCATGTCATGCCAGTAACATTAGAAGCCATTAGGACCATCCAGGTTACATTTTTTCTCGTCAGAGAATAAAACTTTCTTCCATCTTTCAGTGTCCCATGTTTGGTGCTCCCTTGCAAATTCCAAACGGGCAAGTTTGTGACATGGGAGGAGATCTGGCCTTTGAAGATGTTTTTTGTTCTTGAAGCCCTTCTCTTGCAGATGCTGTCTTGTGGTTTTTGGGCTGCAGTCAGCATCAGTAAGGGCCTCAATTTGGGTCGAGGATCAGTCTGTGTCTTCACGGACAGCCCGTCAGATCCTCCGGCTCAATACAGGTGAATTTTCTTTGGGTCTACTACTTGACTTTTTTGTCTCATAACTCTCAGGATCTTTTGAGAAATG
Organism: Labeo catla; assembly: GCA_012976165.1. NCBI lineage: Eukaryota > Metazoa > Chordata > Actinopteri > Cypriniformes > Cyprinidae > Labeo > Labeo catla. The sequence continues at coordinate 237,164 of VONZ01000052.1, read as the reverse complement.
TGAAATGGCTGTCTTATTGTGTCCAATCTCGGCAGCGATGGTGCGTTGTGCGAGGCGTTGCGCGTGCAGCTCAACAATCCTGCCACATTCAAAGACAGAAAGCCTTTTTGCCTGTGCCATCAGGAGGTCATGACAGTGTGACTGCCTGAAGAACAATGACATGAAAGCCATATTTTCGGCAGATTTTAACTTTTTAAGGCTATGGTCTTAAACTTTTGATCAGCTGATGAACAGCCTGTTTGAGTTTTCCTAAGTTTTCTATGAATTGCCTACTCTCTATTTTTTGGCTCCTGCTCCAGTTTCTTCTTTTGCCATTTTGAAGCAGTAGTTACAACTTGGTTACGATCCACCAGCACAAAATGTGAATACTTGTAATGTTTCCCCTGGTCTTAAGATTTTGTTAAGGAGTGTATATACATACAAGGAATAAATACTTGAAATATATTTAATTTAGTTCACTGATAGACAAGGGAAAAAACTGTGCGACACGTAACGTAGCCTATATTTGCTGAGTTTCAGTTCAGTTTTGTGACAGAAAGGAAACTCAAATGGCAGAAAGCGACACTTTATTTGTTTTTTGTTTAAGTTGATTTTGCTGGTATGAGAAAAGTTGAAGTAATCGCGCCGGCGCACACAAACACAAAATATATCAGTTCCAGGCTTCTAGCATTGCTAACTTGACAGCGCAGTTGGTACTTTATCAAAATAAAACAAAGCAAACAAAACATCAGCGCGCCCACCTCACTGTGTCACCGTTAGTACAAAGTACAAAGTACTGAAGTACAAAGTCTATAATTTACATAATAAATAATAGTTTAGCATTTGGATGCATCGCAAACATGGAAATATTATGGAATATTTGGATTTGTGCCGAATGAGTTGAATGCCAAGCCTTTAAAGTAACATTATACTCCTTTGTCAGTGAGAGACGCGTTCAGAATCAGCACATGGTCACTGTCTAGTGGTCTTTGTTTTCAAATGCACAACTCCTGGCATTGGCTGTTCTTCTGCTGGCGGTTATCAAACAGCGTTGCATTACTGCGGGCACCCACTTCTGGATTGAGGGTGAATTGCCTGTATTTGTTGTAAGCCTCATGCACCGAACCGAGATGCCCGTACCGTGATGGTTGGGTACGAATACATGTATCGTTACACCCCTACTATCTAATATTGCCCACAACCCATTGCACTTTGGAGAAGGATTCGGTTCAAAACTACAACATGAATAAAGTGTCAAAAAAACAGCTACAAAAATGGAGGATGTGATTGACCGATAGTTAAGAAAAGAGGTTTAGATTAAGGGGTTTGAGTTACTAATAAATCAACATTTAACCTGGTAAGAAATATTTATGCAGAATGTCTTTTTACACTAAGTGCAAATAGCGTGCCTTGTTGGCAGAGGCTATTTACACTAACTCCACCCAGCAATGTGTGATTGGGCTAGTTAACACCACAAAAGGTGATTGCCATACAACTGCTCCATTGGCATAGATGGTAACGCGCATGTTGTAGTGTTTTTGACATGATCACCCAGAGTTCAAATCTGCCTTATACCAAACTTTTTTCTCCCTTTTCAAATCTCATATCACATTGGAAAGGCATTTATTTTCAATAAAAATGAAGTAAATAATTGAAACATTGAAAATAAACTATCAGGTAGGGTTTAAAATGATAATTTACACTCAATTATTGCATACTGTTTTATAATGTACTATAATACTAAGGTGCAGATAATTTACACTATTTGCAATAAGTATTATAAATAGCAAAAAAAAATCCTGTTGTTTTAACAATGTAAATAGAATCCATCGCTATTTGCACTTAGTGTAAATAGCATCTGTCACTATTTGCACTTGGTGTAAATGGACGATGCATTATTTATTTAATCTTATCAGTGTTATATTTCATCTGCAACAACAATGTGAACATTATTAAACATTTATTTGGCCATCAAAGAGGTCATGAACTGCCTTTGTTTTTTATTTTGTACTGTTCTCTGAGATCCACTTATAATGTTAGCAAGATTTTTACATCAAAAAAACATAAATTAGAATAGGCTATTTTCTTTCCTGCTTTTATCCCTCCTCATCAGAACCCTCTGTTTAAATAGGTGTGACGGACTGTAAACTCGTAAACGCCCACTGCTATGATTGGCTAACAGCATACATTCATCCTCATAGATGGATGCCACTGTGATAAAACATAAATAACTCAGTACATATCAAACAATCTGTATAAAGAGATAAAGCAAGAGTGACCACATAATGAAAAGTTACTCACACTGTCGGATCCAATATAGGCGACGCTGCATCGTCTTTTAGTTTCGATCTTTTTGAAAATCCTGTGTCAAATTCTGTCGCTCCGGTTACTCACGTAACCTTGGTTCCCTGAGATAAAGGAGCGAGCGTTGCGTCGCTGACGCTATGCGTAAATGTAAACGAATCCACGGTAAAATTAAATAAACAACATCCGAGTTCTTACCGACACAGTCTGGAACTTCATTAAAAAATAAATCAAGCTCATCCACTCTTTCCTAAAATTGGGATCAGAAGGAAAGCAATGCAAAGACGCTTTTTTTCCACAAAGCTTTGTGTGCTTGACTTGCACATCAACTTGGTCATTTTATTCAGCGTTCACGTGAACAATGTTCAGATTCATCAATCGGAATGATTTAATTCTGACAAACAAAAAGTGTCTATGTAAACGTGGTTTTTGTCACCACTATTAATCTTCTGACAAGTCTTTTTAAATTTAAAAACATTTTCCTTGAAATGTTTAGTTAAAATTATTTGCAAAAGCACATTTATAAACACAATGAGGTTGTGAAAGTCACTAGTGAGTAGATGAGCTTGCCTGTTCAGTCTGATAATGTTTAATGTCCCGACAACCTCTGTAGACCCATTTAGACACTCATTAGCAAAATCCCTTTTCAAGACAAATAAAATCTTTAAAAATAATATGTGGCATCCGTCCGTCTCGGGAGACGATGGTATAGCTTCTTGTGAGTCTACTTGCACAACCGAGAGTGGCTGTGCAGCCCGACTTGGGAGTGGCAGTTCCTGCCGCACTTGGTGCAGGTGAAGGTGGATGGCTGTTGTTGTAGCTGCTGTTCCCGCTGCTTCCGCCTGAATCTTTTCTGAGTGGCATTCTCGTTTCGCTCAGCCTCTGCGCACAATGCACCCTGCCTGACTGTATGCCTCCAGGCTGGGCGGTCATCTGCTTGACTTTCCCATGAGTTGAAATCGATGGAGCACTGCTTCATGTCCTTCTTGCAGATGTCTTTGAATCACAGTTTTGGGCGCCCTGTTCGCCTTTGGCCTTCGACCAGCTCACCATAGAGGAGGTCTTTGGGAATACGGCCTGCGTCCATTCTCTTGACATGGCCGAGCCACCTGAGACGCCTCTTACTGAGAACTGCATGCAAAGTGCTCATGTTGGCTCGCTCCAACACTTCAGTATTGGGGACCCTATCCTGCCACTTGATCTGCAGTATGCGACGCAAACACCTCATGTGGAAGCTTTTGAGTTTCCTTTCGTGCCTCGCATAGGTGGTCCACGTTTCGCTGCCATAGAGAAGAGTGCTGAGTATGCAGGCTTGGTAGACGCACAGTCTGGTCTTCTCAGTGAGGCTGGAATTGTTCCACACTCGCTGGTTCAGTTTTGCCATGGCTGTGGCAGCCTTAGCAATCCTGCTACTGATCTCTGAGTCGATGGACAGCGAGCTGGAGATAGTGGACCCGAGGTAGGTAAAGTTCTCGACACCCTCCAGGGTGTATCCGTCAATGGCGATGTTCGGAGGAGTCTCTGTGCCCTGGGCCATGACTTTGGTCTTCCTCAGGCTGATGGTCAGTCCAAATTCCTTGCACGCATGGAAAAGGCAGGTGACAAGCTGCTGAAGTCCGTCTTCGGTGTGTGATGTTAAGGCTGCGTCATCAGCAAAGAGCATCACATGAATAAGTACCTCTGTGACTTTGGTCTTGGCACGGAGACGGGCTATGTTATAGAGCTTGCCATCGGACCTGGTGTGTATGTAAACACCCTCACTGCAGTCCTTAAAGGCATATTTGAGGAGCATGGAGAAGAAGATGCCAAAGAATGTAGGCACAAGGACGCATCCCTGCTTTACTCCGCTTGTATTTATATATATATATATATATATATAAATACAAGCACATTCATGTATATATTTAAGAGAAATAGGTTATTTATGTACAAAATGTTTTTATTTATATATAATATAAATTTTATAAAAATTATAATAGATACATATACTTGTAAATATTTCTTAAATATATACATGAATGTGCTTGTATTTATATATACATAATATACAAATATATATTTCGGCTACAAATACGTCATTCCTGCAGCACTCCACAGTACAAATACGTTGTTACTATATGTAAGTACAGTTTTTGGAAATTTCTATATTCCTTCAGATTCTTTATTTACATTTGCAACTTCAAAGTGCAAAAATTATAACAGCAAGAAAACCTTTACATATCTTTCATCCAGTTTGCAAATCCAGTTTATTAATCTTTTGAGCAGTTTGGTTCTTGTGAATCCATCAAACCTGTTCTGAAAGAGGAACTATGAATATAGATCTCGGGAAGCACAGAAAAATGCATGATTAATCTTCATCCACGTCAGCGGAGTGCCTTCTGATGAACAAACCTTCACCTGTTTTGGAGCGAAAAGACACTCAAAGCTCGAGAGAGTTTTCCACCACTGTATGAGACCGTAGCTGACGTCACTAATCAGCAAGACGCTTGTCAGTGTGAGACTGACAGTACATATGGAGCATCTCTTCATGAGCACAGGTCACATGAGTACTTGGTTTCACACGCACACCCAGCGGTTATAGAGGGACTGAATACTTTAGATTAGAATCGAATGGGTTTAGCATTATGGACCCCCAGGCGACCCCGTGAGAGCAGGAATTGCAGGAATGAAGTGAGTAGGGTGAAGTTTAAAGACTGTAGGTGAGTCTATCTTTGGAAACACTGTTGTAAAAAATGATCTACGGCACAATCTGCAAGGTGGGTGTCACGGCGGCGTATGCGGGGATTGAGGAGTAGGGACGAGGAGATTTGAAACATGCACATTTATTAAATAATCCAGACGAGGAACAGGAACGGACAGGAACACAGGGAATCCAACGCAAAACGACACGAAAAGACTTAATTAAACGGAGTGACATAAACAATAACCAACAACCAAACGGGGAACACAACCAAGAGTTGCGGGGAACACAACCAACAGAGATAAAGTCTTTATTATAATCCACAGGTAATTCTAAAACCGGTAAATCCACAGCAGGAGGGTAAATATTCACATTCATATTGATGAGACCGGACGACAAACACTGAACTGAATGCAACTTATAAAGACAGGTGATTGCGATGAACATAATTAAACGCAGGTGATACAAGGCAACCAATAATGACTAAACAAGGACAGGAAACAGGAACACCAAATACGGGCACAAGAGGGAGAAACCAAAATAAACAGTCCACAGGGGTGTGACATTACTCCCCCCTCCCAGAAGGCGTGACCTTGCATTGTAGATGAAAACAAAAACAAAGGAGTGCACGTAGGATGGCAACAGAAAATCAGTGTAGGAGGAGGCTCTGCCGGAGGACGGAATCCCGGGAGGAGAACAACAAACAAAGTCCAGGGTGGTGATGACAGAGGGAGGAGCCAAGGAGGAAACAGAAGGGACCAGGGTGGATCCGACAGAGGGAGGAGCCAGCGAGGACACAGAAGGGACCCAGAGCAGGAGGAGCCAGTCCAGGACTCAGAGGCTGGAGGCGGAGACGAGGGATCCTCCAGCCATGACGCCGATGGAGACTGGCAGACCCGTGGCGAGCCCACCGCACAGATGGTGGGCTGAGGGTGAGCAGAGGGGCTGCTGTGAGACAGCGGTGGCAGAGCTGAGGCAGCAGGGCTGATAGGAGGAGATAACTAAGGGAGGGTGGGTGGGAAATCCAGGCAGGTAGACAGTTCAGGGCAGACAGAGAGTTAAAATGATGGTGGAAAAAAAGGAGGCATGTCTGCATATATATCTGTATAAAAGTCTATTAAGTCCATTTGTCCCAGTTCCAAACTTAGCTCACCCTCAGCGGCAGTGCAGTGGGTGGTGCTTTCCTCAGCACCCTCACGCTCCACTGAAACATCCACCATCGCGTTCAACGTGACTGGCTCTCGCACCTGGTCGGACGGGATTGGCTCAGGCTCTGTGGCGATCCTCCACACTGTCGCTCCTTTAGGTGATGGCTCAGTTACGTTAGGCTCTGGCTCTCCGTTCGCGGTGGGTTTGGGCTAGGGTGACCACCTATCCCGCTTTGCACTGTACCGTACATCATTTTCACCCCTTATCCCACAAGTCTCATATTGAGAAAATGTCCTGCATTTTCATCAGTCTTTTGGTTTTTAATGATCATATTAAGAAAACGTCAGTGCGTTCTTTTACCCTTTTAAGAAAGCTTTTTATTTATACTTGCAGCATAGTTTCTGCACAAAGGATTTTTGTCCTGCAACAGCCCCATTGCCAGGTGGTCATCCTAGTTTGGGCTCATGCTCCGCGAGTCGGGGTAGTGGTTGGCTGGAGTCTGGGTCATACTGCGAGACATCTGCGAGGTGTGGCTGGATGTTGATGTCACTGACTGTATCCGCTTCGTCCGCTGTGAGTGTGGACCCCTGTACCTACAGCGCAAAATTTATGTAATCCTTTAGGGTCCAGTGCGGATCTTCCCTTGGCATGACGAAGCGGATGTCATCGTCCAAACCATACCAAAATCCCTCCACAGAAACACACTTTAAAGGGGTCATCGGATGCCCATTTTGTTGATATGATTCTTTAGCGTCTTAATTAAAAATCTATAACATGCTTTGGTTAAAAATTCTCAATGGTAGTGTAAAATCACCATTTTTACTTTCCCAAAATCAGCTCTGTTCACAGCTGTTGCATGTTCCTTTAAATGCTTATGAGCTCGGCTCACCCCGGTGTTTTGTGGGGTGACGAGCTGTAATGTTTACTTCAGCTGCATTTAGCTGTGAAACTTGCTAACCAGCACATTACTGGGAAAGGTGATTTGCAAAGATTCATAAAAACCCTTATACTCACTTCTGCTGTAGGTGAAGCTGCATCATGAATGATTTGCGTGAATTTAGACGCATTTAGACAGATTGGGGATTGGCGCATTTCCTTCAAAAAATAAAATAACGCTAATCCTGTGCATCTTCAACAGCTCAGATGATCAGGAGTAAACGACGACTGCTATGTTCATTATTACATCCAATAACAAAACACCTCAGTTGCTTAGGAGACATTCTTGTCTTCCCCTGCTCCAGCATCGAAACAATGGCGGACTGCTTACAGCTCACTCAGGGTGGGACTAAGGCAGTGGTTCCCAAACTGGGGGGAGCGACCCCTAGGGGGGGCGCAGAGTTATGATAAGGGGGCATGGCAAGGCTAGTGTACAGCCGTTTTTTATAGAAATTCTAAAGAGATAAACGGCCGAAAATGTCTGCTGCGCAGTACGGCAGTATTCAGCGCACACCACTCAATGTGTGATGCTCTGCTCAATATTCCGCTCTATGAATGTGCGTTCCATTGAGTTGCTCACGGCCCAAATGAATGCTCCACTCGTGTACCGCTTATGCTCAACGGAAATACAAAGACCGCTCAAATAACGGGCCGACAGAAAATTTCTATGTATACTTGTTCCTGTTTGCAATAGCATCGCATACTGTGCTGTAACATGCTGTAGTACTGCTGTACTGGACAACGCTGGAAAAATGACGCTACCCTCTCGTGACGGTATGCTCTGCTCACGTGCTCTGATAATAATAGCTCTGTAGGACTATACGTTATTTTGATAATTAGTCAAAAATATCTGTGGCTTATAAAAGTTGGCTTGTTTTTTATTTAATTTTTTTTTATTCAGTATCATTAATATTATTGAGTTAAATTAAAAAGTCTTACAAAATGACTATATTAATTAATAAAATAATAAATAATTATTACAAAGCAGTTTCAGTTTCAGCCAGTAATTTACATTTCGGTACATGCCTAGATTTTTATGTAAAAAGAAACATTTTCAGGGTGATACAACACCCCACTGTGAAATTATCTTGCTTATTATACAGCTACTTGCCATATATGTAAATAATTTAACACAAAATATGAATTTCATCATATTTTATTATCTCAAGACGACTAACAGTAACCGCTGCAGCTGTCTGTTATCAGTTGTAGCGGGATTTGTCGTAAAATAACAGACCACTAGATGGTGCAACTGATATCAGAAATGAGAATTGCCGTTAGCCGAGTAAAATTATGAATGAATGACGCATAGTAGTTCTGCTCTAAGCATGGACAAGTTTTTGAAAAGACAACAAGTGCCAGGTAAACGTAAAGTAGATGATGAATGTACTTCAAAGATCGCAACTACAACAAAGAGAAGAAAATATGAGAAAATCTGTTTAAAAAACAATGAATGCTGTTACAAAGTACAAAAAATAGTATATAGTAAAGCTGCATGCTTTACTGTTAATGTTTCTACTCTAAAAGTAACTAGTTCCTTGTTTAGTTTTTTTCAGTAAGTTGTCACACACTGAATTTTAATTATTACGTTTCAAATAAATCCTTCTGAAGTTGTGTTTATGTTTATGTGTAAATGCGGGGGTGGGGCTTGAATTTTTTTTTATTCTGCAAAAGGGGGGCCCGGCAAAAAAGTTTGGGAACCACTGGACTAAGGTAAGACGACTGTCTCAATCAACTATCATGTGAGCGGCCTTTGTCTGTGTGACGTTGTGGATGTTTGTCATTATAGGGTGGTTGTATACACATACTGCCAACACACATTTATGTTCAAGCAACATGTAAAAGTGAATTTTGCATCCGATGACCCCCTTAAAGAAGACTTTGGACTGCAAGAAGAGTTTTAGCTTAAACAACATCAACAGCACACTCATCTATTCAGAAATCAGTTGCTGCATGGTAAACAGAACCATCCCTGTTTCTACATGTCACATAGCATAGCTCTCTAAAGTCCTGTAGGGGAAAAAACACTTTTCTCATCCTTACAGCTCTGATATTGTGTTGAAGCAGCTGGCTGGAACACCTCAGGCTCTGAGCTTGACTATGCAAGTATTTTCCTTCAGATCCCTGACTTGGGAGTGGATTGATCCAAGCATTTGATTCACAGCACTGGCTCACGCTGATGTAAATCCTTGGCCTGAGTGATTGCTTGTTTTTAGGACAGGCCGATACATGTAGCTGTGTGCCGTTCATGCGTAACTGCTCTCACACATAAATCCACACAAAAGAGTCAAATTCAAGCCTTCGTTTTTGAGCTTTTCTCACAGTTTCTCCTCAGAGAACATGAGACTCAGAAGAGTCTTTGTGTCACTCAGAGATGTGTAAAGTTTTATGTCCTCAAGGTTTGTTATTATCAGTTACAGACAGACCACACATGTTCAAGCACACTTTATATACACCAAATGCCAAAAACTGGCTTTTGGTGTTTAAATCAAATGGTAAGATTATTTCTCCAAGCCTCACTGATAAAACTGACAAACCTCTGTGATGTTTTGAGCATCTTCTCACTTTTTCCTGTCAGAACTTTTTCCAGAGCTCCATGTGTGGACATGTACAGTATATAATTCTCACATTAAGCCATAAAAGTGTTTTCATATTGTAGTTTCATGGCTATTACAGGAAACTGAAACTAGAACTAAAGCTAAAACCACAAAAAGTTACTTTTTTACATTACATTTATTTCAGTTAGTTGCAAGGCAACCTTTCTCATTTAGTTTAAAATAGTATAATTTAAAAGAGTATAATTAAAAATTCAAAAGTTTGGGGTCTGTAAGTCTCCTCTGCTCACCAAGGCTGAAACAGTAAAATTGTAAAATATAATTGCAATTCAAAAATACATGTTTTCTACGTGAATATGTTGTAAAATGTAATTTATTTCTGTGATCAAAGCTGAATTTTTAGCATCATTACTCCAGTTTTCAGTGTCACATGATTCTTCAGAAATTATTCTAATATGCTGATATGCGGCTCAAGAAATATTTCTGATTTTTATCAATGTCGAAAACTAAAGTGCTGCTTCATATACCATGATGCTTTTTTCTACAGGATTCTTCGATGAAGCCAAGAAGCTCTCTTTTTGAAATGGGAATTGTTCCCTGGGCTTGAAGTGCTAATGTCAAGTTCAGAATAAGTGATATGTTTATGCATAATCACTCCCATGCACTCTAAACGTCTCTCATGTTGATCCAGGCACGATTTATAAGAAAACTGAAGATGCCAGAGACATGATTTCAGATGTGATGAACAGAATAATAAAGCACACAAAACATGACCGTACTGTAAGTCACACGCCTCCATTCAGCAGCTAAAAAAACAGCTTGAAAACTTCTGCGACCTCCTTTACCTGAGATTGTGTTGGTCTTTGACTTGATTTTGAGTGAGGAGTGATTTTTTTTCCTTCATGTTCTGTATGTTTGAAGCTGGAAATGCATTCAACCTCTGCTACTCATTTGCCAAACGGTTGCTTTTATAGACTGTGAGCTCAGCAGACATTCATTTGAAAAGATCTTTGCAAGATTAACTAGCTTTATTTGCGTGCTTTGAATTGGCAGGAAATGTATTGCACTTAAAGCTGCTGGAGAGTCAAATTTAACTTTAAATGTTTTATTATTCATGGTACAGCAAGCATGACTAATATTTCTTATGCTTAGGGTTAGACATTTAAAGGAACCTTTTAACCTAAGTGTTAGACTTGTTGGCGTAACTCATCGTGCATACGTTTTGTAAGCAATCAATCAAAATTATCATTTTGACCTTGCAGAGTATAAAACACACAAATAAAATCCCATAGACTTGCACTGACCTGGGCTGTATCGCTGCAAAAATTATGGCATTATTATTCTGCACTCAGAAATTTTCAGCGCTATTTTTGGTAGTAAATGTTATTGAATACTTCAATACCTCAAGAGACTGGTGTTCCAACACACATATACGCAAACAAAATAAATAATACAAGAATATAGAATATAGAAACAACATCAGGGTGAGTAAACCCTAGTAGTAGTAGTATATATATATATATATATATATATATATATATATATAGTTAAGATACATTTATTTCATACTAAGTATAGTTCAAATCTATTAACATATTAACATACAGAGGAATACGAAAGTTTGGGAACCCCTTGCAGAATCTGTGAAAATGTGAATAATTTTAACAAAATAAGAGAGATCATATAAAATGCATGTTATTTTTTTAGTACTGTCCTGAGTAAGATATTTTACATAAAAGATGTTTACATGTAGTCCACAAGATAAAACAAACAAAAACAAAAACAAAAAAACAAGCAAAAAAAAAACAAACTTAATACTGTATGTGGTAACCTGGATGATATGTTTTTGTTTTGTTTTGTTTTGTTTTGTTTTATGATGGTTGTTTATGAGTGCCTTGTTTGTTCTGAACAGTTAAACTGAGCACTGTTCTACAGACAAATCTGATGGATCTGCAGGAGCTGGAGAATTTTTCTGAAGAACGGTGCTCAGTTTAACTGTTCAGAACAAACAAAGGACTCACAAACAACCATCATAAAACAAAGCAAAACAACAACAAAAAACCTAAATCATAATCACACACAAGAACCAAACTTTTGAAGGGTTATTATAATAATTTCAGCCATTTTTTTGTCTTGTGGACTATATGTAAACATTTTTTATGTAAAATATCTTACTCAGGACAGTACTACAGTAAATAAAAATAACATGCATTTTGTATAATGTCTCTTATATTGTTAACATTTTTCACATTTTCACAGATTCTGCAAGGGGTTCCCAAACCTTCGCATGGTATCACCCGAGACTTACTGATATAGACATTTTAATTAAACTTTATTTGGAGTACTACTTGCGCACAATGCACATTTCTTAATATTAAGCCTAAAATGTGTTTTAATGTCACTACTGATGAGGATCGTATGATCTTTGAATAACATCGGTTTTTAAATGCAAGTATACTTGCAATAGTTCCACTGGTTACACTTTATTTTGATAGTCCATTTTAGTTATTCTTCTAACTATAAATAACTTTGCAACTACATGTTTACTAACTCTCAGAGCAGACTGTTAGGTTAGGTTTAGGGTTAGTAGAATAAGCTGACATATACTTGCAAAGTTTAGAAGAGTGTTAGAAGATATCAAGCAGACAGTCTACTAATACTCTAGTTGACATGCAGCTGCAAAGTAGAATGTCTAAAGCGGACTATCAAAATAAAGTGTTACCGTTCCACTTTAGCACAAATGAATATATCTTTCGCACAATTAAAGTTCACTAAGTACAAAATTATCTGTTCTAATTTAACAGAATTTAAGTATGCCAGTTTAGTACACCAAAAGTAAAGTTGCGGGGTATTTTTATTAAGCACATAAATGTGTAAATGTATTTATAGTATAGTTTGCATAAAATAAATGCAGTTTCATATACATTTTAGCATGTTTTTTTTAGGGAATCATCACAGAATTGTCATTTTGAGTGAACTGTCCTTTACAAAAGAGTGTCCTACATTGTATTAAATGTGCACTTTTAGTGTACTTCAAGTCTTTAAAAAAAAAAAAAAAACTGTACATGCTGATAGTCAAGTCACCTTTATTTATATAGCGCTTTTAACAATACAGAATTGTGACAAAGTGGCTGTACAGTAATAAATAGGAAATAGTGCATCAATAATGCAAAAGGGCAACAGTAAACACTCACTTTTCAGTTAAAGGCAGTTCATCATTGAATTCAATGATGTCATTATCCAGCTCAGTTCAGTTCAAATAGTATACGATATAGTATATGATAATATAATATTAATGAAAGAGAAGACTTAACTCAAAGACTTCTATGACTGTTTCTTAATGCACTTTTAAAAAGTGCACGTTGTAATCATGTAAAATGTAAAACTTTTTTACTTTCTTTACATTTTTACAAATTTTTTTTATTATTACAATAATCTTTTCACAAATACTACATACTAAAACACATGATCAAGTACTAAAGTGCTTCATTAATATTAAAATATGTTAAAATATGTGCATCTACAAATATATTTAAATACAATTTCAATAGAAATTACATTAAAGTATATTTTAGTTTATCATAAATGCTTGTCAGTACATTCAGCAGTAACTCTAATCATATTTTAATAGACAATAGAATTATGAAATTACAAACACAGATGCAATTAAGTCCTACTTAAAAAAAAGCACTCTAAAGTTCAGCATTTAATGTCATTTTAAACTATAATTCATTTTTATTTAATTCTATGCAATTAAGTGTCTTTACATTAATTACATTACATTCAGTTCGCACCTACTTAAGTACTCTTTTAAAGTATTATTTGCATAAGGACAACTCTTTATAGAAGTACGCTAAAGTGTACTTACTTTCCTCAGGGGCTTTCTTTAATGATGCCCCTGACATGAATGTAGCGTAACATTGCCAAATGCAACAGGCTGCAATAAATCCTCTTGTCAAATAAGTCCATCTGGCATTAGTCACCGCAGAGAGATATATGTGGATGAAACTCAAAGGTCTTTAAAAGACGATGAAATGCTTATTTATCTCTTTGGCTACTCAATCTCGCAGGGTCGTTTGGAAAAAATCTGCTTCAGATTTCGTTCCTCTCTCGCTGTCAGTCTCACACACGTACACAAACAAACAACCTTACATACATGCTAACACATGCTCCTAATAGAGCTCAGCGAGGTTCGCTCAACGTAGATCATTCTAGCGATAACTCATTTAGAACTTGCCTTTAACCAAAGAGTAAATGCATGTGGTTAACCAGTGGCAAAAAAGGCCAACACTGACCTGATCATCCTGCCCCTGGTCTGTCTTGTCAAATATAGTTTTGACCTCAGATGGTTTGCTAATGAACCGCCCAGAGCCCGTTTGCTGACCCTCTGATATTCACAAATCTGGAAAGCGCTTTTTCAATCTGGCAAGCTCTAATCTGATTGGCCAGCCTCACACAGCTAACAGGAGTGCAAGGCCACACAAGTCTTTTATCAGTCCTCCTGCCATGTTTACAAGGTACCAGGTGGATACAATCAGCACTTTTGAGGAAGAACCAAACACACTGGTTTTGCCAAAGTTTGTCAAGTTACGTCTGTGAAATAATCAGTACTTTTGGACATACAGCTTATCTAATCGTAAACTTTTCTTTCAGCCATTTTTCAGTGTTCTTGTATGTTCTCTGTGATTGCTACACTATTATTTAGGTAACACTTTACAATAAGGTCCCATTATTTAAGCAAAAATTACCAATTCATTACATTATTTTTTGATCTTTGCTAATGTTACACAAAAATTAAAATTTGGTGAACCTGTGTTTACCCTCAGGCCACCCAAGATGTAGATGAGTTTGTTTCTTTATCAGATTTGGAGAAATGTGTCATTCCATCACTGTCTCACCAATGGATCCTCTGCAGTGAATGGGTGCTGTCAGAATGAGAGTCCAAACAGCTGATAAAACATCACAATAATCCACAAGTAATCCACACCACTCCAATCCATCACTTAACATCTTATGAAGACAAAAGCTGAAACAAATCCATCAAGGTGGATTTTTTTTAACCTTCAAACCATTGCTTCTGGCTAAAATACAAATCCTTAATATAAATATATATAGTAAGACATGTGGCTGTGTTACTTATTAGTGGTTCTGTTAAGTCAGTCCCCACAAGTACTAGTGCTGATAGTGATTAGTGCTGAAACTTCTAAGTATTAAACTTGAGTCTGTGCATCAGCATGCATCGTTTGTGCTCCAAACATAAATGATTTCTTAAAACATGTCTTGTTGAGATTTTATTTTTAATTTTTTTATTTCATTTTTTTTTTTTTAAGTTTTAAAGTTCAGTGGTATGTCATCCTTTGTTGTCATCTTGCTGAAGAGAGGTAATTATTTAATTATGCACTATATTGTATTTTCTTTTATTTAATAATAAATATTTGGATACTATTTTTTATTTTAGTTGATAATTTTTTATAATTTTATTTTAATTATATTTTTAAAATAATTTTAATATATATTTTTTTATTTTATAATATTTTCTGTTTATTTATTATACAATTAACAAAAAGCAAAAAAAAAAAAAAAAGAAGAAGAAGAAGAAGAAGAAGAAGCCTCGAACACCAGCTTGCTCTATTCTTTTCTATTCAGTCTGTTTTCTTTTTATTTATTATAGAATTAAAACAAACAAACAAACAAAAAACTCGCTACATGTACTGCATTAGGCTAACTGAGACTTGTCATAGCACTTACATATTATTGCTCTTTTGTTGGTTTTGCTTGCTTCCATTGTCCTCATTTGTAAGTTGCTTTGGATAAATGCGTCTGCTAAATGACTAAACAATAATATTGCTTTCTCCAGAAGTGTAAATAATATTAACAAATACAACTTTTTATTTTAATAATGTATTAGTAAATGCTTGTTTTAAAACTATATTTCATAGTCAGAAATTTAGTTCTTTAACGTAAACTTTATGTAAAGTTTTACCATATTTTCACCTCCCTGAAACTACCATAACACAGAAAAAAGCATGTGTTTATCATAAATGTTTGTCAGTACATTCAGCAGTAACACTTTAACCATATTTCAAAGATAATAGTTATGAAATTAAATATAAAGATGTACTTAAATCCTACTTATGTGGGTCAAAAAGCTCTTTAAAGTTAATCAAACTGCATTTCATACATTTAAACTATAATACATTTTTATTTAATTGCATTTAACATGCAATTTAGTGTCTGAAAACATTACATGCATTTCAGACTTAAAGCTGTGCTTTTAAAATAGCCATGTATTCTTTGAAATAAAATATATATATGGTATAAATAAACAATGGCATGTAAAAGGTACAAACGTATACCTTTGACAGCTTTTTTATACTATTTTTTTTTCCCTCTGAGAGTATATACTGAAGAATTTGCTAATGGATAATCCTATCCCCAGCTACTGTAGAATCTTGAAATCATTTTCTCTAGATTTGACATTTCTAATGCTCCACATGTAAACAAAGCAATGTCATCAGACTGTCTCAGTTGCCTTGCTGGCCAGATTAAACTGCGATGTGCAAGACTATGTCTCATAAAACTATATCCGAGAGCGGAGGAACCACCCGCAGCATCTCAATGAACCGCGCTGTCATCCTGAGCTTTACTCATCTGTTCACAGCTGTGGGATTGATCTCCATCTGCAGCCTGCTAATGATGACAGGTGATAATTGCTACTATGAGCCTGAGATATGCGGCAGTTTGCTGTGCTGGTTCCTGTGATGGCCGAGATTTGCCCACATGCACGGAGAATTACACATAGAAGAGGTTTGGTAGAGTTTTACAAGCCTACAAGCTGGGCAGCTGCAACTTTAGCATATGCTGTTGAATAGTGCTTCATAAATTATGGTACACAGATGAAAATAATAAAAGAACTAAAACATTTTAAAACAAACATCATCACATTGGCCTGACCCATGCAACCTAATGATTGTATTAACATTATTTAATAAAAAAGTGTTTCTGTTGTCCCTTTGGTTATGCAACAGTATACATAAAGATTCGATCCAAATTCTTAGCTGTCTGTAAAATATTTTGTTTTACTGCTGGAGTAATCCAGCCTCTTCAAACGTCTGATTTCTACTGCTCTACAGATCTATTGCTATAAAACCTCAAAAGCTACAGTCTCTGCGTATGATATATGACACATGACATAAAAGTTTCTTTTTATTAAGAAAAAAATGCTATCTTTTCCAAATTATTGCATGAGTAATGGTCTCTTTTTTGGAAAAGTACTTGTGGATGAAGGTTATGTTCCAGCATTACTGAAATCAAGTCTCATGGACCCTAAAAAAACAGTTTTTCATTTGCATATTGTGTTTAAGAGTAGATAAATTGCTTGTACAGCTCATTTGTTAGTCACTTTGCATCTGCCAGATGAATACATTATAATGATAAATGTGCTCTTCATTGTTCCCAACCCTACTGTATGTCCTTGCTATAATTAACTAATGCTAAAATCAGAACTGACAAACGACCCCAGTGATCCCAATGTGACTTCTTGCACTGTATGTGCACTTGTACTTGTAAAAAAAAAAAACTGTACTTGCAGATAATATGATATTAAGTTAATACTTAAAAGAGACAAATTAATGACCGTTCCTTAACACACTTAAGTTCACTTGGTAATATTGTCAAATTAAAAGTTTTACTTTAAAGGGCATTTAAAATCTTTTGTGGTGTTTTAAAGAAGTATTTTGATGTTCAAACGAAGTCGAATGGGAGAGAGTGCATCTCTTGGAAAACTGTAAAGTCAAGCTGCTGTCTGGTCTAGGGATAGTTACACTCCATCAAAGAAAACTTTAGCATGACCATGGCACTCTTTCAGATTAAAAAGCCTTTATTATAAGATGGCTACATCCAAAAAATCCAAAAACTCTCCAATGTATTTCAGCCCGCGTCTTCCTCAGGGATAGTAACACAGCAAACCCAGCACAGGTGAAAGCAGTGTCATATGTCATTTGATTAGTTGACAGTTGTCTCTATAGCATTAAACATTCCCAAATTTGGCAATTTCCATACTCAAGAAATACCAAAAAAAATTATAATAATATAGCTGCAAGCAGCAATTGCGGGGCCAAGCACAACAGAGGCAGAATGAGGAGCTAAGCATGCAAGGAGCAACAGACCGACTGTAACAATGAGTAACTAAAGTCATTTTAGGATGATATCAGTTGAAATGGCTGAAAAATCATAAATACAACCAATAACATAATTTAATGGCTTATCACTTTTGACCAATAGGTGGTGCTGTTTTCAAATTGATGTGATGTGTTCCGTGTGAGGTCACAATGACACACACAAATTTTGGTGTCATTATGCCAAAGCTTTACAGAGATACAGCCTCAGAATCATTTTGGCATCAAGCCTAAAATCTGTAGTGGCGCTGTACGAAAATGGTTTACTCTATCAACACGAAATCCATAACTTTGAGTCAGGACAGTCCGAAGATGATCTGACTCAATTTTGGTGAAAATCAGATCAACGGTCTAGGAGGAGTACGAACAAGTAGGTTTTGTACATTAATCAAAATGGCGGAAAGGAAGTTCGGCCAAGTATGGTATAATTGGTATGTATGTTGTCGGCATGACCCAAGGAATATTTTGAGACCAGTTTTATTACATTAGCTAATGCAATCACAAGTTATTAGCATTTTTGGAAATTTCATTGTTAATGTTTAATGAATGGTGTATTACTTCTGACCAATAGGTGGCACTGTTACCAAATTGATATGGCGTGGTCAGGGTGAGGTGACAATGGCACGTATAAAACTTGGTGTCAATATTTCAAAGGTTTGCAGAGATACCTCCTCAGATGTAGTTTGGCATCTTTCCAGCAAATTCGTTGATGCGTTAAACGAAAACCGTTTCGTATATCGACACGAAATCCATAACTTTTTGTCAGCAAGGTCTGAAGATGATCTCAGTCAAATTTGGTGAAGATCGGACTAACGGTCTAGGAGGAGTTCGAAAAAGTAGGTTTTCAACATGAATCAAAATGGCGGACAGGAAGTTCGGCCAAAATTGGCAAAATTGGTATCGGTGTTCTCAGCATGACTGAAGGAATCTATCAAAATCAGTTTTATTTCAATAGGCTAATGTACGCAAAAGTTATTAGCATTTTTCGAAATTTCGTTATAACTTTTGACCACAAGGTGGCGCTGGCCCAAAAATTTTTATGTACATTCAGGGCATGGTGCCGAACATTTTTGTAATTAATGTCGAAACGATACGCTAATCTGTTCTCAAGATACAGCATTTTAAAGCTAAATTCAAAATGGCCAACACCCAAAATGGCTGACATGGGAAAATTGGATATGGTTCGACTCGGTATGACACACCGAATCTAAAGAGACCAGTTTTGTGATTTTTGGACAAATCATTCAGACGTTATAAAGAAAAATAGCCATTTTTCGTATCTCCTGACCACTAGGGGGCACTGCACCGAAACACTGCAGGTAGACTCAGGTCATGCTTGTTATAACACACACCAAGTTTGGTGTCAATATGCCAAACTGTTACGGAGATATAGCCTCACATTGATTTTTGCTAGCTTTTCGTAGAATTCTTTCGCGTGTTATTCGTGAACGGCTGGACAAATCGACTTGAATTCCATAACTTTTTGCCAGCGTGGTCTGAAGATGATCTGGATCAATTTTTGTGACAATCGGTGCAACGGCCTAGGACGAGTTCGAAAAAGTAGGTTTTACGAACAATTGAGAATAGCGAAAAAACTAAACCTTACGATTTTTGAATTTTGGTGTCCATTCGACTCGGCATAAGCCAAGGAATCAGAGGAAAAAAGAATTTTTGTTGTGTGGCTTACGGTTCAAAAGTTATTAGCATAAATCTTTTGAAAGTTTGGACAAGTGGTGGCGCTAGAGAGTTTGAGTTAGAGACTCCAACTTGCTATGGTTAATGTTGGGACTGTCCTCTATCAGTGTGCAAAATTATACAACTTTCCCGCAAGCGGTTCTATGGGCTGCCATAGACTTGCGGCGGAAGAGGAAGAATAATAACGCCAACGGATACAATAGGTGCCACCGCACCTTCGGTGCTTGGCCCCTAAAAATGCTCATTCAATCCTGGATATATGTCTCTCTTTGATTAAGTTTAAAGGAATAGTTTACTTAAAAATGAAAATTCTGTCATTAATTTCTCACCCTCATATTGTTCCAAACCTGTAAGACCTTCATTCATCCACAGAACACAAATTAAGATATTTTTGATTTTTGATCCGAGAGCTTTCTGCTACTGCATAGACAGCAACACAACTACCATTGTTCAAGGCCCAGAAAGGTAGTACAGACATCAATAAAACAGTCCATGTGACATCAGTGATTCAAACATAATTTTCTGAAGCTACGAGAATACTTTCTGTGGTACTGACACAGAAGACAAGAAATTGTTGAATAAAGTTTTTTTTTGCGTACAAAAAAATAATTCTTGTAGCTTCATAAAATTAAGGTTGAACCACTGATGTCACATGGACTATTTTAACAATGTCCTCGCTACCTTTCTTGGTCTTGAACGTGCTAGTCGTATTGCTGTCTATGGAGGGTCAGAAAGCTCTCGGATTTCATCAAAAATATCCTAATTTTTGTTCCGAAGATAAACGAAGGTCTTAAAGGGGTCCTATTATGCTCTTTTACAAAGTATTGATGTTGTTTTGGGGGTGTACTAGAACATGCTCTCATGCTTGGTGGTTCATAATTTACATTATTACAATACATTTCTCCCAGCCTGGCACATAAGGCTCGATTAGTTCCAGGTTTAATGAAGGCCCGCCTTCCGAAAAACGAAATTGTGTTGTGATTGGTTGGCTGTCCCACAGTGTTGTGATTGGCGAACAGCTTAGATGGTATTTCAGTACTGCCACGCCCCTTGTCAAAGTAGCAAGTTTTGTGTACAGCTGTTAGCGCAAGCTACATTAAAGTGATTGTTGTGTTTTAAATATGGATATTTTTCTTACAAAAACACATGCCATTCTAAAGCTTGGGAGTGCCAGGATAATTTTTTATATAACTCTGATTGCATTCGTCTGAAAGAAGGAAGTCATATACACCTAGGATGTATGGAGGGTGAGTAAATAATATGCTACAGTAGTATTGGGTGCTATCATCAGTCTGCGAGATTGCAAATACATGATATATGAATAACTATGTATTTAGTTATTTACATACTTAGTTTCATGCCTGAAACCAGCTCCAGCACAAGACTAAAAGCAGCCTAATGTTTTTAATATGACTTAATTTGTATTTAACATGACAATAACATGCTTACATTTTCTTAGTTATTCAAAAAGCAGCTACAGAAAATGAGCAAAGAACATCATCACTGATTAGCCTATAGCCTTGTCTAATGCAAGTTTATGCATTTTAAAAAACACTTGCATTATAAGTGAAGCTATCAAAATTCAAAAGCGAAAAAGCATAATAAGACCCCTTTAAAGGTTTGGAACGACATGAGGGTGAGTAATTAATGACAGAATTTTAATGTTTGGGTCAACTATCCCTTCAAGTTCCCTATTTCCTTTCCTAATAGTAATATTCACATGATCGATACCTTGCATTCTAAGGAAAGAAGGATTAATTTTATGCATTAATGAACACATGTTTGCTTGGTTGGAACAGCAGCTGGGTCATTCATGAAATCGGTGCCTTTTGCCTCCTTAAGACATAATCAAACATAGAATTAATATAACAACAAATAAATTTGCAATGTTTAAAAATGTAACAATACTATGTATTCTTTTGTCAATATTACATCCAAAAAAGTCAATTAAATATTATTTAAATAATTTAAATAGCATTAATGCTGATAAGGGTATGGTTTTAAATTTGTTTGAAATGGTCAAACCTGTTACTGTCAGCCCTGTTACTTTTCAGAGAAACAGGTTTTGACCTTTGGGTAAACAGGGATGACATCGATTAGGTGTCACCCTGTTTTTGAAGATAAAATTTTAACATTCAAACTTATCCATGTCCATGTGCATCCATGTAAATTCAGTTACAAACAAGAGCAGCAAGGTGGCTGCAGAGCTCGCCCCAGTCTTGCAATGTTCCAGAAAGTGAATCCAAATTTCAGCATCAAGGTTTCAGCCTGGTTTCAGATGAAAGACCAAGATCTGATCACCTTCCTTGCCTAATGACTAAACCATATCTGTATAGTTTAAATTCTGTGAGGGGACACAGGCAAGCTGTTGGATGCATTATCTAATTACAATACCCTTAAGACATTAGATCTCTTAGAGATGAAACGTGCTAAATCAACAATGAACTGACCTTAACTCAAAAACGGATTGTTTACTATTGTCATGTGAGTGCAAAACAATATAATGCAATTTAAAATGGTAAAACTTTACAGTATTATGTAAACAAACATGTGCAGTGTGCTGAAGAATGTGTGTCCTGTCATCCCTGTTATTTTGTCCGGTCATTCCTGTGACTATGACGTCAATCCTCTTACTGTCATTAATTTCATAAGAAATTGTAAAAATGATATTTGATACAGCCTTCCAGGTTTTTCCATTGTAACTTTAACTATATTTTATTTTGGGAAAAAAAATGTTTTACTTAACTGACGTAAGGTCACCGTCCAACATTAGGATGTTCTTGATCATCTTAATGACAACTACAGAAATATTTTAAAAATCCAAAATGCGAAACAATCCCAGTGAAAATGCTGCTAAAATGCTTGCTCATACTGTGTATGTGAAAACGATCACATAATTCTAATTAAAACTATAATATATAGTATCACTTGTGTCTGTAACAGGGTTGACAAAAATAACAAAACATGAGGTAGAAAGATAGTTTTAAAATGATAAATTACATAGCCTGAGATGGCACAATACAATTTCTTGTCATTTTAAGGTGTATTCATTTCATGGGTATTAAAAAAAAAAATGTATTAAACTTATTTTATTTCATAATTTCCAAGTGGAAAAGGCACTGATTTTGTGAAATAACCCAGCTACGCAATATTTTTCTCTCTATTTGCTGCACTGTTTCCTGAGGTAACTAGGAATTACAAAAGCTTCAGTCTGGATCCAACCCTTACAAAGATTTGAGGTGACCTGAGAACACCTGAGAAGAGACGATGCCAACCCTGAAACAACATACAAAACTACCAAATTTGCTACCAAAGCTGCTTTTCAACGATTTGTATAGTAAAAAGCACTATACAAGTAAACTTGAATTTAATTGAACTGAATTCATTTAAAATGTTGTGCCATAGGGCATTCTTCACTACTCTTTCTAATGGCATATCTGACATAGTATGAAGTATTTTAAAGTGTTGACTAACACACTAAAGCACAAGTAAAGTACTTGATCATAATTTTAACTGTAGTGTGTTATTCAACATTACATGTGATGTTCACATATTTCAAATTGCAACTTTGTTACAAATGTGTAATTCGTATGTTTTAGTTGATCATAAATGCTTGTCAGTATATTCAGCAGTAACACTCTAACCATATTTCAAAGACATAGAATGCCTAATAATCATGAAATTACATATAAAGGTGTACTCAAGTCCTGTTTAACACTTAACACAAAGTTCAGCTGACTGCATATAATATTAATTTAAACTATAACACATTTTATTTGACTGTAAATAACATACAATTGAGTGTCTAAAAACATTACATTCAGTTCTCATCTGATTACAAGAGTGAAAAAGTAGTTTGAATATATTTTTAAGTTCTAAGTTTTTAAGGCATTGCTAAATGTTTGCTTGGCTAATGCTAAGGGGTTCTGAGTAGCACTGTAGCTGCAGTAATAGATGCATGCATTTAGCAGATGTTTTCATCTAAAACAACTTACGTTGCTCTCAGGCTATACATTTTTTTCAGTTTGTGTATTATTGCTTCATGCTCTGCTACTTGAGCTACAAGAACTCCAATGCACTTAAAAATACTATAGGCTTGTATAATGTTAATACCGTGGTACTGTTTGTCATTTTTAGAGCTTGTATAATATATTCCTGCTCCTTTGGTAGGAAAATGTGATTGTATATAATGAGTTGTCCAGCTGCTCATGAAGGCGTTGATCTTGAAACAGATTGTATGCAAATATCCACTAATTCAGTGCACTGTTTTTTGTTTTAAAGTATCCTATCATTTTACAGCTTTGGCCAACAAGTGCATTGTCATTATGATTTAAACTAAATCACAAATTGAGTATTTTGTTAAGCAATTGAGATGATTACTTGCATTCACAAAAATGTAATTCATGTGGCAGTAGTTATGATTCTACTGATGTATCTGCTGTTTTAATAACTACCAAACAAACAATTTGGCCTCATACGTGGCTCAAACTCTGTTTTTCCTGACCCACATCTGTTGTTTTGCTGTGCTGCAGCACCAGCCTGTTTATTTACATTCATGCAATATTTTCAAAGACTATTTTATTTCTCTTTCTGACATTTCTCCCACTGCCAGCCTTTAGCTTTAAACATTTGATGCCATATTTATGAGCTATGGCCATGTCTAAACACAAAATATAAGGTCGGGAATTGAAGTCGAGTCAAATTCAGAGTGATTTCATTTCTCCATCTGGGCAGAATCACTGACAGGCCTCGATAAGCTCACACAGGGGAGAGTTTAGCATCCAAACACTGAGCCCATTAACACGTCATTCGTTTTTGGGTCAAACTGCACAGGAAATTCAAAATAAAATGGCTATAAAACAAATATTTATTGAAAGGCATTGGGGTTATACGGATTAGTTTTCTTGTATATTGTCTCCTAGCGCAGGGATCAGGCGATTGTATTGGTAAGTTAGCATATCTTTCACGCTGATTTGAGGGATAGTTTTGGTGTAACATTTGATAGTTTGGATTTTCAAGTTATGTGGTCGTATTGGCGTGAATAACACCATACAGAGTACAGTTGGGAGAAAAGTTGGAAAAAAACTTTTATTTAACTGTTGCTTCTGAACTGACACCTAAAGCTATATTTTTTATTTAAAACCACACGTTATTATTTGATGATATAGCTATATAACAGCTTTTATTTTTGGAAAAATGTAATAAGCTAAAATGTTGTTATAGTAATAAAAGCAGTATTGGACTCAGTATTGGTACAATATCGGGTCTTTTTTATCCATTTATTATAAAGAGGCTTATGTCGCTTAAGAAATACGTGAAATTTTTCATTTAGACTGAATAAACATTTCAATCTATTAAGTAACACTTCACAATAAGGTCCCATTAGTTTATGTTAGTTAATGCATTTGTTACAGAATTAATTAATGTTTGTTAATGTCCATTAATAAAAATAGATTGTTCATTGTTAGTACATATTAGGTCAAATATTAAGTAATATTAACGAATAACTTTTGAGTGAGTGAGTGAGTGAGTGAGTGAATGAATGAATGAATAAATGAATAAATGAAAACTGTAAAAAGTGATAAGTTGACTTAATTTAAAAAAAAATTGAGGAAACCTGTTGCCTTAAAATTATTAAGTAAATAAACTTCATGCATAATTTAAAAAATAAGTTAAATGAACTTGACAATTCACTTGACATGAAGTTTTACTTAATAATTTTAAGGCAACAGGTTTCCTCAATTTTTTCCTCAAGTCAACTTATCATTTTTTACAGTGAATAAATGAATGAATGAATGAATATACACATATACATATACACACATAAATAAATAAGAAAGATTACTGGAGTGTGTTTTATAAGAAATATTTTTTCAGATTTTCTATTTTAAAAATTGTACATGCTGCTTCTATTTTTGGTAAAAATTACTAGCAAATTCTGAGTAAAAATTGCTTCTACACTTTTTATCAGTGTAAATGTCAAAATTCAAAAATATCAATAAATGCTTTAGGAGTATCTTTCATTGTTAGCTTATGTTAACTAATGTAGTTACCAAATGTGAAGACACAAGAACCAGTTCATAATAAATGTATTTGTTTCATTGCAAATGTATTTGTTTGCTTGTATTTATTGATTATTTTATATATTTAAAATAATCATAGGAAGCACTACTTGGAGAATTACCCTTATGTAATTGTTAACTGTACTGTAAACAGCAACAGATCAGCTAGAAATGAATCTGAGCTGGATTTCTGCTGAGCTGATGTGTTGGCGTATGTCGGAGCTTCATTTGTAAACAGTCCAGCTGGTCCTGTGTGAGGAATTACATGCTAGTTTCTCAGTTTGGAAGGAGAACAAAAAAGAAAACAGCTGTCAAACAATCAATTACAGAGCTCCACAGAAACAGCCATGTCGGCACAAATGAAAGTCAAGCGTTGAACCCTGATGCACATTAAACTGCAGACTGCTGAACAAACAGTGCTTCTCAAATATTCAGTCCACAAATAGTGCATACCAGCCACTGCACACTGTATATTCAATTAAACTACTATGAACGCGGCATAAACAAATTCCAAGTCAGTAGTACAAACAGAGCCCAGAGGCTGAATTAGCTGCATAGTCTTTCAGGAAAGTAAAGAAATATGATCTCGAAGGTGTGGAAGTGGAGAATTTGCCAGGGAAAGTTTTAATATAACATCTGTTTCCTATAATAAAACATGATGGACTCCAGCTCAAATCAAGCATCCCAAACGCTTAACAAACACAGAGATGTTTTTGTTTTTGCCAAAATTTAACCTACAGACAGATCAAATTGCATGCATGTTTAAAACTGTTGGCTAAAGCCGGCCTCACACTACAGGATTTTTAGCCCGATTTTGCCCTTCCGAGAATCGGAGCAAAAATCTTGTCCAGCACCTCGATCGGTCCCAATGTTCGGCACGGATTATCTGGTAATGTGAGACGTTCACAAATCGAATCTTGCACCTCCCGATCTGCTCTCACACAAATCGGGGCCGCCCCGATCATATCAAACATGTTTGATATCCAGGATTTTAAATCGGGATGATCACGTCTATGATTACGTCAGTACTTTAACAACAGCCAAAATCCTAACCATATTCGGTTAGGATTTTAAAAATCCTGTAGTGTGAGCCCGGCTTAAGGTGGTGCCAAGCAAGCATTCAAGCAACATGATTCATGGTCAGTTGCATGGCAAACCTCATAATGTATCTTAAAGTTTCTTGTGCTATCTATTTATTATTTGTCATTTTCTTTTTGTGAAATGGGATTTGCTGCAGGGTTGGGCATCACTCAAAGTCACCTGTTGGTGGTGCTTTACATCCTCAGCTGAGTGACGGTCGGTAATCTGCGGTAATCATTAGTTAACCTTCCTTTCCTGAGCATCAGGAAGATCCTGTGTGTTCATGCAGGCGCTTCATCTGTTCTCGTTTGTCGTCTCTGCTCTCTAATTCCACACCTCTGGTCTGTTTGTTTTCTCTTTCTCTCGTTCATTGCCACAGACAGATCCAGTGTCTGCTGTGAGAGTTTGGTGATGTGTATCTCACACAGTTATATTCAGTGCCAATGGTTAGGGAATAACAGTTATCAAAAATCCCAATGTCATTTTATTTCTCAAGAGTTTACTGCTGCCTGCCACCAATAATTTTCACCTGTGCAATGCTGTGTGTATTTACCACATGACCTAGAGAGTTGTTTTGCTCTCCAGCAACACGAAATGGATGTGGAACAAGAAATAGTTCACCCAAAAATTAAAAGTGTAGATGAGTTTGTTTCTTCATCAGGTTTGTAGAAATGTGTCATTCCATCACTTGGTCACCAATGATCTTCTGCAGTGAATGGGTGCCTTCAGAATGAGAGTCCAAACAGCTGATAAAAACATCACAATAATCCACAAGTAATCCACACCACTCCAGTCCATCAGTTCACATCTTCAGAAGACAAAAGCTGCGTATGGAGTGGTGCAGGTGTGAAGTCAGAACCTGGAAGGCTAATTGCTGTTGGTTCTTTTGAGATTTGCAGTTTATGTTTTAGAACAAAATCTAAAATTGTCCCTTGTTTACCACAGGCTGTATTTTACTCATAAATTGAAAAAGCTCATTATAAAACCCCATTGGAAAATCGAGGGAATCGATTAGTTTTCCGGGCTCTGATGTCATACCTGCACCACTCTATTTATAAGAAACAAATCCATCTAGACATTTTTACTATTTCCTCGTCATTGACGGAATCTGCAGGCTTCGTGTCTTCACTGGTGTACAGTAGGAGGTGCAATTACACATCTTCTGATAGAATACTGAATCTCTAGATCAAAACTCGGTGAAGAAGAAGCAGAAACAAGCGATTGCATATGTAAGAAGGTATATGTATATGTAAAATAACGTGATCATCAAACATTAAACAGCATATAAATCAAATCTGCTTAACGGTACCGAATGAAATGTCGACGCAGGAAGTGGTTTAAGGACTGTGAATACTGCATGTTCAGAAATTCATGCAACAAAACATTCTGGGGGCCGTAAAAAATTGAAAATGCTACAAATTGCTGGCAGTGACTCAAAATGCTGGGAGGGAAAGAGTTAACCTCAAACCATTGCTTTAAACTTTCTACAATGAAAAAAATATGATCAAGCACTGGTTTACAAGAGAAAACACTTCAAAACAGCGAAACAATGTAAAAAAAAAATACAAACAAAAAAACTATTTGTTAAGTCAACTTAAAATAATTTGTTACCCTGCAGAATTTTAAATTCAGTCAACTCAAATACGTTTAGTCAACTTGAAATGTTAAGTTGCACTAAATATTTGAGTTGACTAAACAAACAATTTGCTTTATTAAGCTGAAAAGCTGGGTGTGTTACCCAGCTGCCTTAAAATTTTAAGTTGAATGAACTCTAATATCTAAGTTGTCACTTAGTACAACTTAACATTTCAAGCTGACTATAAAATTTTAGTTCACTAAACTTAAAATTTTAAAGGGGTCATCGGATGCTAAGTTCACTTTTACATGTTGTTTGAACACTAATGTGTGTTGTCAGTGTATGTACAAATCTACCCTATAATGATAAAAATCCATGCAGTGATTTTTAATTAATCTGTAAAAATAATATTCCCTTTTTCAAATCGAGCCATTCTCAGATGCCTGTCGTTGTGGCGTCACGCCAACAGAGGCCGCTCCCATGATAGTTGATTGATATGAGTGTCTTACCTCAGATCAGCTGTAACAGTCCACCCTCCTTTCCTAATAATGTGCTAGTTAGCAAGTTTAGCGGCTAAACGTGGCTAAATGCGGCTAAAGTAGACAGGCTCGTCACTCCACAGAGAGAAGAGAGGGGTGGGGCGAGTAGAGCTTATTTGCATTTAAAGCAGCCTCGACCAGAATGAGATGATTTTTGCAGAGCTGATTTTGGCAAGGTAAAAAGGGTGTTGTTTTACACAACCATTGAGAATTTTTAACCAAAGTATATTAGAGACTTTTCATTAAAACCCTAAAGAATCATATCAACTTGTGGAAAATGGGCATCCAAAGACCCCTTTAAGGCAGCTGGGTAACAAATTATTTTAAGTTCAATCAACGAATTGTTTTTTACAGTGTATGTGTGTGGATTTTGATGCGAGAGACAAGAGGAGATGGAGTTTTTCACTGGAGGAAGCGTTATTATGGACTCAGTATATTGCAAGCAATAGTTTGAAGTTAAAAACATCGTAATGATGGATTTGTTTCTTACAAACATGCAGCTTTTGTCTTCTTGAGATGTGAACTGATGGACTGGAGTGGTGTGGATTACTTGTGGATTATTGAGATGTTTTTATCAGCTGTTTGGACTCTCATTCTGGCGGCACCCATTCACTGCAGTGGATCCATTGGTGAGCAAATGATTGAATGCTACATTTCTACAAATCTGATGAAGAAACAAACTCATTTACATCTTGGATGGACTGCGGATGAGGACATTTTCAGTACATATTGGCTATTTCTTTAATTGTAACAGAAGCTCAAAGGTAATTGTTTTGAAATGGTTTACATTAAAAACAACTCAAACAGCTACTCCTCACTTGAAATGCATGTAACTCGATCATGTTGTTAATTCTGTGAAACTCTAATAGCACAAAAGTGCATTTTAATGAATATTTTTTGATAGTGAAAGAATAATAATTTTAATTCTAATAAACATTTTGCTTGCCATCTTGGCTGAATTTATCACAATGCATTATCTGTGAAGATGGCATAATCACACTGCCTAATTTTAAAACAGCCTTCATGTTGGGAGTGTTTCTATGATATTTTAAAACACATCCTATATAAGCAGCTCAGTGGGTTTTGGATCTGAGCCCATGTGACAAAAAATGTTTATAAAGTTCAGTGGAAAGAATGCTTTTATTATGCATATGTTTAAAGATACAGATGTACTTTCAAACTGTTGCAGGAAAAGTAGAAATATTTGGAAGGAGATAATAAGAACATTAGCAAAACAATATTTGAACTTGAGCAAAGAAACCCATCTGCTTTCTTCGTTAAACCTTTCTTCTTGTTCCTGGTCGTATATTCACTTTCAAAAAAGGCATTTTCTAGCCATTCTTTGTACTGCCTCATATAAAGATACTCATTCGCTCTCTTTCCAGGCACAGATGGTTTTAGCAGAACTATTAAATGTGTCATTCTCTGGGATTCCACGCTTATAATCATGTGGATAAAGTTACAGGTGTTTCCCTTTAGTTTAGTTTGCTTTAAAAAAGTATTCAATGAAATTCAGTTTTACAATATTGTTTATTTGAGTCTGACTCATAATGGCCAGTGTGTAGAAACGATCAATACAAATCATTCGTTTGTCATTCATTCATTGTGTTTTTCTCTGTGCATGTGTACTGTGCATATTACGGTGATAATATTAAACTTGTAAGAAATAAATCTGTAAAAATATATATATATATATGTTTTTGTTGTTGTAAATTTTTTTTTTACAAGAAGTGTTTTACAAGAAAATATTTTAGATTTTTCTTATTGGCCATTGCAGTCATTAGTGAAATTTGTTCCAAAGTAATTCCTATACCCTTTTTTTTTTTCAGTGTACTTGTCATTGTCTGCCAGGCCATTATCCTTTAAGTACCTTTAACCCTAAAACACAAAAAAATGCAATGTGTAATTCAAAATAAAGGTAAAACACCAGTGAAAAATCAATGCAAAAATTCCTTCATTTTTACACAGTACATTGAGCCCCATTTTTACAGACTTTTCTTAGAGCGAACTTGATGAACTACAAGAACAATAATTTCCTCCAAAATGGCATAATGCTCAGGACTAGAGGGGATCAAATGTAATCACTTACGAATAAACCATTTAAAAACCCATTTTGGTCAACCAGTAATCTAAATATTGTGTCTAAAGAGGATTTGACCCTGGTTACTACAGCTACTGTTACTACAATAAAACTATAACAAAGCATTAGCGACTGTCACCAGAAAGTGAATATTTGAATCGGACATACCAAAATTATTGCCTAAAAAATAGCATTTGTCTAACAAATTATATTTTTACCATATCCTTAATGTGTTAGGTAAATTTAGATCCAAATATATGATCCTAAATATTGTTATTCAGGTCCACTTCAACATTTTACTTACATTTACTCAATTCATAAGGTATATTTAAATGGTTTTAACATTTTCTTAAAATATAAAAATAAGTGCACATTTGAATTCAATTTTAATTCATTTACTGCTGTGTCAGAACTGTGTTTAACATATTGTACTTGTAAGGGCATTCTAGTGGATTATGAGGCATGAAGGAATGCGTCATGTTTGTTTATGATGGTGCCTATATCGCAAATGTCACGTACGCCTATAGTAAACATTTGGTTACACCCTGCTGCGTCAAGAAACACTTGCTCCGGTCCACTCGTCCACTCAGTACTTTCCTACACATGAACCCTGATGACGTTTAGTGTTGTGTGCTGCGGAGTGACTCACTCTGTGCCTGTTGTCTCTGTGGAAACCTCTGAGAGCGCGAGACGGACCGTGATCCTCCTCCAGCATGCAGAAATGACCTTATTAAAGCAGCTGCGCTCGTGTCTGATCGATGACTGTTGATAAAGAGGAAAAGAGGAAGAGGAAAACCAACAACAGTGTTTCATTTCATTCTCATTACTGCAAGCATCACTTACTGTTGCTCATGCTTGGGGTTAGTGGTTTGAACAGAACTTTGGCTTTAAACTTTTCATTTGAGTGGATAATCATCAACATTTGCTTCACAGTGAATGAATGATTCCTGGTTGTAGTTGGGGAGACCTGTGCTATTACTACTGCAAAAAAAAATGACTTTCTTTCTTACTCTTTTTTACTTTATTATTATTTTTTCTTTTATGACAGTACAGGACAAAGGATCTGAAACTTCTTAAATCTAGATACACTTAGGGAGTATTTACACAACACATTTTCAACTAAAAATGAAAACAAATGCAAGCATTTTGGCTGTTCATTTACACAACAACAGCATTTTGGGGGCCTGAAAACCAAATTTTTAAAAGTGTCAAGAGCAAAAAGCATTTTTTTTTTTCATCATGTCTCTACAAATGTTCACGTCTCTACAAAACCACAAAAGTTTGTGAAAGCAAGAGATATGCAAATGCATTATGCTTTCAGTCTGTGAGCAGACATTTAGTGTACTACTGTTTTTAGTGTGAATGGGGATCGTTTTGACGTTGTTATGCAAACATTTTACTTAAGAAGCAAAATGACTTATCAAAAGTATTTATCAAAATGAAGTAATTTTTGCTTAAAATAAGACAAATTATCTGGCAAAGGACTAAAGATAAGCTTGTTTTCTTTTTGTATTAAGTTTATTTTCAATAACTCATATATAAAGACTTCACTTAATTATTTATTTATTTATTTTTCAAAAAAGCAAGACTCAGTATCTTAAGTCATTTCGCTTCACAAGTAAATGTATCTTGATTTAATAATAACTTAATAACTTTTTTTTTTACTGGAAAACAAGAAAAACTACTGAGGAAGAATATGATTTTGCAGCATATTACAAGTAACCGTATATATATATATATATATTTTTTTTTTTTCCACAAAATCTGTGCCTTTTGTGTCCCTAAGAATACATATAATTAATATAACAACAAATACATTTGTGATTTAAAAACATAAAAATTGTATGCTTTTATCAATATTACATAAAAAGTCAATTGAATATTATTTTAAATCATTTAAATAGCACAATGATTTTTCTTTTTTTACTATCACATAGTTCTAATTAAACTATATGCTGCTGTTGGTAACAGGGTTGACAAAAATACTAAAACATGAAGTAGAAAAATACTCGTGGCACGATACAATTTCTTGTCATTTTCTTGTCTTCATTTCATAAATATTTTTAAAATGTTGATAAAAAATATTTTATATTTCAAGATTTTCAAGTAGAGAAGACACCAGTTTCGTGGAATGACCCATATATTCTTTCTTTCTTCCCCTGGTAGACCATAAAAAAGGTTGAAATAGATTAAAATTGAAGGAGGATGTTTTCTGTGACCACTTGTTTTCAATTTGAGAACAAGACACTGCACTTACTACCTCAGTGTGTTATTGCATTGTAAATAAGTCTCAAAACTGGCAGAAAAAAGTCCTTTGTTGTTGTGTAGGACACATAAAATGCATGTGGTCATGTGCTTTCCTGACTCTCCCCAAGGAGCGTGGTGTTCTCTGATTAGCCAGCTATTCAGTGCGTTGTGATTGGCCGAATACCCGAAGCGTGTGACGGAAATGTTACACCCCTTACCCTGTTGTGATGAAAAAAACAATAAAACCCATTATAAATTAGCCATTTGTTGGATCCAGTGAGGACAAAATTACTAATTATAATGACTCATACTGTCTTTTTACGCATTGCGTAAACATAACACCATGTCTGCATGTGTGATTGTAAAAACGACAAGCAAGCACTACTCTACACTGCTCAAAACTCGTTTTTGAATAGTCAGCAGCAAATTCTTTAAATATGAAAATGTACTTACAGGCTGTGAGTCAGAAGTGCCAGACTGTCTTTGCAACGTTGGAACTACCCCACTTTATAGTGTGCACAGCCAGCATTGTAGGCTACTCTCCCAGGTTCAGGAAACAATCCTCTGTAAAATGCTGCACACACTCAAATTTTTGCGTTGTACTGTTCTGGAACAGTGTTAAATATAACTTAACCACTGATTTCTAGCTGTTTACTCATTTAAAAGGCCAAAGTACTTTCACTTTTACAACGAAACACACAGCATCTCCAACAACAACATTACAGCGAGAATAAAAGTTACGCCTTCTTTCTTTGCTTATACATTTGGGCGGTGTTATGCAAATCTTCCCGCTCCGTGATGTACGTATGTGGGAGCATGTTTGAATTAACTGTTTTAGGAAGGCGTGGCTGAGTCTTAACTTTTAAAAAGAATATCTGTTTGGGTTTGAGACTTTAATCCTTTGCAATTTCACAGATCTTATATATATGCACTAACAGTTTGTAACACTCCAAAGACAAAAGAAAACATGAAATCGCATCATCTGACTTCTTTAAATCATTCATATATTCATTTACTTCTGGTATACTAAAGATGTAAAGTTTTTAGTGTCAAAAAACATCCAGATCAGACTGAAATGATCAGAGATCTTCGGCAGCTGCTTTACACAAGCGTTGACACCACATTTCAGTCTTATCGCTTGATCTTCTTCTGCTATTTTGCAATAATACTATCTACACTGCTTCCTCTGCATTATTGTACCTCAGCATGACTGTTTGAGCCAGGTTACTAAAAAAACCAACAGAGGTCATATGATCACCTTTCAGGGTCTGACGTCAAAAATGCTAAGATTTTTGAATGAGCTGTTTTAATAAATAGTCCGTCTGCAGCTTACAGTATGTTTTCATAGTAGAAAGAACTCACATCGTGAAATATTAAGAGAGCAATTCTATTACCTCTTTAAATGACAGAATTAAATGAAACAGCAGTGTCTGAGCAGCAGAATATTTCTTTGGGAGTCCTAATGACAGATTCCATCAGCTCTGTGGATTTCCATTAGCTCCATGTCTCATCTGTCTGTGGGTTTACCCTACTTTCCTATTGCCCTGCATGTATAAGTGATTATCTCAGCAGCAGCTAGTGACTAAATGCAAACCTGCTAACTCTAATGACTGTAATCCCACAGACACAGGGATCACCTTCTCTCTCTCTCTTAGTAAACCCAGTCTGTTTGAAACGAGTTACATGCACAACAATGAGAAAACACTCACAGCAGGCCTGACGCACACATCCTTTGTCCTTTCGCAGCACCACACCTCTCTCAAAAGCTCATCTTACCTTCATTTCATCTTATATCCACAGCACTTCTTTTCCACAAGATGCACATCTTTTTTTTTTTTTACAGTACAGCCATGTGCCTCCCTCATGGGAGTTTCATCATGTGTATGAGTTGTGTGTGATGGGAACAGAGAATATTTACTAAAACTAAACTGCTGAAACTGGAGTCCCCCAGGGTTCAATCCGTGGACCTTTCCTGTTCAGTCTTACGAGGCCAAATGATGGAAAACACCAAAACTGCTTATCATAACTTCGCAAATGGCACCTGAATATACTTACCTAGCAGTGTCATCAAACAATTACAGGCTCTGCTTCACCTGGCATTAAAGGAGAAGTTCACTTTCGGAACAAAAATGTACAGATAATGTACTCACCCCCTTGTCATCCAAGATGTTCATGTCTTTCTTTCTTCAGTTGATAAGAAATTATGTTTTTTTGAGGAAAACATTTCAGGTCAATGCAGAAAAACTCCCATCTCATTTTCTCCTCCAACTTCAAAATCGTCCTACATCGCTGCAGAAGTACTGACCCAGCATTTACAAAGTGAACATGCAAAGAAGATCAAACAGCCTTCATAAAAAAAAGGTAAAACAGTGATGTAGGACGATTTTAAAGTTAAAGGAGAAAATGAGATGGGAGTTTTTCAGCAGACCCTAAATGCATTGACCCGGATTACACAGAGTTCACATGCACATCACAGAGCTATGCAAGACGAGTGTTTGAGACTAAAAAGTATGCAAATTGTAAATGTTTTTGAGAAAATAACCGATCATTTCGCTGGACCCATCTTCCTCGGCTGGGATCGTTTAGAGTCATGTGTAGCTACATTTAAACTACATTTTGGAAGTTCAAAATCGGGGCACCACTGAAGTCCACTATATAGAAATAATTCCTGGAATGTTTTCCTCAAAAAACAAAAAGAAAGACATGAACACCTTGGATGACAAGGGGGGGGGAGTAAATGATCTGTACATTTTGTTCTGGAAGTGAGTTTTTCTCCTTTAACATCAGTCTTCTGAGAGTTTTTACATTACAACTGCAATTAGTTTTTGGCAGCCTTTAAATGTGGTTTGAGTGACATGATCAAAAAATAATTTTGGACCCTGTTTACAATGGTACTGAGTGTAAACCATGCCATGGATATGGTGTTACTTCAATTATTTTATTTATAATAATTTATGTCCACTTAATTCCACTTCTTATTTATCACAATCCATGTTCCAAGCTGGAATTATTTTTATTTTCTAATTCACTTTTATGTCTTTTGATTTTAAAACTCTACAAAGGACAAATGGTTTGGAGAATGTATGTATTTAAAAACGAATTTTACTTTTCTTTCTCTACAGTATATCATGTCTATGTGGAGTGCTTGGAATTACCATTGTGAATAAAATGTGCCATATATATAAACCCGCCTCGCTTAGACATTGTCATTTCCAAACAAAGACATGTATTATGGAAATTATAGTTTTTCTCGAAATACCGTCGGTTGCAATCTGGTAAACCTCAAATGTACAGAAATAAAAAAAAAAAATTAAATATAATTTTCATTGTAACTATTTATATAGAAACTAAACAAAATAAAGTTTCTTTTGAACCACTTGGCACACATCAGATACTCTTCTAAACTGAATGAGTTTCACATCCACTGTGCTGAATGTTGGTATAAACACACATTGTGTTTATGTCATAGTCTTGTTGTGTTCGAATGGTCCAGGCTTTCATTTTTAGTTCTATATACCATTTTTTAAAGAAATTAATCCTTTTATTCAGCAAAGATGCATTATATTCATCAAAAGTGGCAGTGAAGACTTCAGATGAATGTATATTTCTATTCTATTCTATTCTATTCTTGAAAAATAAAATATATCTTCCACTTAAATACTGGGCAGCACAACTGTTTTCAACATTGATAATAATCATAAATGTTTGTTGAGTAGCAAATCAGCATATTAGAATGAATTCTGAAGGATCACGTGACAAAATTCAGCTTTGATCACAGAACTAAATTCGATTTCACCATATATTCACATTAAAAAGTTATTTTGAATTGTAATAATATTTCACATTATTAGTGTTTTTACTGTGTTTTTGTTCAAATAAATGCGGCCTAGGTGAGCAGAAGAGACTTCTTTTTCTTAAAAATCTTAAGACCCTATTAACTTTTAAACACTGATGTTTTTATACATATATGTGATATATGTGTATTTTACTGTGAAGGTGTGTTTTAAGAAGCGAGTTTGTTTTGCTGAGGCTGAATGGCAGCCGGCAT
This sequence comes from Labeo catla, assembly GCA_012976165.1. Classification (NCBI taxonomy): domain Eukaryota; kingdom Metazoa; phylum Chordata; class Actinopteri; order Cypriniformes; family Cyprinidae; genus Labeo; species Labeo catla. The sequence continues at coordinate 200,057 of VONZ01000052.1, read as the reverse complement.
CAGGCGCTGAGCTATTGGATGTGGAGGTAATTCCTCGGCACCAACACTGGGACGGGGGCTTTGCTCTGGGAAACAGTGTCACTTTCCTTCAGCGTTTCTCCAATTCCATAAATCTCTTCATGTGGAAAAAATGCCTCACGGAAACGAGAGGGAAAAGGTCCCGTGGAATAGCCGGCGGCCCTCCAGTCCACGGTTGGAAAACGCATTAGGCGACGGAGGGAACGTCTTTGACGATTCTGACAGTACTCACTATGCTATACCTACCAGTCAAGAACCGAGCAACAGTTCACGTCGCTCCAAGACTGCCAGAGTTTCTGCTGGGCTCCGATTTCAAAAATAAACTCATCAAATGGCTCGTGATTTCATTCGTTCCCTCCTGTGGCTGCTCAGGATCATAAAGAAGATCAGAAGCCTGCAGCTCTGATCCAAACCTCAGCTTTGAGCAGCCTACCTAGAGAGCATTCAGACTGCGTCAGGCGCTCTTTGATGTGAAGACTGATCAAAATGATGAAGATAAGGCATTTTGGCCAAACTCAAAGGCAGCGCCGCATGTGTCCTCCACACTTGAGGCTGTCCCAGAACGCAAAATCTGACAAAATCTCCTTTTGGGGATCTGTTCATTTGTAAAGAAAACTGTATGTATGTGTATGTTTTTGTAAAAATGCATGGTTAGGGTGTGGGTTATGATAATCTTTTAGTAGGCTATTTATACTGAAATAATATAGAAATGCTAGTAGTATTTATATAGTAATTATAAGCACAAAAATTGTACTGAATATAGTAGATCAAGAACTAATAAAAATGACAAAAACACCAAATGACTAAAACATTTAATAAAATTAAAATGAAAACAGAAATAAAATAAAATAAAATAAAAATATATTTATTGTATTTCAGCTAGTTCCCAGTGCAACATATTTCTTTTTCATTTAGTTTATCTTGACATAATAAAATAATTAATATAATAAATGATCAAATTATTAAAAAAGACAAAAAATTACAAAAACACAAAATGACTAAAATGTTTAATGACATTAAAATGAAAACAGAATAAAAGAACTGAAATAAAATAAAACTACATTTATTTTATTTCAGCTGGTTGCTAAGGCAACATATTTCTTTTTCATTTAGTTTAAACTGATGTTCTAAAATAATTCAAACTGAAATAAAAATCCATACAATTATATTGACGCTAATAAAAAATAACAAAAACACACAACAAAATGACTAAAACGTAATAATAAATAATAAAATGTCAAATTAAAAAGGAATTAAAATATTAAGACATTTCAAATGGTCAGTTAGACTGAATATGTATTTCAACACTGGAATCAGTGAGTCATGTCTCTGTGTGCTTCAAGTCAGGAGTGCTATTTTAGTGATGTTCGATTGACCATTAAGAGAGTTTCTGCATGTTTAGCGTGATCATCTGTAATTTATGAGATTCCATGATGGTTAGGATGCTGTCTTAGCAGGTAGCGCCTGTGTAAACAAGGACGAGAGCTAGTGTTTCCACTTGCACACGTCAACACTGAGTCCAAAGTCCACTGAACCGTACGCAACGCCAGAGCTGTGACGTCACATTTGACAAAATGATTGCTCACCGCGCATCAATCAAGCAGAAATACACAGCGATAGCAGCTCTATTCTTAGCGGGCACTAAAGGTTGACCCGTCTAAAGGTCTGGTTGCCCCGGGTGACTGCTGATGTCATATCCATGTCCAGCAGACTGTGGCTTTACACAAATGTCATCTCACACACACTTATATATGTTTATTGCTCACTGAGTGCAGCTGCTGTCGAAGCCTGCGCTCCTGTAAAACCAGTGGAAGTCACACAGTTACTGACGCAGTTTACCCCAAACAACCTTTTCGACTGACCTGTTTGTGGTTTGTGTTCAACACGTATAATTCAGCCATATATAAGACAACTCTGAGAACTGTTTATTGCTGGCTTTGTCATGACAGGTCGTAAGTCCTTATGTTTCATTCTGCCCGTGACGTTTAAATGCCGAAAGGTATCCAGTGCTAATACATTATGCATCATCTTAACATCCCTGGAAGAAATCCGATGGTGGAGTTTAATATAAAATTAAGATCTGAAGATTTGAAGGTTCTACTGCCTCTAAAATTATACCTTTTTTTTAATCATGGAAAAAGTTTGCACTTATTTAATTTTATTTTACTGTTAGTTATTCCATGTAGTTACAACAAATAGTTACAAAGTTTAAATAAAGAGTACATTCACTTTATTTATATAATAAATGCCATTTTACATTAAATTGCTTTCTTATGTCTTTCTCCTTTTTTTCTTCCTACAATTCTGTTAGATGCTGCAAGTGATGCAATATAAAATAAATAATTTTAAAAAAATGTAAAAGCTGTTTTGCTTGATTTGGCTGGTCTATGGGACACATGGCCTCTTTTTTGGTTCATAAACTCCCTTATCCAGCATAAAGCTCTCTTGGCTCTTTGACTGAATTCTTATTTTATATGCTGGAAACTGGGTCCAAAAACAGAGAGGTGTTCAGATTTCCTCAAATAATTGAGAAAACAGATTTACATAGTAAACAAAACTGTCATAAGTGAACATAATGAAAAAGTCTTGAGAGAATTTACAATAAACTGTAAAATGCAACAAAAGGACATTCTGTATTCGGCACTTTTCTTTTTTGTTTTTTATTGAGGAAAACATTTCAAATCTTGAACCAACTGAGCACAAAAATTCTGCACAAAATAAGCAGTTAAAAAAAAGACATTTAGCAGCTTTAACAAAGAATTCAAAGCAAAATGACAATTAAATTCACTGATGCAATAAGAAAAACAAGCATAATGTGCGTTCGTCCTAAAAATGCGTTGCTGTTGTTTTTTACAAGACGTCTGAACACTAAGCATTTGGCAGCATCTGAAAATGCCGAGAATAAAGGAACTCAAACTTTACAGAGCGAGTCAAACATCCGACTGCCAGCAAACTCCACAGGAAACCGTCAAAATGTTAAGACAAACTGGAGGGTGAGTGAGAACCACAGACATGTAAAATACTAAAAGAGGTGAGACGTGCGAACATCATGATCAGCACAGAATCAGGCTTTTGAAATACTGCAGATACCACTGACTAAAAAAAAAACCAAATGTTAATGCAAATGTCATTTACTTCAACAGCCATGTCTTAAATTCTTCAGAAATGCATCCACTGATGTTTTTAAAAGGGTCACATTATTAAGAAACAAATTTTGTTTTATCCTAATAATAATAATTCATTCAAAATAATTTCTGAATCCAAATAAATTATTTTAAAATAAAATAATTAAACAAACACTACTGCAACTCCTGGTAAGTCATATAAGCAGGAGCGTAGGAATAAAGCAAAGCAAACCGTCTAACAAAAACTGATGAATCCCGTGCATGATACAGCTTGTGAATCATATTTTAATACAACAAATTTCAGTCACGTGACTATGATTTTTGAAACGCTATACCTAATTGCATGACTGAAACCTTGTATTAAAACATGATTTGCATGGTACAGCAGTCATCTGTTTTTGTTGAAATAAAAATAATTATAACAAAGCACTTATAACAAAAATTGTTTGTTTTGTTTTTATTTGTTTACCTGCACGTCAGTCAGAGATCTGTGAGAATGCAGCTGTTGTTATTGTAATTATTAAAATATTGACTTAAAATCTCTGAAATGTACTTCAAGTACATATTTTAGCTGAAAGGGATTCTGCTGATAAATACATTCGGGAATAAGCCTACTTTTACTTTTAGAAACCAAAACTTGCTTCCCAGCCCAAAAATGACATTTATTCTAGTCATTAAACTAGTCAACCGCAACTTTCTGACAGCGGACAGATGAATACATTATTTACACATCAATGATGTCCACCGTGATCAGAAACAAAGAGTATGACAGCAAACCCAAAGCTTGTGTATGAGCCGAACAAATCACAGGGTTCGACATGATGTTTTTTAGAGTTCCTTTGCATCTAAAGATCAGGAAGAGGTCATAAAAATGGTTGTATAAAATTCAATCAGAAACTAAAATATTATGAGTGGATGTTATGACCCCTTTAAAAAATCTCAAATAATCAGAAGTCCATGTTATTCATTGCAAATGCAAGCTTATTTCTGCTTATTTACTCTTTATTATGGCAAACTGTCTACAACTGAGTGAACTTCAGTTGCGCACTGTGATATGAGGAATATTGGAAACTCGTCTGCAAAGTTTGCATTCCAGCGAAGCAAACTAATCCGTGCTTCTCAGTCCTATTAAAACCTCATGTCTGTTCAGCCAAATTGCCCATAGTAATGAAATAAGCTGTATTGATTAAAAGACATTTGTCGAAGGAGATAAACCCCTTCACCAGCTGCACCCATCTCTCCAGCCCTCCCTCCCTCCTTCGCTCGCTCTCGTCTGCGTCTCGCTTCTCCCTCACACTCTCGCTTTCCTCTTCCCTCTCAAGTCTCTTTGTCAAGTCTAAACATATATGCCACGGCCCCGCCTGCTTCCTTCCGCAGCGCTATTAATCAAGAACAGGTTAACACTCTGTTAACAGCGGGTGAACGCGGGGTCAGGTTCAGCCGGCGGAGCAGCTGTGACGGGGGCGCAGGAACACAGCGGGTTTTACTTCTGCGGGAGCTGTCGAATTCCCTGCTTGGATGTTACAGCAAATACATCAGCGGTGCTTCTGCAAATACCTTTCATCCAGAAAGTCCGGAAACAAACTTCGCTTTCGCCACAAAACAAGTCTTTTCTTTGTTTTTTTCGGGATGTACTCTGGCATGCATGTGCCCTCTGCTCTCACCGTGTGATCATACGGTCTGCTGTTAAGCTGGTGCAAATGTCAACTACACTAAAAAGATGGCTTGTGGACGCTGCTCAGAAACAATAAATTAAGAGTTCAATTAATAGAGACTGAACTGCAAACAAATACGACATGGTGGTTGTAAATCAAGACGCATCATGTACATTCACAAGCTTTTAGTCCCTTTGTCACGTTTCGTGATTTTGAGGTTGCTCACCTCGGCGTACTGCATTGACGTTAGGCACTTCGAATGCATTCACATGTACAAATATAGACAGCACTATCAGCTGATAGTCTGGGTATAAAAAATACAATCTTAAAATCTTTGGTTTGTACAAACTGGTTGTAGTTTTTGACTTTTTCCCCCTCATTCAGAGAGTCTTTGTAAATAAAAGGTTCTTAGCGATACGTCGGTTTCCATTTACTGATTAAAGGGTGCAACTGAAGCTTTCCAAACACTTTTTCCTCACACTACCCTTCTCATGCATCTAATGACTGGGATTCGATATGTCAACCTGTCAGAAATGCACTTGAGAATGCTTAGTAAGTATAAAACCTCACGATCGGCCGAGAATTAGGCAAGGCAGAGTCGTGTTAGCAATCTCATTTCAGATAACGAAAAACAAACCCCATTCATTTCACTCAAGCACTGATGCACATTGGGGAAGTGGACGGTAACACTCAGGGTCAGTTGCAAAACGAGTACAACAATGCAATGATTCAGCTCATCTTTTTGGCATTCAGTTGCACGGTAGCCATGTGGAGTAGGTTTGCTGATGGCAGGTAAAGACTGGCTGGACTTGGGCAATGTAGTAATTGCTAAAGTTGCCGTCTGCTACATAAGGAGCAGGCTGGTAATAGCAAGTGACGTTGGCCACGTTGGGTATGACGTTCTGCTCGGCCAACACACGCACCGCCAGCATGCCGATCAGCGCGAGGGTCTGCCGCCGCTCGTGTCCCATCAGACACACCGTGCTCTCGTTCACCACCCCGTGCAGCGTTGTTAGATAATCGTACTTGCGGTCCTCCAAGCCCACAAAGTGGTTCTGGAGATAAGACTCCAGCTTGCGCTGCTGTTCGCTGATGTCCGAGAAGTCGATGAAGAAGCGGGAGCACATGTAGCGCTGGAGAGACTTCATCTCCGACTCGGAGGCGGCTCGGAAACCCCTGACCAGAAGATGGCAGTATTTCAGGAGGCCGCCCCCGCGGATCTCCTCTGGGTTTCTCGTGCAGATCACCTTGTTGCGCAAGTGGTCCAGCGCCGTGCCAAAGTCTCCGTACACGCTCTCGCCGATGATGGTGGGGTGAAACGTTTTGGCCATGGGGTTCTCCGAGCACTCGTAGAACAGCAGCAGAGAGTCTAGCTTAATCTGGAAAGAATCGACACTAAACTCGAACTGCCGGCGCAAGGAGTCCACGAACTTGAGCTCCACGTTTTTGCCCCGGTTGTTGGAGAGAGAGATGAGACTCCAGCGGTCCGAATCATTGCACACTTTCACCATCTTCTGCACATATGCTTCCTGCAAAATAACACAAGGAACTGTTTTAGCATTTCATTAAGATGCACCAAATGCACATCCATTCACCATATCAGTTCTCCATCATTACCTGTCGCAGGAGATCTAAGAGGCTGAAAATGCTCGATCGGCTTTACTCTGCTTTAGCGCAATCCTCTTACTGACAGAAAACCAACATTTCACCAGCCTATCAGTAAACTACTCTAATTGCATTTCTTCTAAATGTCACCGGGATCCATGCAAATGATCTTAAGTAACTGAATGAAAAATCACAAATAAACACATGACATGTAAAATCAAGCAGTGGCAGCAGTGTCCTTCGGTGTAAAATGCTGTACTTCATATTTGCTAAGTATTTTAAGATGCACTTAGAAAGTATTGTTAAAGATTCGGTTTGAACCGGTTATTCAAAGGTTTGCTGATAAATAATAAATGGCGCCCCTCAAAGCTGAAGTAAAGTCACTGTTTACTGTAGTGTTTACAGAAAAAACAAACCATTAGTTTGTGTTTAAGTGTGAAATGTTAAATTTTAAAATTAGAAATAGCCCAAAAGACTATTAAGATGGCAAAACAACTGCGCATAAATATAAAATGAATATGACTACGATTATAACGCATGTTATGTTTAGTGTTGCAATGATTACTGTACAAGAAGAACCTAACTCTATTCTGCACACAAAAATAACTGGCTGTAAAAAACATTTGGATATTTGCACTTTTAAAGATCTGAGGAACTGTTAAAATTATTTGTAGGATAAAGGCACCAGGTACCAAGTACCTAAGATATAAACTGAAAGTTTGAACGTGTCAAGTCCGTTTGTCCACTACCTTCAAAAATTTGAGCACTCACCTTAAGGGTCAGCGGTGTGATTTTCTCTTTATTTACCCCATCAGGTAAAAAGTCCAACAGACAGTCCAGAACTATGTTCTTGACGATCTGAAACTCCGTCTCTCCCTTCAGGTCCACGCAGAATATGAGGTCCAGGTCCTTATAGCCGAGCCCGCTGTCTTCGTGGAGGACGTGACTGGCTGCGGACCCGTTGAGCCGCACGTCCCGCACATGGATGCGCTGCTCCCGCATGCGGCTCCGCACCGCCGTCACGATCTGCCGCGGCTTCATCTGCAGCGTGGGGAAGTTTCCTCGGCCGTGGATCGGGATGCTCTCGGTCAGGATGAGATCCAGACGCTGGACCTGCTCCCAGCTTAACACGCTGAAGTTCGTGCTGTCCGTGCTCGAGTCTGAAACGCGTCCGATCGCGCTGTCCTCTTCAGCCATGGTCGCGTCTGCTGGAGGATTCAGGGAAGTGGCGATCGCTCTACTGCCTGGAGATGTTACGAGGAGAGCTGAGGAGACGCATAATGCGCTTCACACGAGGCTAATGAACTCGAGACGCTGCTGAGGTCTGTCCCTATTCTGTCTGAATCTGCGAAGACTGTCATCCGTCCGCGCACGCAGTGCTGGAGAGTGTGCTGTGTAGTATGACAGCAGTATGGCAGTGCTGAAGCTTTCTGTGCGCCTCAGGTCACGCCCATCACTTCACGACTCACACACACACACAGCAGCAACCCAATGAAAACACACGACTCATGTCTCAACAGCTGTGCGCTCAAACTCACATTTAGTCATTTAGCACACAGATACATTGCCTAGATTAAGATAACAATACTGATATAATAATACTGACAAGCATTTATGGTACATTGGCATTGACATTTTTATATTTTGTCATTACACATTTGTAATAATAAAGTTGCGACCCTGAAAATCGCCTTTAAAGTTGACCAAATTAAGTTCTTAGCAATGCATATTACTAATCAAAAATTCCATTTTGATATATTTACTGTAGGAAATGTACAAAATATCTTCACGGAACATGATTTTTGACAAAAGAAAAAACGAAAATTTTGACCCATACAGTGTATTTTTGGCTAGTGCTACAAATACATCCGTTCTACTTAAGACTGGTTTTGTAGTCTAGCAGCACATACTTTAATATAACTAATGCATTAACTGTAATACTGATTAACTTAATATAGTTCAATTTATAATCAAGTATTTTACATGTGCTTTAGTATGTTAGTCAATGCACAAAAATAGGTGCACTTCTTAAAAACATGACAAAACCATTAAAAACATTAAAACAATGACTTAAAATGTATTTTAGAATAAAACTTTTAACTTGACAATATTATGTAGTGTACTTTTTAAAAGTGTACTTTGGTGTCTTAAGAAACAGTCATGAAAGTGTGTCTCTTTAAGTGCACTTAAGAGGCCTTTTTCATTAATATTACATAACGTGCAAGTACAGTTTTTTCTAATATACTTTTCAGATTTGAAATACACTATAAATGCACATTCAACTCAATTAAGAAATTAGTTTTCACAAGGTGATAGATGGTTTATTAAGATTAAGCACATCATGGAGTTGTTTAAAAGTGTAATAAAAGCAGTAATGCAGCTGAAAATGCAAAAATGCTATTCTAGCACATCTGCATGTGAGATGAAATATAATGCAAGTAAATATAATGCAAAGTCAATGAGGAATCAATGTCAGGAAGTTTGGTGTCTTTTATTGCCCTCTAGGGACGTGATAGAAAAGCGTCTTGAACAACAAATGACTCCATCTGGTTTGTTACACATCTGTAGACACCTCCATTTCCATCAGTTAGCACACTTAGACTATTAAAAGTCAATTTCACTCCAGTGAGTCTGTAACAGTTTGCATGTTTGTCAGTTACACAATACAGCATAAAATGCTCATGCTGTTTTATTTCAGGTTTTGATCTTAAAAATAAAGCTTCCAAAAAGGGGTTTTGGTAGTGATGCCATAAAAAAACTTTCAGCAAGCAGTTCTTAAAAGAACCCTTTTTTCTGAGTGTGAAGAACATTTCAATAATCTAAAGAACAATTTTCCGCTATAAAGAATCTTTTGTGCTTTGTTAAGTTTCCATGGATGTTAAAGGTTCTTCGTGAAACCGCTGATGCCAATAAAGAAGCTTTATTTTTAAAAGTATGTCTCAGGACCTCGCTGTAATGTTTACTGAGCATTCATTTTTAAAAAGGCCACCAAGTGCCACGTCCAAACTTCATAACCTTAAATCCCCTTAGAGACTTAAGGTTATGAAGTTTGGACATGGCACGTCTGTGTTAGACCGAGGCAAGGCAGAGGTGAGTCTTCGGCTCATGTCTGAGTCGGGCAGCTGTCAATCAGGATTCATCAGCGGACACAAAGCCCTGCGTCACTGCACTCACCCAGCCCTTTAAATCTGTTTGATCCCATTTAGGTTAACACAGGCTAAACCCCATGAGCAAGACTAGTAGACCTACAGCAGAAGAGATGTGTGCAATAATGCGTAACCTATTAATGACCCATATTCATATCTGTACTCATCCGCAACCTTAAACGCTACTGCTGAAGTGTTTTATTCACTGCACCTAAGCTGTTTCTTACTTGCAAAAATATGGTTTTCATATTATTGTGATAATAGCCAAATACAATCTTCTAGTGCAGGTATACTCCTACATTGTCGGATTGAAATGGAAGAGTTTGATTCTGTGCTTCAGTTTATTCGCTCACCGTAATCTCCACTGAGGAAAAACCATCAGGGAAAGTGGAGAACTGACCACAATGATAAATTTAAAAGAAAGCATCCAGATACTTTCCAGCTGCAGGTATTTTCTTAAGTTACAGCGCCCCCATCACAAACAATTTGTCATGAGTCCTCAGGACATCCATGCGTGCCAAGTCTGGACTTTTTGTTTAGAAGATATGGATTGCTGAACTGAACAGCTGAACTGGTCATTGTGGGCTCCACCCTAAAATCTGACTGGCTTTTATGATGACGTACGTTTACAGGCCAGCCTGTCAGTTCACATCATGGTTCCTTCCATAAAAACCAATAAGATTTTACACTGGATTTTGGATTACTGCACAAAATAAACTCTGTGACCAACAACAGTCTGTGATTCTTAACACCTTTTGTTCATCATGATAATCTTCATGAATAAACACAGCTCTAATGATGTTATATGCTATAAATGTTTTATAGCCTATATGTTGTTTTATAGTTTTATATGCTATAAATGTTTTATAGCCTAAGAAGAAGCAATGAAGGCTATAAAAAAACTACACCACGGTCACATGACTTCAACATCAGCACCATTATTTATTACAATAAATGTGACCCTGGACCACAAAACCACCAAAAGTGATGTCTTAAGTATCACAGGTATATTTGTAGCAACAGCCAAAAATACACTGTATGGGTCAAAATGATCGATTGTTCTTTTATGCCAAAAATCAGTAGGATATTAAGTAAAGACCATGTTCAATGAGAACATTTTGTAAATTTCCTACCGCAAATATATCCAAACCTAATTTTTGATTAGTAATATGCTTTGCGAAGAACTTCATTTGGACAACCTTAAAGGAGATTTTCTCAATATTTCGATTTTATTGCACCCTCAGATTCCAGATTTTCAAGTAGTTGTATCTCGGCTCAGTTTCAAAAAATGGACCCTTATGACTGGTTTCGTGGGCCAGGGTCACAAATGTGAAAATATTGAGTTTGTGTTCAACACAGACCTTATTTCAGGCATTTAACTAAAAAACCATTAAAAAACATTGACATTGGGACAACGGAACCAGAAGTACTAAAATTCAAATTGTTTGCAGGTTTTTGGCCTACAAAAACATCATCCCTTCAGCTCTCTATTGGCAAACTTGGATGAATAGGGCTAGGATTTGACCTAAAAAAAAAAATAAAAGAAGAAGAAGAAGAAGACCGAGACCAAGTAATAACAAAAAGTTATTTTACAAATAACTATTACTCAGTAAAATAATGTTTATAATGTTTATATAATGTACCTTTTGATTATACTGCAAAAAGTGATGTTCTACAAGATATTTTTGTCTTGTTTTCCAGTGCAAACTTAACATTGATTAATTTCACAGAAATCAAGACTTAATGTCTTCAATCTGCATCTCAAGTAAATGCATCTTCATAAACTTAAGACTTTCTGCTCTGATTAAGATCATTTTAGGCCTTAACTGTTTTATATTTCCAAAAACCCCTCACATGCTCCCAATCACTCCCCCACTCAGAAGCACATCTGAAAATGAGCTGCAGTTTTCAATATGCGACTCAGAATTGACCGGGCCAGAAGTCTGAGGTGTCCAGACGAGTGCTGCGGCTCTCCGGCAGTAAACAGCTCATTTACTGTGACAGACCACATCTATGAGTCACTCCGCTGAGAAACACCCGCTTCCTAATAAACAAAAAACATTGAGATTACAGCTGACACGTTCACAAATCAAACTAAGTGTGCAAACGTGTTTGCTGCTGAACTCTTGTTTATAGCATGTCCACTCTCTATATGAAATAACCAACATGGGCTGTCAGCTATCAGCTGCTATTCACACGCTGATTATATTTGTTTAAAGAAATAACGCGCTGAACACAGGTGTTCATGCATGCACTTTTATGTCTTATAAGTATGGATGTTTTTTTCAGCGAATTCATAGTTAAATGTGTAACCTGCAAGTCTGTATATGCAAGAGGCAAAAACTTCACCAGTCATCATCAGTTACATTAAACTTCTCCTTTCTTCAGAAACCCGCACTGTTGCATGTGCTCTGCGGAAACTGAATTAGAGATATATAAACATGTCTGTTGTACTCATATTTGCTTACTTCATGTTTTTTTAGTAATCAGTTTGCTATCTAATCATGAACAAATATTGCAATTTGCACAGACAGCATTAAACCGAACATCTGTGGCCTTGCATTGGCATTTTCATTGAAGTAAACTACATTTGCATTCAATGTAGAAATGAAAATGTATGCCCCTTTGCAGAGACACATTTATGTGTTCAATCAGACAGCTAATCAATCAAGATGACCAACTGTAAATACAAACATGCCTTAAACTGAACTAAATTAAAGTATAACTGACACTGTTTACAGTAATATTAGTTCATGAATCATGCCTCATGACTGTTAGCAAATGTCAAATGGCTATTAGATGATACCGGTGACACTAGTATGTCACAGCTGAGCTGCTAATGAAATCAATTTCCTGATTTCTGAGTCATTTGCATTCAGCTCAAGGTTTTCATTCTGAACTCCTGGATGTTGCTTTGTGTTCGATCACTGCAGAGCGTACATAAAATGTGTATCTGAACATGTTTTGATGGGTCAAATTTACTTAATGCAATTGTGTTAATCCCTGTAGTACATGGAGACAGAGAAATAAACATGAGAGCTTGAATGTGTCATTTGTACTGTGGTTTTCTGTTGGACCAGTAGCCTCAGTAACTATAGTAACTACTGCTTAGTTAGTTTTGGGAGAACACCAGAATTCAAGTCATTACAGAATTGAATTTCCATTCCCTTCTGAGTTCATTCATTCTGGTCATGTCAGGTCATTAAAAGTGATGTAACTGTTTCTATGTGAAATAATTTCTCCTATTCACCTTTAATATTCCGAGTCAATTATAGGCGAATCATTCATTGGGTGCCAAAAATAACAGTACGGAAATATAAATGCTAAAGTTAGCTACTGACCCCTTTCTTCACCTAACTGTGAATATTGACGGAACAGGCCTATGATTTTAAATATCAGTTTTCAACAATAAAAAAATAAAATAAAATTCTGCTTAAAGATCTTTGGGGACAGAACTGAGTGGAGCTCATCTAATCCGATTCTACGTTTTGTGGAAAGCTGAGTGTTTCCGAGCGCGGCATCATCAGTCCTCGCCCAACAACACATGCCGGTTTTCTTAGAAGTCTCTGTATCACTACACACTATCCCTGCCTTCGTAATGAATCCCATCTGGCACGTGCACGGAGGAACCCCCATGAGGTCAAACGTGTGGGAGATCAGTGACGTCACTGAAAGGGTAAAGCACGTTCTGGGCACGCTCAAAATACACTCCACTCGTAGCCTTAATTATTCAGAGCAATTGACTAAGAAGAATCTGGTAATCCACACTGCTGGCTACACGACAGCCAAATGAGATCAGAGCAGCCGGGCATCTGGGTTAACAACTACACAAGAAACTCCAAACACTCTCTCTTCGTAACTCTTTCCTTTGTAAAATCAAAACTAGTGTCAGAGAGAAAAAGTGACTGCTGACCTCAATTCGACACGATGAAATAAATGATCTTGCTTATATAATGCATAATAATTGCATAATGCATAAACAATACAATACACACTGTGGATCAACCACTATTTTTTATTGCAAACAAGATTATTGAAAGTGCTCCTATTATGCCTTTTCAAATATGACCATTCATGCAATGCGTCATGTAGCTGTGTGTGAACATAAGCTATCTGCAAAGTTGCGAAACCAACAATGCATGACGAATAAAGTTACATATAAAAAAAAACAACTTGCCCGCCCACAAACAGTAAAATTTCCAAAATTTCCAATTTTCTTGTCATCATGTTGAGAAGACGCTGTATCCTACACTAAATTTGTTTTATATTCACTTCCAAATGATGAAGCTACTATCTAATATTGTATTTTCTAGCCATCATTCAAAATACGTAGTTGTGTATGTTACGTTGTGTAACAACCCTGCATATGTCTTGCTAACCGGCTAACTCAGGCTTCTGTAGTTCTGTTGTTCAGCTGTGGGCCCACTGTAGTCTAAAAATTTGTTATTGATGCAGCTTGACTGTCTGTCTGTCTCATTAGTTGGAGTAATGATAACGGATGGCGCACGAAGCGGCTTTCACACCAAATGCGGGAAGCACTGCGCTATGAAACCCAGTAATTTCAGTTGCTTGTGCCGCCGGAGGACAACTTGTTTCTGGGTCGACCAAAGTGCAAGCGCAGCGGAGCGCACCACAAGCCGCGCAAGTCACGCAAGCCGCGCACACCGCACTCAAAGTTCAACTGAACCCAGCGGCCAGCGCAGCACTTTCCACATTTGGTCTGAAAGCCGCTAAATGCATTATGCAATGTTGAAGTTTACAACATAGAGGTTTACCTGGTTTGCTTACATAAGCAAATTGCGAGCACTTTCCATGGTAGTCCGTGCTAACTTGTCGATCAGCCATTCAGCCGTTTCATCGCCAGACTCCGGCTCGAATTGGTAAGGTAAAATCAATGCCATCTTTTCTATGTATTGACAAGTATCCAGAGCTGTCATTCAGTTATGGCAATGGGCGTTTCGTTTTTTGACACGCACTGTACACGATAGACCAATCATAAAGGACTGTGCCATCTGACCAATCACAGCTGGAGGGGTTTAGAGAGACTGGTTCTTCGAACTGCTTCGCACGAGTCGTTTACGAATCATTTAGAAATGAGGTAAAATTAAATCTATTTTTGGAGAAAACTAAAGTGTTTTTTTCACCTTGCATACATGTAAACCTGTTTTAGGAGTCTCATAAAACAATATTAGCAACCTTTAAAATGGCATAATACGAGCACTTTAATAATATTTTAATATTATTTTTAAATGTCCAATAACTGATATTCAGAACCATTTTTAGCATTTTATTTATGCTTTTTGATAAATAATTATCAAAATACAACAATTAAAACGATTAAAAGAATAGTCCACCCAAGCTGAAAATTCAAGTCAGCCAGGCTTTATGAGAACAGATTTAGAGAAATGTGTCATTCCATCTCTTGCTCACCAATGGATCCTCTGCAGTGAATGGGTGCCGTCAGAATGAGAGTCCAAACAGCTGATAAAAACATCACAAGAATCCACACCACTCCAGTCCATCAGTTATCATCTTGAGAAGACAAAAGCTGCATGTTTGTCAGAAGCAAATCCATCATTAAGACATTTTTAACTTCAAACAGTAGCTTCTAGCTAAAATACAAGTCCAAGTCCATGATCCATAATACCGCTTCCTCCAGTTAAAAAGTCCATCTCCTGTTGTCCTCTCACATCAAAATCCACCCTCATATTTGTTTAGAGCTGTTTTGGCTTGTAAACGGTGCGTTATCTGTGCAGGTTTCTCTTCTGATTCGGACCAGATGACTTTTTCAGTGAAGTGATATTATGTGTTATTATGGAGTATGGACCCGTATTTTAGCGTTCTGAAGCAATGTGACTTAATGACGGATTTGTTTATTACAAACATGCAGCTTTTGTCTTCGCAAGATGTTAACTGATGAACTGGAGTGGTGTGGATTCTTGTGATGTTTTTATCAGCTGTTTGGACTCTTATTCTGACGGCACCCGTTCACTGCAGAGGATCCACAGGTGAGCAATTGACGGAACGACACATTTCTCTAAATCTGATGAAGAAACAAACTCATCTACATCTTAGATGGCCTGGGGTGAGTACAATTTCAGCAAATTTTCATATTTGGACAAACTTTTCTTTTAATGATAACATTAATTACATAAAACCATTAACCAATATGCAGAAAGTTATTCATGCACACAACATAAATATTGCATATTGGCATAATCACGAGGGTTGGGCTGGGTTTGAATCCCGGGCACATTTTCAGGATTGCTGGATGGTTTCTCGATACAGAAAGCTGACTACAACTTTCCATGAGGAATTTAGGAATGCATTTTGCCATAAAATCTCAGAGCAAACAAATACGAACATTTGATAAATCAATTCATCACTATGGACATTAGGAGATCTAAATATTTTGTTTCCATTTGCTTGTCCAAGACTGTAATGATTTCATGAAGTAGACAGATCAAACTGCATTTTTGTTGATGACGTGTTTTTCTGAACTATTTCCCTTTGTGGAGCTTCATATCAAATGCTTCATCCTTTAAACAACTACACAGAGTGAGTGATTTACTTTATCCGTCAGGCTAATGAGCTGCATTACTCAGGGTGTTTCCCTACACAGGACAAGCCGTTTGGAAAATGATCAATGTTGAAAACATCTGTGCAGCCAATTCATATTATTTTTCAGGATTCTTTCATGAATAGAAAGCTCAAAAGAACAGCAATTATTTAGAAATAGAAATCTTTTATAACATTATAAATGTGTTTACCATCACTTTTGATCAATTTAAAGCATCCTTACTGACTAAATTCAGTATTTTATTCTTTAAAAAAAGAAAAAATAAACTTTTGAGCTGTAGTGTATTTTTATATAGATGTTTAATTGATGTAAGTTGTCATAAAATCATAAAAATGCTGCTTTGAACTGTATGAAGTAAATTGAAACACTATTTTAAGACACATCCTGACTTCTATAACAGAGTTTAAAAGTGTCTTCTATATCCGGTAACCTGGCAGGGCATCATCTCTCCTCTCTGACTAAATCAGTCAAGTAAGTGATTATCATTCACCTCACTGTGTGTCTGGCAGATGCTTGAACTGAACGGTCACAGTAATTACTGCACATTAGGACCCTTAACCATCATGCACTTATTTCTGGAGGGGTCATCTGATGCACTCTGCTAACGGCCGCTTTTTCATACTCTGATGACTGTAACGTATGCAAAGAAAGAGGTTTGTTCGAAAGGAAAGGACCGTCTGCTTAATCAAATCACACCAAACATCAAATTCATTAGGACGGGCTTGAGATGACTGCATGAGCGCAAATTTGACAAATGAAAGAGAGCTGACATCACTCAAGTCACGTCACTGGAGACACGTTCTGCTCTGACCCCGACGACTGTAAAAACACTGAGTCAACGACTCTGCTAAAACAGAGGTGCTCGATGAGGACATTTGCTTAGAAACTTTCTACACCTCATATTAATTATAGCCAATTAGTGGCAAGCAGAAAAATGCAGGGTGAACTCAGGTAATCTAAAACACCTTTTGCCATTGAGATTATCCTAAATGATGTTTTTTAGTTGTAACGGCCCCTATTGGCAGATTTGGACGCAAATTGGTGTGCATCCTCAAATTGAGCTGTTCTGTGTGTGTGTCAAGTTTCATTACGTTTGGACATTGCGTTGAGCAGATACAGGGTCAAATGGTCAAAATGGTTGACGCTAGACTGTTTATATGGCTTACGTCTTCACATCGCTTCGATAAATCAAGTTTCATGTGAATTGAACCAACGGCCTAGGAGGAGAAAATTCAGAACTAAATAAAATGTTCAAGGAACTAGTTATGATAAAGGACCTCATAGCTTTAGAAAAACTTGTTTTCTAAGAGAGATTCTCTCTCATTAGCAAACTCAAGTTATTTAATTAAACGTAGTATTG
The DNA here is from genome assembly GCA_012976165.1 of Labeo catla. Taxonomy (NCBI): domain Eukaryota; kingdom Metazoa; phylum Chordata; class Actinopteri; order Cypriniformes; family Cyprinidae; genus Labeo; species Labeo catla. Next base: position 182,568 of record VONZ01000052.1, on the reverse strand, counting down.
AAGTCTTTTGGGATTTTCAAGTGTGCCGCACATCCTGAAAAGTGAAGGCAAAATGTTTTGTTTGCCCGTGTCATAAACCCCGTCTTCTCCATGTAATCTAATGGAACACGAGACAAACTAAATAATCAAAACACACTTCAAATCAATTTTTTTCCAAAGATGGTTTCCATCGTTTTAGGTAGTTTTTAATCATGCTGATGTAAGTTTACATGTATGTTTTTCTAATAGGTTTGCTTTGAGTTAGTGGATGCTATAAAAATGGGGTGTGGCATCACGATTGTGATCTTGCGATGGGTCCTGCGGGAGTTTGGGCGGGACTTTGATACCACGTATCCACCTCGCAACACTACTCCGATCCAGTCCAAACAAATCACTACTGCGCAGACTCTGGCTCCAAATCACGCAAGATGGCAGTGGCCATGCTGAGATGTTTTGGCTTCACTTTTCTGTAGTGGAAGGAAATGGAGATGAGTCATCCATCTTTTTTTTACAGTCTATGGTGTGTACCCTTAATATGATAACTGTAGTACATTTACTCACCCCTATTTACTTGACTATATGTATCAGTTGTAAACAAACAGTACATAGACATGGATGTAGATGCATATTGGATATTTGTCTGTACCTTATTTCCTTCCATTTATGTTGAATTTTCTTTTCCTTTTGATTATATTTATTTATTTTATCTACAATGTTTATGCAAGTGTTCTTAATGATATTGTTTTTAATTGCTGTAGACTGTGTTAAATTACCTTTAAAACAAACAAACAAGTAAATAAAATTTTTTTTAAAAAGTTCCAGAGATAACCAAAACCGGTTGTATGGATTTCTTGTAGGGCCTGACTAAAGGGTTCAAAGGAAAAAATAAACTTGACTTCCTTATGATTCCAGCGTTATGAACTAAAACAAATGTACCACTTAGTACTGGGGGATTGGGAACTATTCCAATAAAACTGGAGATCCCAGTGACTATTTAGGGCAGAATACAATTATTGGCAGAGAAGTTCAAATACAACAGAATAAAGAAATGACGTGAGTGAATCACAAATACAGTTCGTAGCAATTTTGAGGTTTGAGTGTTTGGCAAACTTGAGTGTTTGAATGTTTTAACCAATGCATAAAATGTAAAAATAAGATACTAAATAATACATGGTCTTGACAGAGTCACAGTGTCGAAGTTATGCTAGAATGGCAAGTGACATAAGGCCAGATTTAAAATAGTACTGGCCGGAATTACCAAAGACATGCAGTGAAGACTTAGTGCTGAAAAGGCGCGGACACAGTTATTTTTGTGCCTGTCCTTATTGAATATGCATTTGTAGGAGTTTCTCTTTCAGATGCAAAATTTGTGGGAGGAGAGTATTCAAATGAATCACGCAATGTAATTTACTAAGATTTGTGCTTGTCAATTCACTGGTATTTGCGCCATTATTTAACACCTAATAAAAAAAAAAAGCAGGTAACTCGTGCTGCTCTTGGTAGATCGCGCTGGACATTATGGAAATGATCTGGCTGCGTCTGTGTTTTTTAACGTGCACATTGTTAGTAAATCACACACAGAATTTGATTTTCTATGGCAGATCAATATGCAATAATTGTAACAAGCAGGGGTCCATTGGGTAACCGGGTGAACCTAAAGACACATAAAACAACAACCACTGATGCTCACAATCATCTCTTTATTGCATGCCACTGCAAATATCTTCTCTTATCATTAATCAAAGATGACTTTAAGTTTTTTTTTTTTTTAATCTGTAGTACCAATCATATTCTGCTAGTGACAAACATAAACTACCATTACACGAACACTAAATGAAAATGTTATTGTTATCAACTGCATGAGGAAGCAAAATATAAAATGCATATTTGTAAATCTCAGCCTCTTTCATTGCGCACTTGGATATTCTTTTACACCAGCTCTTTCAAACAGCCCTTGTGAGCAACCTAATAAAGTCTTTATTGCTTTTTACGGCTGATTGGATTTTCTTCATCTGGTTACAATGTGTGAGTTTGCTCTCCATAAAGAACACACATACTAGCTGTCAGATGCAGACCACTGCATCATATAATAAAAATAAAAAGAAAAGAAGAGAAGATACAAACATATTTTGGCACATGTGGCGACTCTCTGTGCTGAGAACAACAGATTACACTTCACATTCCAGTCTTTTCATACAAGGAATTTTTTTTTTTTTTCAGCAAAATTAATGAAGGAAAAAAAAAAAAAGCAGATTCAAAGAAAAAGCAAGCAGTCAAAGAAAGCAGGTGTGCTTAGTGCAGAATAAGGTGATGCAAACAGAACACGCTTAAGACTGCCTAAAATTTAAGCGTAAGCAGAAAGTCATGAGTGTCACTGTAACCTCGTGTTAGCATCAGTGTTTGTTCCAGGTTGGGATGGCGATTGGACCTTGAGGGGATCTCTCTACCAATATCAGCTCCTCTGGGTTGTTAATGGCCTTGTAATGGAGTAACAGGTCCTGAATGGCTCGTTCTTCAATCTATGATAGAGATGAGATGAACTGAATGTAAGGGTCAAATGGGATAAACATTAGGAAAAGAAAACAGATTTTAAAAAACTAGTTGAAACAATCTGAAAAAAAAAAAAAAAGTTAATGTTTTACACTTTTATATCATTTTCAGTCAAAGGTTTCATGATATAATTCAATCTTTCAAATATTTAATGCAGACGTATCAAGCGACATGAAGCAAAAAGTGAATAATTTCCTTATACCTTGAGTGCATAAGTGTGCAAATCTTAATGCTTCAGATTGCTTTCAAACATACACTACCATTCAGAAGTTTATATAAGGTATTTACATAAAATAATACTTTTATTCAGCAAGGATGCGTGCATTTATAATGTTAAAAAAGATGGTCCCACTTTATATTAAGTGGCCTTAACTACAATGTACTTGCACTGAAATGAATCATTTGATGCACTTAGTGTGTACATACATTTATTTACATTGTACTTAGATTTTAGAAATACCTGCATTGTAATTACATCTTAATTACATCTGTTGACCCACCCCTACACCTTTACCCTTAAACCTACCCATACTACCAAACCTCTCCCTATCCTTACCCATATCCCACCTCAATAGCAGCAAAAGTGTTTTGCAATAGAATATGACCACATTAAGTACATTGTACTTATTTTTGATGTAAGTACATAGTAGTTAAGGCCACTTAATATAAAGTGGGACCTGGTTTCCACAAAAATACTGGCAGCACAACTGTTTTTAACATTAATAATAATCAGAAATGTTTCTTGAGCAACTTTTAAACAGTAATGAATTCTCCGAAGCAGAAATGTTTTAAAGCAGAACACATTTGAATAAAACAGCATGGTTTTTGAATAGTGAACAGTGGGTCTCATGCCATTTGACAACCTGACATGTCATGACAATGTTATTGCCAGGTTAGTTACCATCTTGGCCTTCAACTGCTGATACAGCTTTAATTTGGTAAATAAAACTACGTCTATGTCACTGTCACATGCACATAAGGCATAAGAATGTTACCTGAATGAGTGCTAGCGGTTTCTCACGGCTGCGGATCAGTGCGGCTTCCTGTTGTCTCTCCTCTTCCACAATGGAGGCAAATGTAGAGGTGGACGGAGGACTGCCAACTGCCCTAAGCACCCAAGGCCTGATGGGAAAAACACCGAAGAGAACATGGTTCGATGCTTACTAATGCATATGTTGAGTAACATCTTCAGAAGAGAAATAAGGAAGTTGCTTTAAGTGCTTCAAATGACTTAAGCAGTAGGAATATATATTTAAGATGGTTTCCTTTCTATGGTTACTTTTAAAATGACCAACCTCTGGCCATCATAGATGTAGATGGGTTTGTTTGTTAATCAGATTTGGAGAGATTCCATCACTTGCTGACCAATCCTCTGCAGTGAATGGGTGCCATTAGACAGAGAGTCCAAACAGCTGATAAAAACATCACAATAATCCACACCACTCCAGTCTATCAGTTAACATCTTGAGAAGACTAATACGGCGTGTTTGTAAAAAAACAAATCCATCATTAAGGTGTTTTAACTGTTAAACTGTTACATCCTCTATCCATAATATTCCTTTCTCCAGTGAAAAGTCATCTGGTCTGAATCAGGAGAGAAATATGGACAGATCAACCACAGTTTACAAGAGTGAAAACAGTCCAGAACAGCTCTAAACAAATATGTGAGTGGATTTTTATGTGAGAGACAACAGGAGATGGATTTTTTCCTGGATTATGAACTTGAATATGAACTCTATTATGGATTAAGAACTCATATTCTGGACAGAAGCATACAGAAGTGACATCTTAAAAACAGATTTGTTTCTTTTGTCTTCTCAAGAACTGATGGACTGGAGTGGTGTGGATTACTTGTGGATTATTGTGATGTTTTTATCAACTGTTTGGACTCTCATTCTGACGGCACCCATTCACTGCAGAGGATCCATTGGTGAGCCAGTGATGCAATGACACATTTCTACAAATCTGATTAAGAAACAAACTCATCTACATCTTGGATGGCCTAAGGGCGAGTATATTTTTAAGAAAAGATGATTTTTTTTGGGTGAACTATGCCTTTAATGATTCTGCTAATGATTATTTTAGTTATTTTTAGGTTGAAAGAATGAACAGTGTACTTTTATATTGCATATTTTACTACACTGTTCTGCTGGAAGAATGCAAATGGTCTAGAAACGTTCAGCTGTCTCCACTAATGGGCACATTTTAAAAACTTAATATATACAACACCAGCACACAGAGAAAAAAAAACAAAAAAAAACAAAACAAAACACATTTTATCTGAGAACAGTCCGGCCGGCTACTGCCTTCTTACTGCGTGCTCGTAAACACAGGTGACGTCAAGCCCCAGGGATGAGTGTGTTTGTGACATAAAGTTTGCCCTTATCAATAGAGATTACAATCACAGCCGGGCAGTGGAGCGCTGCTGATAAATATTCAGACCTGTGCTTGAGCGCTGGAGTCATAAACACGAGCCCAGCGGGCAGCTGACGTGACAGACACACAGAGACGGAGAGACGCCTGGCCACAGTCACACATCTACAGGCTCAGTCAGATCAGAGAGACACACGCTGGAGAAAGAAACATCCTGAAGAACCTGCCGCTAGACATCCTGGAGAGCAGAGCATCACGGTCCGCTCTCGAATAACTATATAACCGTCTGAATCATCCGAACTTGAGATGACACATAAACACAGTGTACAAACCAGCAATCACTGTGACAAAACAACAAATGGCAAAACATGGTCACTTTAGTTTGCACTGCGGCCATGTTGTAAGACGCCATATGAGACAATATACAGATGGGTGCTGGTTTGTCAAGTCAAGTCACCTTTATTTATATAGTGCTTTTAACAACACAGATTGTGTCAAAGCAGCTTTACAGTATTAAACAGGAAAACAGTATGTCAATAATGCAAATGGACAACAGTAGACTCATATAATTCTACCTCTCCTATAGCAGAGAATGAGTGGAAAGACTGAAACTAGAAGTAAAAATGTGTATGATCTTGATATATATATTTTCTATTCAAAGAATCCTGAAAAACAAAATGCATCACAGCTTCTATAAAATTACAAAGCAGCACAACTGTTTTCTACATTGATAATAATCAGAAATGTTTTTTGAATTAGAATGATTTCCGAAGGATCATGTGACACTAAAGACTGGAGTAATGATGCTGAAAATTCAGCTTTGATCATAGGAATCAATTACAGTTTAAAATATAGTAGTTTTCTATTGTTACTTTAAACTAAAATAACATTTTTTTTAAATTTCAGATTTTCTTAATCATATAAATTCAGCCTTGGTGAGCATAAGAAACTTCTTTCAAAAACATCACCCTTTTTTTTTTTTTTTTAAATTCTAAAAGCTGTTTTTATATTCTAAATTTTGCACACAATAACAGAAATTTAGATTTTTATCCGTCTGGTTGAAATTAGAAACAGGTGAAATGACCAAGTTCAGGGAGATCTAAGCACATCACATTTCTTTGAGAAAACAACACAACTACACAACACAACTAAACACACCCTTACAAAACCCAGCAGCAGGTACTGTAACATGACGTCAGTCTCACTGGCTACAGCTGCTCAATTATGAGACTGATCACTCACAGGCTATATATGTCATACAGAAGCATTACAGCGCCACCTGATGGAACATACAACTGAACCAGAACCAGAATAACACCTGCTCTCACACCAGAGCTCTGATACAAAACCTAGTCAGCATGCAGACTGTTTTACACAAAGGCAACATCTTGCATTGGCTAAATCTTTTACAGAGAAAGCAACCCCAGAAATGCACTAAAAAAAAAAAAAAAAAGATTTGAGTGCTTCGAATTTTCTAGTTTTTTGTCTCTCCACTTTTAGTGCCCACAAACAAGATCTGAATACTAAAATCGCCTGACTGAGATGTCAGCATACATTTACTGTTTCATTTACCTACATATGCTGCATTCCCTTTTCAGTGAGGTACTTCATCTGGTATTTCATTACAGATGTGAGAAACATGCAACTAATAAAATAAGATCACTCATATACCCTTTCATAAAATGTCAAAGGGTTGGTCAAATTAAACTTAAGCTAGTCTCTTTTAGTAAAAGTCCCTTTTAACATTTAAGTAAGCTCTTACGTATCTTTTAACATTTCTAATACTTCTAACCCACATTAGTGACTACATGCATTTCAGAAAGTTTGTTCATGTGACAATTTTTAAAATCCAGAGTTTAGTTGTTCAAGTCAATCACTTACAATATCGCCATAGATTTTATGAACACTGGAGAACCATTGAAGTGCCCCTCTCACGATCAAATGTAAAGCAAATAGAAATCTAAACCCCCTGACATTATAGTGTTTATTGCTGCTCATGAAGCCTCAGGAGTAGGGTTGGGTATCGAGAGCCGGTTCCATATTTCCAAGAACCGGGTATTCGATAAGACACGTGCATTTTGGTTCCTGCATTCAAATTTTAATGTGATTTTAAAGCTTAAATTCAAATAAGTTAAGCACAGAAGGGGAAAGAAGATACACACCGTTTTTGTGCAGCGCACACATCTGAAGCGCGAGCACAGTGAACAGTGGTGCGGGTTCCCAACCGGTGTCCATTCTCGTTTCGTTCATTTCCACTACAGAAAAGGTCATTTCGGGCCGGATCTGACTTCTCTTTGACATTTACCGCCCAATATGCACAAAAAATCCGTCAGTATATCATCATAAACACAGCCGTTTTTTGCGTCAAAATTGAAAGTGAAAGTAAACGTGTGAAAACACATATGTAACAGTATTTCTAGATCCGCGTGCATTCGGTGTTAAAGAGACAACAGCCTAATAAACATGCTGCCTGTCATTAATGTTAATCCAAAAACAAAACAAAACAAAAAAAACAAAACAAAAAAAAAATCATTCACTGATCTTAACTGAATATCTTTCGTAAATTTAATGAGGATTAATCTATCATTTATTTATGAAAAGAAAACTATGCAGTGTTTTTAAACTTTTGATTTAAATTTATGTACCTGTTCAATTGTATTTATTTATGCTATTGCTAATTTATTAGCTTGTTCCTATTTTTTTTTTTACTACTTGTCTTTATTAATTTAATGTTTAAATTTTATATTAGTCTTTTTATTAGTATTAGTAATAGTAATATTAGTTTTTGCTGTGGAATTTTTTGTTAAAACCATAGGCAGAAGCTCCTCTTAGGCCTAAGTTTTCTGTAGGCTGCTGATTTTTGCTCATGTTATTCAGCTGCAACAGAAAGCTTCGTAAAAAAAAACAAAAAAAAAAAACAAAAACAAAAAAAACAATAAAAATGTTTTACTTAATTTTTTATTGACTATGTTACTGGATTCGAAACTAGGAATCGTTAAGAATTGGAATTGATCAAATTCATGCGATACCCAACCCTACTCAGGAGTCTCTGCACTACTTGATTATGATTGGTCAGTTACTTTCATTCCACAGTGTTTTATTTCCTGATAACAACCATCATCATTAGGAATGCAGAATATAATACTGGTATTTGAAACTGGCACTTCTTTCACATCTTTTAAAGTCACACCACTGCACTCTCTCTTGTTTTATTCATCTGCTACTGCTATTGCAGTATTCGTATTGCTGCCAGGAAGAGTGTTTTGTACACTGTAATGATTTAAGATGTTAAGCAGGTAAGATTTTGAAACGCTCTCTTCTCAAATGACACTTTATGATCTTGTGTTTACTTATGTGGTGAAAAGCTGTGTAGTTAATTATACCACTGTACATTATGCTTTAAATGTCTGTCTTGTCTGAACTTTGTCTAGACTCAAAAGTCCTTTGTTAAGAACTATTTTTGTTTGTGGAAGCTTTGCGCTTTGAGCTAATAAAATATTTCAACTCAGATCAATATTTTGTCTAATTACTTACTAAACGTGGCAAGTAACGGTGTAACAAATTGGATAATGTACATCCAGCCAATGAGATTTAGATCAGATTTAAAAGTGCTTCCAGTTCAGTGTGTTATATGTATCAGACGTTAAGTGAACAGACATTGTGCACGGAATGAGATGTTGCTCACCCTGCTGGTTTCTCCGGGTCGCTGCTCTCGCCACATTTAAAAGTCACTCTTTTGGCACATATCGGCTGTCCTGCAGCAGCCGCTGGACTCCTGGCCGTCACTGGGGAAACAGGTGAGGGTTTCCCACGCCGTTCCTCCTCGACTAGAAGATCCCGGAAGGAACAGGAAGAGTGCGGGGACTGAACGGCTGTCGACCTGACAACACAACAATATAAGGTTTGGATGAAAACATGATTAGCCAAATCACAATTTCCAAATGAGACAAAGTTAACGGCTCTGCTAACATCATCCATAGGCTTAAGCTAAGATGTTTTAACTAATATCCCTCATATAAGGTGACCCTATTTATGCATTTAGGTTTCCACCTGTTGTTTTATTTTTGGATGGTCTTTTACTTTAATGGTAAAAACTTAAATAAAATTGTTAGCAATACTTAAGTGTGTTTAATGCAATAGGAGTAATTTTAGGTATGCTATTTAATCAAATTGTTAAATGTTAAAAAGTATTAGTATCATAGTTAACCAAAAATAAAACTTTTTTTTTTTTTTTATTACTTGAAATAACTGAAATAACATTAAAACCTCAATCTTGCCCCCGGTTTCACAAACAAGGCTTAAGCCTAATCCTAAACTAAAATGTAAGTCTGAGCTGTTTCAACTGAATGAAACTTGCACTGACTGATCTTAAAATACATTTATATAAAAAAATATATATTTTTAAATATAAAATATATTTATAAAATATAAAACCAGTAATGTATTTTCCTAAGGCACATTTATAAAAATGACTTATGTCCTAATTGAACAATGGCCCAATCCTGGGTTAGTCTAAGCCCTGTCTGTGAAACCGGGCCTTGATGTCCTAAAATAGCTAAAACCAAAACGTAAATAAAATTAAGAAAAACTACATAGACATATAAAAAAAGAAACAAAACATAAAATGACAGAAAATATACAAATAAATACTAATTTAATCCAACAAAACAAAATAAACATTGATTAGTATATAGAATAACAACCTTTACTTATAAATTTAACCAAAAAAAAAGATTGTTAATTGTTAGATTTTGATAGCAAATGCATTAACTAAACATTAATGAGCATGCATGAAGGCAGGATCTACATAGAACAGTCAAATCAATTCAAAATGATTATGTATGAGGACTGCAGAGCATGTCGAACAAAGCCATATACTGCACATCTAAGCCAATCAAAAAAATCAGGGGAAAAAGAGGACATATGGTCACCCTACATTACACCCACTTCATTTGAGAAACATTTGGAATAAGGCTCTCACCAGGTCTTCACAGGTTTAACCGGAGTAAGAGACGGTGGTGATTTAGCAGACATGCTCTCTGTGCTGCCCTCTCTGGAGGCCAGAGCCATCATTTTCCTCTGCTTCTGAGACATCTTACTGGGGATGACCGAGACCTTAGTGTTGCTGCCCGAGATGCTGTTTATAAAAAAAAAAAAGAAATAAGCAGAGAATAGAGCAAAAAAAACAGAGCACAGGAAATAAACGTCTAAATTAGCTGAACTACTACGATACTTACGAGCTGGGGCTCTTGGGTGTGGCACCCCGGTTAAGTGAGTTGGCCTCCATCTCCATGATGGCCCTGAGGTCCAGGACAGGAGCCGGTCTACAGACACTGAACATATATTCAGAATTACAGTAACAATAATCAAGAACAACCACTGTTTGCTGTGACAGAGCATTAAAATCACCTCGCTTTGACTGTAGGGATGGGTTCAGGGGTGGACGACTGAGTCGGGACGGGGCCATTCTTCAAAACAGGGGTGCCAGGAGGAGTCTTTAGTCCTATCAGTCCACGCCTCTCATCCTACAAACACCAAATATTCTTAAATGAAGAGTGATGACTTAAATGTGACCTTGGACCACAAAATCAGTCACCCTCAGATTCCATATTTTCAAATAGCTGTATCTCAGCCAAATATTGTCCTATCATAACAAACCATACATCAGTTGAAAGCATATCCAGCTTTCAGATGATGTATAAATCTCAATTTCAAAAAAAAAAAAGTACCCTTATGACTGGTTTTGTGGTCCAGGGTCACAAAAGCATCTTTTACCATTTCATTGTATTGTAAAAACTTAAGCAGAGTAAATATTTTAATCTACAAAGCACATTTATTTGAATTATAACAGTGCTTAATCATAACACAAGATATACACTACCATAATATTAAACAAGGATGCATTAAATTGATCAAAAGTGACAGTAAAGACATTTACATTTTTACAAAATATTCAATTTCAGAGGCTGATCTTTTGAATTTTCTACTGTACAAAAAAACAAAAAAAAAACAAAACACAGTTGTAAAAGTTGTATGTATCACAGTTTTCTCAAAAGTATTGGGCAGCACAACCATTTTCAACATTGATAATAATCAGAAATGTTTCTTGAGAGGCAAATCAGCATATTAGAATGATTTCTGAAGGATCACGTGACACTGAAGACTGGAGTAATGATGCTGAAAATTCAGATTTGATCACGAAAATCAATATGTACATTTTACTAATAACAGTGTTAAAATAAATATATACAAACAAAAATAATATCTTAAATAATATATCCGTTTTATTTCACTACACTAAAAAAAAAGAAATTTAAATTCGGGAAATATTTTGGATTAAATATTACTATATGTACTGCATTCATTAGCAAGCAAAACTGAAAATAGTGCCAATGGATGAAATGTGTTTGTGGAGTTTGTGAGTTGATATGAAGCAGATGTTGTGGCATTACCTGCGTATCAGGCCTGTCGTGGAAGATGGGGGACTGCAGGTCTCGAGGGCTGCCCGCTCCCATATAACTACCCTCGGAGTCAGACGTGATGAGCTCCTGCAGAGACTCCACTGAACAGGCCTTCACCGAATGACCCAAACCTGTGGAACACAACCAGGTCAACCACATCCAGCCCAAATATCTATATCTATGAAATTATTTCTACAGAAACAATAAAAATGGCCTGACAATTAATTTTTTGTTATGGGATCATCACATGATTTTCAGTGCTGTGGTGCAGGGCTCATTTTGCTCAGTGGTTCTCAACCCCACTGTCCAACACACTGAGGGATCTGATAATTCCTTATTCCCAAGTAAAAGCAATATAGAGAGTGATGCTCTGCTCAAACACAGTTAATCAGTGTGTTTAATATGCAGGGTGAGTAAGCAGACCTGCAGCGGGTGGACTCTGGATGACATCTGACAGATTGTATCCGCCAGAACTATCCGAGCGCCGCCGGGGTTTCCTCTTAGCTCTCATCTTGGCCTTCTTCAGCAGGCTATCGCTAGATTGAACACAGAGAGGACTCTGAGTACAGCTGGATGATCATTCACATCCATATTACAGTGTCTTAGCAGGAAGATTTCACACCTGGAGTGGTCGGCTTCAGAGCCGCTTTTACAGTCCACAGCTGAGTCCCACTCTCGGTCCTCATAGGCACTGAGATCCGGAGCGTCGGCGTACGGTGTGATGAGACGTCTCTGCATGGCTGGGATCTGTCAGAGGAGTCTGACGTCAGGATCTCTGAGCAGAGCTTTAATAAAGCACATGAGAGTGATGATTTAAACTTACCATTCTCCTGTACGCAGCTGTTAGATCCACGAGGACATCATCGCTCAAGATCTCCAACGCTCTGACACACACAAGAACAACATCTGTTAGCATTAAGTAGGAAGAAATAAATACTTTTATTTGTCAAGGATGCATTAAATTTGTTACAAGTGACAGTGAAGACATTTATAATGTTTCAAAAGATTTCCATTTTGAATAAATGCTGTTCTTTTCAACTTTCTATTCATCAAAGAATCCTGAAAAATAAAATGCACCACAGTTTCCACAAAAATATGAAGCAGTGGGACCATTTTCAATGTTGATAATGATCAAATGTTGACTGGGGTAATGATGCTGAAAATTCAGCTTCGATCACAGCAAATCAATTACGGTTTAAAGGAGAAGTCCACTTCCAAAGCAAATACTCACATATAATGTACTCACCCACTTGTCATGCAAGATGTTCATGTCTTTCTTCAGTCGTAAAGAAATTATGTTTTTTTAACATTTCAGCATTTTTCTCCATATAATGGACTGATATGGTGCCCCGAGTTTGATCTTCCAAAATGCAGTTTAAATGCAGCTTCAGTCGATCCCAAATGTGGTTGTAAATGATCCCAGCCAAGGAAGAAGGGTCTTATCTTGCGAAATGATTTTCATTAAAAAAAAAATTATATATATATATATATATATATATATATATATATATATATATATATATATATATATATATATATATATATATATATATATATATATACACATACACACACAATTTATATACTTTTAAATGTCAAACGCTCTTATCTTACTCTGCCTGGACTGTTTTTTTGTTGGTTCATGACAGTTAGTGTATGTCGAAAAACTCCCATCTCATGTTCTCCCTCTACTTCAAAATCGCCCTATATCGCTGTTTTACCTTTTTTGTTAAGGGTGTTTGATCTTCTTTGCATGTTCACTTTGCAAAGACTGGGTCGGTACTTCTGTAGCAATGTAGGATGATTTTGAAATGGTTTTTGAAGTTGAGGGAGAAAATGTGATGTTTTTTGACACCCTAACTGTCTTGAGCCAGAATACACATAGTTCAGGGAGAGCAGGACAAGATGAGCGTTTGAGATTAAAAAGTATTTAAATTGTATTTTTTAAATAAAAAGAATCGATCATTTCGCTAGATAAGACCCTTCTTCCTCGGCTGGGATCGTTTACAATCGCATTTGGGTTGTCTGAAGCCACATTTAAACTGCATTTTGGAAGTTCAAAATCGGGGCACCATATCAGTCCACTATATGGAGAAAAATCCTGAAATTCTTCCTCAAAATACAACTGTACAGTTTCTTTATGACTGAAGAAAGGAAGACATGAACATCTTGGATGACAAGGGGGTGAGTACATTATATGTGAATCTTTGTTTTGGAAGTGGACTTCTCCTTTAACAGACATTCACATAGAAAAAGCTATCATAAATTGTAATAATATTTCACAATATTACTGTTTTACTGTATTTTTATTAAATAAATGCAGCCTTGGTGAGCAGGACAGACTTCTTCTGAGATTGTCTTGACTCAATCTTAGGGTGCTTTCTAAAATCAGGATTAGAATTATTACAGTGCTGCTTTTTATTCTTGGTGCGGTTCACTTGTGTGTGTTAATACATGTTACGCGTGAGTAAACTGTCCTCTCATTGGTTCAATCAAGTTCCGTTTTTTTTTTTCCCAGGATTCCGTTCAGCTGTCATCCGTCAGGACGGAACAACAACAGCTTTGCTGTCATTATATTAATCTATATTTTTGAGCAGGAGGCCAAGGATTCGTCGGAAAACATTTTAAAAAAAATGCACCTACTACAAAGAGAGCAGTAAGACGGCATTATAAAATAATGGGCACACCTTGATTTTGAATGGCGAAGACGTGCCCACACACAGACATTCACAGGCTCATTTTAAGAGGTATTAGCAAAACAACAAAGCTACTGCTGTTCACAGAGCAGTAAGTACCCATTATGCACTGTGATATAGCCTAGTTCATTGGTCCGTTGGATTGGATTGCTTTCTCACTACAACTGCTCCAGAATTTGTTTTCAATCGTGCCAAGACCACCTCATTCAGACGATCTCGGACTGGTTGTTTTGGCACGGATCCGAGCACGATTGCCATGTTCACATATGCTCAAACGATCCGAGCTAAGGGGGGAAACGCGCCAGGTTCCGAAACAAAGTGCCAGGTGTGAAAGTACCTTTACTGGCCCCAAAATTTTGAGGTTACTACTCACTACTTAGTATAAATGCATAAACGCTATAGCTTAAAATCACAAAAAAAATTCTTTAATACAGGTCTGCATTAATATAATAAAATTCGACACAAACATACCCACATTTCTTACACAATACCACTGTGAAGTTGTGCTACTTCAGTAAATCTGTGGTAAATGATGGCAATCTGTAAATTAAAAAGCCTTCTGACTGTATCGTTGCACGCAGTGTTTCTCCTGTTTGTCAGCGCCAATTGTGTTATTCGCTGAATTCATGTGCTTCACACTGGCACTGTTTAGTAACCGTCAGAGAGTGAATGCATCTACTCTAGTAAGTTTGCGCCGTGCCGCCGCTTGAACTTTGATCCGAGCAGATAAATAGTCCAAGTGGCACGCTTTGACTAGCGCTCTTTTGTTCCGCCTTTGCCGCATAAATATTATACAGAACATTGATCGAACTCTTGTTATCGTTTAATCGAAGAAACTCATATCGTGCGACAATTGTCGTTATCGATTTATTGCCTAGCCCTATTCACATTTTTACATTTAAAAGTGAAAGTTCATCCTCATTCTTAAATATAACAGAGCTGAACACAAGCAAACGCATGGCAAAGTGTGAACTGCAAACTGTTAGGTTTGAGGAAAATCTTAAGATACTTTAAAGCATGCGAGATGTAAAGTATTTATACAGAAGGGTTTGTGGGTCTCAATCTCACCTGGACTCCAGCAGCGCCGCCATATTGAGGACGATGAACTGCAAACAGGACAGTTTGAGCTGATCAGCATTGTATATGGTGGCAAACTCCAGCAATTCTGCTGCGTTCTTCAGCGTCACTGCATACAATCCATAGAAAAAAAAAAAAAATCCATCTCATTATGGTGTCCACTTTGCACTGCAACATTTTAGACTATGCACAAAATATGTAATACAACAATAACACTAATCAAGTCAAGTGAAAGATAGAAGTTTAATTATTCAAAATATGAAGCGGCAGTCATTCTTTGAAGCTGAGAGTGAAACATTTCGTTTCTCTCCATCGACGCTCTCACATGGAGCTTTTGTCGCATTCTGTTCTAAATGGACAAGATTTCTGCCTTATTGCCAGTGATTTGACGTTATCTGAAGGCTCATGAACTAAATCGTGATGATCCTCATGCTGCTTTTTATCAACTGGCCAATTATGATTTTGAAAATGACAGTTGTTTGCTTAGCATGCAGTAGCATAATAGCTGGTTAAATAGGTCTTGTTTTTAGCAATGACAACAATGATGTAATTACAAACCAATCAGAGCACACGTTACAGGAGAAATGTGAAAAAATAATTACAGTGATAGAGCTTATTTCGATGTGCAATTGTAGACGTACTGTGTAGTGTTTGTGTGGAGTTACAGTTAATATATTTTACTGGATATCATAAACTACAATTGTTGATTTTATCTGGCATAAAATGCCAAAAACATGTATTTATTGAAACACTGTTCTGAACAACATCCATCATCCATTTAAAACTCCTTAATACTCTCATTCTTCCACTGAACACAAAACAAGACGTTAGGCAGAAATGTAAACTGAATATGTTTAAGCTGTTCTTTTCTACTCAATGAAAGTTAATGAGAACTAAAGCTGTTGAGCACCAAAAACAACATATGGCCAGTTCAAAAGTTTAGGATCAGTAAGATTAAGATTTTAATACATTTATTCAACAAAGATGCATTAAATTGATTAAAAGAGGCATTTGAAATATTACAAAAATGTAGATTGGGTCATTCCATGTCAACTCAACCAAAGGTCCTGAAGAAAGATAGACATGTATAGTGATGAAAGCCAAAATATATGTCATTGATGAATATTTACTTAGTAATCCACTATTTTGTAGAGGGAGGTCAAAAAGGCAATTTTCACCTTAGATACAGAGTCAAGTTACAGGCGAGTAAAAAAAAAAAAAAATGGCAGCATCATTATCTTATTTGTGACCAACATTTGGTTTTCAACCACCGAAAATGGGTAATATTAACCAATCTGGATTTCCTCATTGAGATCCCCATATCTCAGGGACTGAATGATGTAGGGCCTCGACAATTAAGATTCCATAAGAAAAGTTTATGAAGAACTAAAATCTAAAATCATGATATATTAATCTTCTTGAGTTATAGGCACATGAACTTTGGAAAAAGAATATTTATGGCACTCAGACTGGCATGTTCAATGCAGTTGTGTTGACAGAGGAAACAAGAAACATCTCTAGTTTTAACATTATTTGTTCTGCAGACTCCTCTAGTAGTATCATATTTTTTCAAACTGACCCACATTTGGTTTTTGACCACTGAAAAAATGTAAATTTTAATGATTTACTCCGGGAGCTATTATGAAATTCCAACATCTCTGGAACTGAATCTCATAGGGCCATAAAAATAAAGATGCCAAAAGGAAAGTTTGTTAACACCCAATATCTAAAAGGGCATTAAAATATCTTTAATATTTCTTGAGGTACAGGCATGCAAAAAAAAAAAAAAAAAACTTGGAAAAAACTTGAAAAGTTCTGTTTCCCCATTTTTTAATGATCACCATTGCCACATAATGCAACACAGATTTTGTCTTTCATCACTATACATGTATATCTCTCCTCAGAAAAAAATATTAGCTAAACAAAAACTTAAAATTTGGTTGATTTGACACGGAATGACCCTATTTGAAATACCTTTTGAACTTTCTATTTATCGAAGAATCCTGAAAAATAAAATGCATCACCTTTTCCACAAAAATATTGGGGAGCACAACTGTTTTCAACACTGATAATAATCAGAAATGTTTTTGAGCAGCAAATCAGCATATTAGAATGATTTCTGAAGGATCATGTGATACTGAAGACTGGAATAATAATGCTGAAAATGTAGTTTTGATCACAGCAAATGAATTACAGTTTATAATATGCCTACACAGAACACAGCTATTTGAAATGATAATAATATTTCACAATATTACTGTTTTTACTGTATTTTTTATCAAATAAATGCAGCCTTGGTGAGCAGAAGTTTGGCAGAAGTTTTCTGAAGCCATTTCCTTATAACAGACCGAAATTCAAGTTATTTATTTTCTATTTTAACTGTTTGCATATAAGCAGACTGGGCAATTTACAAATACTTTAATTTATATTTCACATAAGGAAGAAAAGCATGTGTGTTTGGAATGACAGTAATGGAAATAATGCCTGAATCTTCATTTATAGGTTAATTATTCCTCTAATTGAGGCACATTTCTTAGAAAAGAGACCGCACACTTACGGTTCTCAGTGATGGCGACCTCACAGATCTCCTTCAGCCTGGTGATCAGCAGCTGATCCGCCACCACTAGCACATTACACACAAACTCCACATTCACAGACTCTGAGATATAAAGAGAGACGTGGATTACACCCACAAAGACAAAACAGGAGACAAAAACCACCAAGCGCAAAGTCTGGGGTGAAACCTTTGACAGTGGGAGATTCGTCTGTGTAGATGTACTCCAGAATAGCCTGCAGGATCTCAGAGGTGGTGGGCATATCCAGTGCAGTGCAGCTGCTGGCCTGAAGAGGGCAGAAGACATTCACATCAACACAACAGTTCAAGTTCAAAGAGATGCAGCTGCTGCTTCATGTCATTTCATCATACCTCAATCCAGGGGCTGCCCAACATACTGTTGAAATACTCTGTAAAAAATAAGAGTTGAAATTAAATCACCGAAAAACACACCATAATGCATTACATTAAAATAATAATCAGTACTTTCTTTCCACTGTAAAACACACATAAGAATGTCTAAGCAGCTACATGAAGGTGAATAGGGACTGCCAAGCTCTAAAAGACCATACAATTTTCAGCAAGAAACTTAAAAGAAATGTAAAAACAAAATGTAAAAAAAATAAATAAAATGAATTATGGGTGATTTCTACATTTTATAGTCATTTGGAAAATAACAGCAAAGGCATTCTGCTAAATCTCTTAGCTTTGCTTCAAAAGGTTATAAAAAGGCCTGAAGTTAATGAAGTGTCCACAAATGGTTAAAAACAATCAGCGAATCTGTAATCTTATCTACTTATAATAACTAAGCAGACAGACATTACACAAGTTTTGAACATGAAATGTTCACCAAAGCTGCTTTTTTTTTTTATCAAATACAGGGATTTTTCTTTTAATGTTTGTTACTTTTTTTTTTGTAATTTTTATTCATTTTATGTCTATAGTGTAAGTTTTTGTTATTTCACTACTTCAACAATTTAAAATTAAAAAAAAGAAAAGCTGCCTTAGCATTTAGCTGAACTAAAATAAGTTCAGGATTAAAATATTATATTTTATTTATTTCAGCCTATGTAAAAATATGTGAAAATATGCGAGTGCTCCCACCGGCGCCTTAGCCGACCCCAGGACGTTAATTTATCTCAACTTATGAACAGGTTTATGTGATTAGCTTTGACCCCAAACTTTTGAACTTTTTGGGGAGAGGGAAAAAAAAAAAAAAGGATTGTGAGGGGGACATACAGTTGAGGTCAAAAGTTTACATACACCTTGCAGAATCTGCAAAATGTTAATTATTTTTAAAATAAGATATTTGACCTGAATAAGACATATAGTCCACAAGAGACAATAATAGCTGAATTTATAAACATGACCCCGTTCAAAAGTATTTTATGTATTACATACACTTGATTCTTAATACTGTGTTGTTACCTGAATGATCCACAGCCATTTTATTTTTATTTGTTTGTTTAGTGATAGTTGTTCATGAGTTCCCATGTTTGTCATGACCATTTAAACTGTCTGCTTGTTCTTCAGGAAAATCATTCAGGTTACACAAATTCTTTGGTTATTCAGCATTATTGTGTTTTTGAACCGTTTCCAACAATGACTGTATGATTTTGTGATCCATCTTTTCACACTGAGGACAACTGAGGGACTCACATGCAACTATTACAGAAGGTTCAAACACTTACTGATGCTCCAGAAGGAAACACTACGCATTAAGAGCCAGGGGTGAAAACATTTGAACAGAATGGAGATGTGTACATTTTTCTTATTTTTCCTAAATATCTTTTTTTGTTTGTTTCATTTAGTACGGCCCTTCAGAAGCTACAGAAAATATATGTTTTTCAGTACACAAAATAAGTTAAATTTACCCTGATCTTCAAATTCAAAAAGTTTTCACCCCCGGCTCTAACGCATCCTTTTATCCTTCTGGAGCATCAGTGGGCGTTTGAACCTTCTGTAATAGTTGCATATGAGTGTAAGAGTTGTCAGTTGTCTTCAGTATGAAAAGATGGATCTCAAAATCATAAAGTAGTCATTGTTGGAAATGTTTCAAATACACAAAAATACAGAAAAAAAACGAAGAATTTGTGGGACCTGAAGGATTTTTCTGAAGAACAGCGAGCAGTTTAACTGTTCAGGACAAACAAGGGACTCATGAACAACTATCACTAAACAAAAAACACAGGTAACAAGTAAGAACCAAGTGTATGTAAACTTTTGGATGGGGTCATTTTTATAAACTATTATTGATCTCTTGTGGACTATATGTAAAAGTATTTTATACTAAATATCTTATTCAGGTTAGTACTAAATAAAAAATTTAAAAAAAACCACACATTTTGTATGATCCCTCTCATTTTGGTAAAATAATTAACATTTTGCAGATTCTGCAAGGTGTATGTAAACTTTTGTCTGTGTGTATGTCAACTATATGTCTCCCTCAAAACACTTTTTTTTTTTCCCCTAAAAAAAAATTCAAAAGTCTGAATCAGTATGAATAAAGTCAGGGGAGCCAAGTGTGAAATAAAACATCTGATCTCACCCAGCCGGGCACACAAAACGCATTTGTGACAGGGAAACTCTTTGCCATCCTCCGAGCGCAGCGTGACGTCACAGAAGTATGAGCTAAAGACACACAATGAGAAGATCTGTATTCAAAGCTACTCAAAGAGTGTATGATCTACACTGATGCTTCAACACAACAACATACCACTTTTTCTGGTTGAATCGTAGCTTGTTGCCCGACTTCTTCTGCACCACACTGATCTTCCCATTTTCAAACTTCACCCCATCAAGCCTAGTACAATACATCAGCAAAAAACAGTCAGTTTAATTCATAGGTGTTCAACAATTTTTATAGTAAATCAGTAAATCTAGAGAGCAGGATGGTGATTAATGGTTAATATAAGTTATGATGTAATGGTACCAAATGAACTGTACATTGCTGAATTTAAATGAAGTCTTGTTCTAACAAAATTCTGAGCGCCGTCAGAATGATTTTTGAAATTTGTTTTTTTACAAACTTTCTTACAGCTTTTGTCTTCTCAAGATGTTAACTGATGGACTTGAGTGGTGTGGATTACTTGTGGATTATTGTGATGATTTTAATCAGCTGTTTTGACTCTCTTTTTGACGGCGCCCATTCACTACTTGGTCACTACTTGGAGTCAGGGTTCATACAGATACTGTAAAATGAAATTCCAGGACTATCAAGGACATTAAGCACTACTTTCTCACTTAGCGAACAATGTCTTTGATTTCAAATTACAAAAAGGGAGATAGATAAATAAAAATATACCAATTATATCATTTCTACTATAGTAAAACCACGGTTAATTTTCTTAAGGGATTTGCATTTGTGTATACGTTTTTCTTTGTTTTGTCTTTATAACTGTACTGCCTTAATGGTTTGATATTTTCTTAAAAAAAATAAATAAATAATAATAATAATAATAATAATAATAAAAATATTTGCCAAATTGCTTTAAATTCCTTTTCTGAAGCAAATGATTTGCGAACCCACTCTGAAAGCCCGATCTGAATCAAATGATTCACGATCGACGATCCGAAGTTCCAATCTAAATCAAATGATTCGCAATTCACTCTCTGAAGAACCATTTCAGTTCAGGACTCGAAGCGCCGATCGAGAATCATTTGACTTAGATCTTACTTCGCGTATTGCAAATCACTGATTTAGATCGGGACTTCAAATCACGAATCATTTCTTTTGAATCATTCAATTCACGAAATGATTCACAAACCCGCTCCAATTTAAATCAAATGATTTGCGATACGCACCCTAAAGTTCCGACCTAAATCAAATAATTTGCAATAGGCAATTTGAAGTCCCGATCTGAATCAAATGATTCACGATCTGATTTGAGCGCTTCGAAAGAATTAATCATTTTGCGAAGCAATGGTTCAACTGATTCGGAGTTTCAAAAAGTTTAGTTTTACCCATCACTACGTGCTTTTTAAAATCGTTACAGGCAATGTCAGAATTCGGAATATAAACAGTGAACATACTGGTGAATCGCTTGAAATTAAGGAATGAGTCACAAGTTTAAAAACAATCTAAGCGGTTCCAGCGTAAAGTACTCAATTGATTTGGTTTGTCTGTTCCTGTACACGACACTGTCAGTACGACTACTGGCTTAGCTCGATTGCTTTCTGACATTAACTGAAAAGGGTATGATGTTTTTTTTAATTGTGTGAATTTTGCATCAAAAAATTTGCTTCTTGACAAAATGAAACGCTTAGTTTTTAGATACACTGCCTTTCAATAATTCAATCACTTTTCAAGTACCTCTTCAGGAATATTGCTATTTTCAACAATTTTCTAGTCTAAAATTAAAAAATAAATAAATAAATAAAAAAAAGTCAAATTCAAGTACTTCAAGCACTTTAAGCACCTTGTACGAACCCTGGAGAGTACATTTTCAGCAAATGTGCATTTTTTGGTGAACTATATACACACACACACACACACACACACACACACACACACACACACACACTTATCATAAGTCAACTTTAGGCGAAAAACACTCTTAAAAGCATCTCACCGTGCTGAGAGGCTCCCCAAGCCCAGTTTTTTGGCGACGCCCTGCAGCATCTTCACAGGATTTTGTCCAGATTCCCCAACATTTCCGCTCTTGCCTTTTTTCCCTGACTTAGTGCTTTTGGTCTTGGGCTTCTCTGCATCCTCATGAGTCTTAGCAGGAAGAGAGCGGTACACATCCAGAGCGGAGCGGTTCTCCAGCCCTAGAGCCTGCAGACTGTGGATCAGCTGCTGCTGCGGTTCAGGATCGGAGCTCTGGTTAGAGCGAGGGATGACGGGCCGGGTCCCATGAATCAGCATCTCGCAGGAGTCTGTGTAGATGAACTGAAGCGCTTGCTCCAGCATCTCAGGAGGAACTTTCTCCAAAACCAACAGATCACAGCCCACAGCGTCTTCCCCTTTCTTCACCTCTCCATCTCCTACACCCTCTTTACAGCCCTCTGGGAGAAGCACTTTACGGAAGAAGTCAGACCGCATGGACAGGATGTATTTGTGTGCTGCGAAGGTGCGATCTCCAGCCTGTAGGGTCACGTCATGGATGCTGTCTGTCTCATCGGCTTCGGCCAGGAGGCGCTGGAAGTGCTGAGGGGATTTAGACGCAGAAGCGCTCGGAACTTCATACAAGCTAAAGAATGGAGAGAAGTTAACTTAACACAAGTAGGCTGAAAATCTAACAGAACATGAGAACATATGGGAACCAGTTCAGAACTAGGAATACAGGAACATGATGACTTAAAATGACAAAAAATTTGATTCAATTAATGGTTCTTGAAAGTAGTGTTATTTTAATATCTGGATACTTTTATAGGTTTTATTTTATGTTTTTTACCATTTTATTTTCAAGTTTTAGTATTTTTGTGTGTTTTTGTCATTATTGTTATAATGGGTTTAATTTTTTTAATTACATTAAATTAAAATTACACTACATCAAACTAATTTTTTAAATATTTTATTTCAGCTAATGGTTATTTTTGATTTCAAGTAACCTATTTTTATTGAACTGTATTAAATGCATGCATTCTTTTACTTTTGCAGGCATAAATACTGTGTTTTTGTGCAGTTTTTTTAAGCACCTGAGTTCCTATTGCAGCACTGAAACTGAGCTTGCAGTCTGATCTTTGGGCCTATTTACACTGGCCACTTCATGGATTTTAATAAAAAAAAATGTTTCTAACCATATATGCACACATAGTTAAGATTACAAACCAAACCAAACTGGTTTATCAACTTTTAAAAGGGAGGAGAAAATGCCTCTCATATTTTTTGCAGCTGATGTGAAGCTGTAAGGCTCTGTGTCTAAATAAACGTATTCATCAACTGGTAACATGGCTGAAACTAAGGCAGTACTTACAGTCTTTTCCCATGTTTTAAGATGGTTAATCAACTTCCAGTGTTTATCTCGTAAAAAATGTCAATTTTGCAATTTCCTGTTTTCGTTTGGTATACATAGTTGATAGTAATGTACAAAAAAAAAAAAATCATTATTTGATTTTAAGGACATTTCTGTTTATCTTTGTATAATAAACAACTTTGATCAGAAGGAACTGAAACTATTTAGTGACACTGAAAGCCAGACATGTTAGACTTTAAGCAAATGAAAAGTCGTTTAGACACACACATCTATGCCCTTAGTCATCATCATCATCATCTGCACCTGGTTTTGGGATCGGCTTGTAGCACTCCAAAATTACGGCCCTTTGAATCCATGGTGATGCTGACGGCTCTGTGGACGTAAGGAACCTTCTCCAAACGGATTCGTTCATAAACACCACCTCCGTCTGAGTGACCTGACACTTCCATGCCTCCATCTGACACAACAGAGCATTCATATATCATTTCATAGAACCCTATTTTATTTATATTATATTAAAAGTTGAACTGATGGTCTCTGTACCTTTTTTGTCTACAGATTTCTTGTACTGGCCCAACCACTGTCCACTGAAGCCCTCTCCATCCTGAGTAACAAACATCATGCTGTTTTTGCTCAGGGCGATGTCTGACATGAAGACCTGTCGGCCGTACGCCCAGCGACACTGCCTCACTGATGTGCCCGTAGAGCGCCAGCAAAACACCTGATAGATCAGAAAAAGACAGCAGGAATATGAATGTAGTGAATACAAAAAGCCAAAAAACACAGGCAGAAGTCTGAGGCCCTATGGAATTGTGTTACATTTATTTCTGTTCATTTTTTCGTGATTTTCTGGACTTTTTTCTGTACTTTATTGTTAAATTAAAATTTAGGGAAAAAAAAAAAGTGTCTAATTAAAATCAAGAAACCTATACGATTTAGCAAAATTAATTTCAAGTTTAATAAAAATTTAATTTTTAAGGCTTAATGGAATCAATTTTTTCCCCTATATTCTCATTTATTTTCCTGTTTTAATATATTTGGATTCCTTTTTAATTACACCCTTTTTCATTTAATCCTTGTTTAATTACATTTTAACAATCAAAAACAATCAAATAATCAATTTAATTCATACTGTAATCATTTAATAATTATATTTTATATCTTTTTTGTGTGCGTGTTGTTGGTTGTAATTTTTTCTGGATTCATAATTTAATGCAAATTTACTATCAAAAATGGTTGTAATCAAACTGAGACATAAAACATTAACGATTTAATTCATCCTGAAATGTAATCTAAAAATATTTCCTTTTCCTTCGCTTCTAAGTGTAAACTTATATTTTGAAGGGTTGTAGTGTATGTGATACAACAATAGTTTTATGAAATGAAAGGGTAATATGCTGATGAAATGACTCTCAGAACAGCTCTGGAGATGAAGTTCATGTGTGAAGTAGCAGATGCTAAAAACACCACATTTTATTCACGCAGATACAACGAACATGCAAACTTCATATTTAAATAGTTTTTTTTGGCTTGTAATATTCATAAACACGAATGCATATCACAATTTGATTAACTGCACTGCCCTACTTTTGATTTTATCATCCAAAATATGCCAAATTCCTTGACATTATACATTAAATTCCATTTTTATAACTGGATTCCACAATTCCATCTGCATTTTCAACATCACAGAAAATCTTAAGTCAGACTTCTTAGAAAAGCAGTAATGCGCCTCTCATCAAACCAACAAGCCACATTATTAGAGGAACCAGGGTTTTTTTTTTAAATCCCTTATGAGCAATAGCAAAAATGATGGTGTTTGCTAAGGCAGGCATTTAATAAACAGATGGAGTGACAAGCTGTAAAAGATATAAAAGCAAATAAGTCTGGCACATTACCAGACATTTAGGCAAACCAAATGCCAGCATTAAAATAAGAAGCTTTTATTATAGAAAAAACATGTGTTTTTAAAATATACAGCTATGAAAACACAACGTGGAAATGCAAAATCATTAAGCATGCCTAAATCCAACTTGGACTCCATTCCACTAACTGGGCTGGTCCAGCTGATAGCTTTTTATCAGACACGTACTGAGCCACAGGACTGAACATCTTGGTTAGGCAGACGTTTTAACCAGATAGCTGGACGTCACAATATATCATAGGGGGGAAATTTTCGGTAATAAAAATGAAATTTTTATTTTAAAATAAAAATGACTATTTGGACATTTAATAAGTAGCAAAAATGGTTTAGTGGTTCAACAGCCAATTATTACTCACAACATTTTTCACAGCACTTAGAGTAGCAAACAGCTTATTTGTGTCATCTGATGATTGTACGAAAGTGCTGCATTTGATACTATAGTTCAAACACTCTTTTACACAGGCTAGGGAATCATGTTGGCAACTGTGGCCAGTCACTAGTTTGGTTTAGATCAGTGGTTCTCAACCTTTTTTGGGCCAGCGCCCCCCTACCCATTATCCAGGTCCCTCACTGTCCCCCATCAAATAAATCGTAGTCTAATTGTCCTCACTGAATATTAAAGTTGATTATTATTTTGTGTTTATAACGAGGACTGTTATTATATTTACAGTAATTCAAATGTATGGGGTCATTATGATTTTTAGAAAATTACTTTATTTCAAGGATGCATTTAATTGATCAAAAAAGACAAAGTACTTTTTTTACAGTAAATTATTTTAAAATAAGTTTTTAAGCATGTTGGTGGTTTTCATTGCTACAGCTTCAGTGTTGTTGAGATGCGGATATATCTTGTTGCCCCAAATTTAAAGAGACTAAATAAAAATGACATAGAGGACATTGTTATTTTGGTGAGCAAATACCACATTTACTCATGCAAATGGAAGAAATGTAAACCCTACTTTACTACATTTCATAATATAAACTTTGAAAACTAAGTACAACCCCAATTCTAGAAAAGTTGGGACATTTTGTAAAATGATAAAATCTGTGATTTGTTCATTCTATTTAACTTTTATTTAATTGACAAAAGTACAAAGAAAAGATTTCCAAAGTTTTCACTGACCAACCTAAATGTATTTTGTAAATATAAACATATTTATTTATAAAATATTTATTTATTTATTTATTTATTTGAAGTATGCATCCCACTCCAAAAAAGTTGGGACAGAGGCAAAATAAAAGTGAAAAGGTTATATAATAACCAAATAAACTGCTTTGAAACACAGCAAGCGGGTGAATTGGTAATAGGTGAGGGAATCATGGCTATAAATGGAGCTTCTCAATCTTCACAAGCAAAGCTGGATCATGGCTCAAAATGTGTTTATATTAACAAAATAAAATTAAGTTGGCCAGTAAAAACACTGGATTTTTTCTTTGTACTTAAGTCAATTAAATAAAGGCTAAAGAGAACAAATTTTATGGCATTTCACAAAACACCCCAACTTTTAATTGGGGTTGCAGAAAGCTGGGAAACATATGCTCCTCATTTTCAAAATAGTTACTATTTTAGTGCGGTCCTGATTTATGTATTGGTTATATATAAATTTCAAATCTTGCTTTTTTTGTCAGTGTGTTGTGTCAGCTATAATAATAATAAGAAATGTTTCTTAAGCAACAATCAACATAATTTCTGAAAGATCATATGACACTGAAAGCTGTAGTAATATACTGTAGCTTAGCATGAGAAGAAAATACATTTTAAAATATATTCAAATAGAAAGCTTTTTTTTCCAAATGGTAGATTTACTGTTTTTACTGTAGGCTGTTTTTTAAACAAACAAATGCAACCTTTTTTATGAACCCATTAACAAATCATACTGACATTTTTTAATGGCAGTGTACATTATAGGCTATATTTTATTTATAATATATAGGCCTGTTTTGAAAGCATGTATCTTAACCCCCAAAACAGCTCATACATAATTTTATATCTGTATTTTTTTAATGTCATTGAATGCCACAGGACATTCATCACATTTTTGATTTATCATTTGAAGTATCATTATCATTAGAAGCACAAAAGGAGCAAAAAAGCCAAGTGGATATAAATTAGGCTATAATTGTGAGCTTTGAATAAACTCTTTAGAAATTTGGTATTAAAACCAACCACAGCCAATCAGCAAACAAAAAGTATTAATATTAATTTTTCTAAACAAGAAAAAACATCTCTTGCTTTATCGTGTATAAATGCTTGCTATTGTTTTGACGCAGCAGCTGCGCTACAGAAAGTCAAGCAAACAGTAAGTACTGAAGTCGCTGCTAAGGAAATGCTACACCGTCAAGTCTAGGAGCGGGAGCATTGTTGTAAACTAGCAGCGAACAGCACTACTACACAGCACTTCTATTTCTGCCTGCGGGATTCCACGCGCCTGCGCTACCGACAAGTTGAAAAATAGATATAGAAAGTGCGTTTTGATGTATCCAGTGTAGAGACAGCGTTAGGATGTGGCAGACCATTTTCTTTTGCAAGTTTCAGCTCATACATCTTTGGTGTAAACTCATCTTGACCAAACGCCCCCCAGGAACAGTTCAACGCCCCCCTTTCAAAAATATTGCTTCCAGCGCCCCCCGATGCTGTCCGAACGCCCCCGTTGAGAAACACTAGTTTAGATTATACCTGTCAGATCGCTACCACTGAATTTGTATAAATGAAAATCTGCCTGACCTAACTATGGTAAAATATGGTGTGCCACAAGGCTCGGTCTTAGGCTTTGTTGTACTGTAGACCACAAACATTTCTATACTTCTTCCAATTCAGATGGAAGTTTTCCATGATGGTGGATTGCACTGAATGGATGTCAAGCAGGGATGTCACAATTCTCAATATAATATCGAACCATTTGGTACGACATCCATGGTTCAATATGCGCTTGTGAATTGCGTTTTTTTGGTTTTGCATTTAAGTAACTTCGTTTTATTTCTCTCGGAATTTGCTGTATGTGTGCCCGCGACCCACTTATATTTGGAAAAAACACCACACGCAGAGCATCTTCCATTCTAATGACATGCAGTGATAAGCCTTTCTAAACCTGTTGTCCAACAAAAGAGTTATAAAAAAAAAAACATTATAACTTGTTTAAGTCACAACATCAGTCGAGTGTTTGAAATAACTTCCTTATGTGATCTGATGTGGATTCTTATCACAGAATGAGGCAGACAATAAATTCTATACTCAAATTCTATGTATGTCGATTAGCAATGGCTTATGAAAATACACAAGATGGCTTGAAGAACGCAGATAAACCATATATTACTAAACATATATAAATGTTTATTGTCCTTATATTTCATCATTCAAAACATTTAATGTTATATCTTGTTTTTATTCAGTTACAGCAATAGCGATGCCTTTAACCATGTTAGAGAAGCTGGAACGGAACATCAGTGATACTTCTTTGACGCATATGTAGCTTTCTGTACAAGGGCACTCTCTGGCATCCAGTATGAATGAAACCCAGCCTATTTTGCGTAAAATTAAAAAAAATAATACCTCTCTCTCAAAAAAAATAAATAAATAAATAAATAAAAAAAAAAAAAATAGGCAGACATATACTAAACCACACTTTTTCCAGTGTACAGAGGTTTACGGGAGTATTTTGTTAATTTGTTGCAAAAACCCACACTGAAGTGGCAAGATCAGAACCGAACCGAAAACAGTGGTTAAAAACCAAGGTACGTACTGAACCGTGGACTAACTGTATTGTTGCATCCCTAATGTCAAGTCATTTTAGTTTGCTAAATTGTGATTAATGTAAGAACTTTAGATAAAAAGATTTTGGAAATAAGTTTTTACAGCTACAGAGGAAAGCTAGAAATTTTGCTTAGAGCAGTTTTATTCACATTAGCGTCAGACCAATGGTGTGCTCACTTGAGCACTGATGTTACCCCAGTGAATAAAAAGACAGCATCTTCATTTGACTGTCGAGTGATAAACTCAATTTAGTAAAAGAACAAATATAATTAAAATATGCATTGTGACAAAATCCCTCACAAGCATTTTTAGTGAGAACCAGGTGTTCAGTTAAGGTCAAAAGTTTACATACACCTTGCAGAATCTGCAAAATATTATTTCCAACAATGACTGTGTGATTTTAAGGGTTCAAATGACAAGGGACTCATGAACAACTACCACAAAATTCATTGAAAATTTATTTTATGTGAATTATCTTATTCAGGTCAGTACTAAATAATAAAAAAAAAACTAACATGCATTTTGTATGATCATTCTTATTTTGGTAAAATAATTAATATTTATGTTAACATACACTGCAAGGTGTTTGTTAAGTTTTGACCTCAGCTGTATCTGAATGTTTAGGACAGATCAGTTGACTATACAAACAGACTGTTTTGGGTTTGATGTAAGTTCATCTTAAACTTTGTTATACAAGGTATTCTTGGGCAATGTTTTGATCCTATTATGGTTTCTGATGTGCATGTGTCCAAATGAGATTTAAGTTCAGTGTCTCATATCACTCACCCTTCCAGCTTCATCTAGAGCCAGAATCACCAGCTTCTCTCCTCCACCATCATGTAGAAGCTGAGGATCAATACGATGATCCAAACTACCACCGCTCACTAGAACCTTCTTCAGGTTCAACTGTCTGGAGGACAACACAAGCACAGTATTAACAGAGGCTATGTTTCCATCCAAAGTTGTGAATTGTGAAATTGATTGCTGCATAAAATATTTGCGAATATAGCACCATTTCTATCTTTTGTTGAAGAGAACAAAACCATCACTTCCTGGGAAACTAGCTCAAACTATCAATAATACAATAAAAAGTTGCTTGAAATG
The DNA here is from genome assembly GCA_012976165.1 of Labeo catla. Taxonomy (NCBI): domain Eukaryota; kingdom Metazoa; phylum Chordata; class Actinopteri; order Cypriniformes; family Cyprinidae; genus Labeo; species Labeo catla. The sequence continues at coordinate 152,181 of VONZ01000052.1, read as the reverse complement.
GGGAAGCCTGCGATTCGTTTACTACATAAATTAAATTACTTGTGCATCAGAGCATGCAGACGAAATGCAATAAGAAATGTTGTTATCTTGCATTTGGATGCCTGACGCAATCGAGTGAGACAGTTGTGGGAAGTAATTATACCAAATCATTTTGGTGATAGACTTCGGCTCAGGCATTTCAGAACGACTAAAACAATATTTTAGATATTTGTTCGACTGAACAAAATCTGGATCGCTGAGACAACATAATGACAAACCCTCGTCTCCTAACTCCACTTACTTGGATGCCAGTTTTTTGCACTGATAATCTGCCAGCAGGTACACATCTCCCTTTTCGGTCACGCACACAGTGGCCCCATTGCTCGCTGCCGCCATAGAGATGGTCAAATCCTTGTGGTGCAGAGCGGACACCTGTCGAGGAACAGTCACGCACTTCTCTCCGTTGGGCTCCAGCAGGTAACCTGAATGTATCACAATGGTCAGACCACAAGTTTTCATATGGGAAGAGGCAAATGAAGCAGATGCTCTGATGAAATTGCATGAAGAGGATTTGCTGAACACCTGAGAGACTTTAGATCAGTTAAACAATCTGTTTGTTTGTATGTGATAAAAAGATTGAGTTTCTGAGCAGCTTACCAAGCTGTCCACCATTTAATCCTACAGTATACACTGCATCGCGGGTCCAAAGAACAGTGTGAAACCTGCCGGCTGCAACACCAATCACGGACCTCCCTTTCAGGGACTTAGATGTGACCTGTAGTCAATAGAAATTAACATAAAAAATGCAATTTATGGAATTACCTAGACATAATTTTTTCAATTTGGTGCATTACTAGTATTGTGTCATGCATAAATCCAGGTTGACTGACCTGTTTGGGAACTTGGCTGGAAGCAGGAGGAGGTGCCAGGCCCAGCTGATGGTGGGTGTTGAGCCCAAAGGTGTAGACATACCCCTCCTCTGTCAGAACAACGGTGTGATCTCGGGCCGCTGCGATCTGTGAACAGTGATGGGACAAAAGCCCCTCCACCATCCGGGGGACCTTAGATAAAAACGTGGACACCAAGACTTAGACAACAGATGCAGAAATAAATGTGTCAAAACCACACCAAAGTGCCTTACCAGATATGTCTGTTCATCACCATGTCCGAGTCGTCCGCCCTGTCCGTGTCCACACGTGTACACCTGACCCTTCTGGGACAGGAAGACCGAGTGGAACTTACACAACACCACCTTAACAGACAGAGAAACACAACAATGTTACCATCTTTTGTACCATATTTGTATCGATAAACATTGCCATATTTCCAATATTTGTACACTTAAGCGACACTTAGAGTACATAGCAAAAACAAACTTTTCAAAAATAAAACCATATTTGGTATGAAAAGATAAATGTACTTTTAAGAGTTAAACAAAGTTTGGTGTAACAGACTGACTGACAATTTTTGTTTTCGTTTTTTTTGTTAATTGCCTATTAAATATTTATTTTCTTAATTTTTAGTAGTATGTACAAATGTAAAAAGGCATTAAAGATTGTCTTTGTGTGACATCTTGTATACTAATATGACTTTATCAGATCATTCTAAAACCAACATATGCTGCCATTCTTTTATGAGCCCAAGGCTACATTGATTTAATCAAAAATACTGTAAAAACTGTAATATTGTAAAATATTATTACAATTTAAAAAAAAAAAAAAAAAGTTTACTATGTGAATATATTCTAAAATGTCATTTATTTCTATGACGCAAAGCTGAATTTTCAGTATCATTACTCCAGTTTCCAGTGTCACATGATCAGAAATCATACTAAATATGATACATTTTTATGATACATACATTCTTTGATGAATATAAAGTTTTTTAAAATAGTAACGTTTTCTAACATTATAGGTGGCTTAACTGTCACTTTTGATTAATTGAATCTCTGCCTTATAAAATGATCAAATACTTGCAAAAAATAAAATACATTTTTACCAATCCGAAACGTTTGAATAGTAATCTAAATAGAACGGCTGGTAGAATCTGATCCATAAATGTCTTTTGTTGATTTCATCTTATAATAAATCTTATATGGTTGTCAGTGAGAAATCTGTTTACTTGGGAGAGGTAAATTCATGCACACACACTGCCAAGTTACTGACTGACTCAGCTGCTGTAGGTTTAAACACAACCTTTGAGAAAAGCTGGTTAAAAGTCACTGAAAAACACCAAAGCAAGTGGCATCTGCACAACGTAAGAAAAAACCCAAAAGATCTTTTTCTCAGAACCTTTCACTTTTCAGCCTTCTGCCTTTTTTTTTTTTTACAAAGACATCTAACACAACAACATTTAGACGTCTTTAAGTGTAACAAATACTTTTGAGGCCACTGTAAATATGATATCACTGGAGATTACGGGTAGATTAAGAACCTAGACCTGGACAGAATAACAGCAGACCAGAACGAACCAGCTGCGTCCCACTCATCACGAGGGTTTGACTTTTAGCCATGACAGCTCTGCCCTTTCTCTGCAAAGCATGCCAGCTCTGGATTGGCTCGGAGTCGACTACAGCGGAGCAGGGGTGCCAAGGTCAACATCATCACTAATTTAACACACTCCTCAAGGCTGAAACAGAAGCAAGAGATGCTCTGTAAAGCGTCCAAACACTGCGCTGACTGGCAGCCGCTCTCTCTGGCTGCCGCGCTCTGGCTGCCGTACGCACGCATTCGCGACGCTTATTTAATCTGCTGCTGTTATCCCTGAATGAATATTTTAATATTTAACTGAAAGCATCTGCAGAACAGCGTGGCGGGTCACAATGCACTCTCCTTCTATGTAAGGGGGCATTGGAGAGCCGATGAAAGGGTCAGGAAACAAGATCCGGCATCACAATGAGCATTGTAAAATTAAAGGACTGCCCTGCACTTCAGAAATTAATTAGCCGAATGTAAGTACACACAACGACTGAACAATAAAAAAAAAAAAATGAAATGCATTGCTGAAGTGTCTTCTCATGGGTAAAAAGCATCTCTAGGGACTTTCCATCATCTTAAACGGCTGACAGATTTGGCTTAATGCACTCATTTAGATCACCCCTTATCCACTTGGGGCTTCTCCTTTCAAAAATGTCCAAATCTCAAATGAAAGGCTGACAATGGGATCATGCAACACTACTGGATCACATTTCCCATCCTCATATGAGCACATGTTGGTTATCCATCCAAAATGCAAATGAGTCCCCGCTATGACCACGGAAAAATGGAAACTTATACAGCGTTAAAGCATGATGTTGGCATGAGTCGATCTTGCAGGGTCACGTATGCCAAAGAAGCGACGCTCACTGAAGTTGCACGAGTTCCAATACAAAGAGCTTCTCTTCATCAACAAGAACATAGTTTTCTTCCTCAAGGGAATTTTTAAGAACAATTTACAGAGTAACAAAGAGGTCTGAGTTTCCTCGGATGGTTTGCTGGGACCCTTGGAGATTTTTGTTTTGAAGGAGGTTCCCTGTGAGGAGCCTGTTATCAAGGCAACACTCGCAGGTCCCCTGTTTTTACCGTCCTCTCTTGTTGTCACACGTAACCCTGGGGAGTTTTAGGCTCTGCTAGCTTGCACAAACCTCAGGGAATTGCATTGCAGATGAGGATTTCATAACACTATGTGCCTCATCAGCAGAAATGAATCCAGATAGATGTAAAACGATGCAGAGAACTTTGTTGACCATGTTGAGAATATTAAATAAGCTTCTGAAGATGAAATCCTGCAGTAAAATTATCTCAACTACTCTCTATTCTTGGAATGGCTTACTTATTAGATCTGGCCAGTTATTTTTTGAAAATACACACTATTTTTGAAACTTTTAAATTGCTTTATAAATAATAATAATAATAATAAAGAAGAATCTAAAAAGAAACAGAAAATACCACATGAAAAAAAAAGACATTTTCAAATTTTAGTAACCCTGAACAACATATACCTGCTTCACATAGATCCGAGACCTTGAAAACAGGTCCACGAGCTCAGGATGGTGTCTGCTCTCCTGGTTTCCATGTCCCAGACTAAAATTTGTGTTGCTTCCCCAAGTGTACACTTCAGTAGGGTCTGCCATGAGATCAGAGATCATAAAGTGAGTTATGTGCTTGTGAGGAAACAAATACTGTTGACAGGTCCAAGTCTATACTCTACTCTATCATTTTCATTCACGTTGAATTTAATATGGTGTCTAACCTGACCAATGTGTATTACAGCACAGTGTGAGTGTATACAAAACACCGTTTGTTGTTTGCTTTTGAGATCTGATAGCGTGCTTGGATCCAGAAATGGATTGCTTTTCAATGATTTAAGGTTTAAGCCAAAAACAAACATTCTCTCATTTATTCCCTAACATGTCATTACAAACCTTTGCTTGAAAACATTTATTTTGAAGAATACTTCTACTTTACTCAAGGTTACAAGGCTTCAAAAACACCACAAGACTGTCATTCATTCACTTGTGGACATATTCAATATTAGAGCATGAAGATGAATGACTTTGTTTTGACTGATCAATGAAACCAAACACTACTGCTTCTGACATGTCTTTTAACTCGATGTTATGCATCAAGTGTAAATATGCAAAAGTACAACCGCAGAGAGGAAGATAATCAAACATACATTTATATAAAACCACGTCATAGTTACTAGTCATATGTACTAATGCAATGGTGTTTATGGTCATTTTTGGAGCATGACAACCTCTGGACGCTTTAACGCATGGAAAAATTTAAATGAATCATCATTTTACAAAAGTCTGCACTTTAAAAAAAAAAAAAAAAAACTAAGGGGTGGAATGATGCGAGGATGAATAAATGAGGACAGAATTTTAATGTTAAGGTGAACAACTCATTTAATAGTTAGCACAAACACTTGTTCAGCACTGGAACCATCATACATATTAATAGGGAAATTAATCCATACTATTTACCAGTGTTTCGGAACACAACGTGAGCTGGGCGATCCTTCATGGTGAGGTCTAGGGCGGAAAGACCCTCTTTGTCCTGGATGGACAGTGCTCCACCACGCTGGAACATAAACATATACAGGCAATCACACAAACCAATAAACCAATGAAATGGGGGGAAAAGATAGAGCATTTCTGATGCACAGTCCACTGGGTTTCAAAATCTGCAGTTGTTCTCAACAGTAATTGACTCATGTATCACCCAGGCAAATTAATCATTATTTGCTCATTTTGAGATTACTGGCCCATAACTGTAATGCCTAATTGGCTAAATTAACAAAAGTGGTCTATTACTAGTATGACAGTTGCAAACCGACGAGTTTTGAATGTAAAAAAAAAAAAAGCTAATTTTTTGTTTATTATATATATTAAAAGGTGAAATATGCCATTTCTGTGCCTCTAGCAGCACCAAAATGAATTTGTATTTCATTTTTTTAAGTTTCTGCATGTCATTTCACTTCATTGCTTTAAAACGTACACCACCAGTCAAAAAGGTTGGAATAATTACAAATAATTGTATTTGAAAAGAAGTCTCTTACAGTCTGCATTTGTCTGGTGATAACTTGATGAATAGGAAGCTTAAAATGATCAGCATTTAAAATATGAATTTCTTGAAACCTTATAAACATCTTTACTGTCATTTCTGATCAGTTGAATGCATCCTTGCCAATGGAAAGTTTTATTTTCTTCTTTTTTATTCTTACCCCAAACTTTTGAACAATAATTTATATTACTGTTTCCACAATATGAGCAGCACAACTATTTTTTATCATTGATAATAATCAAAAATGTTTCTTGAGCAGCAAATCAGCACATTAGAATGATTTCTGAAGGATCATGTGACAACGAAGACTGGAGTAATGAAGCTGAAAATTCAGCTTTGATCACAGGAATAAATTATATTTTAAAACATATTTAAATAAAAAACAGTCAGTTTAAATAGTAGAAATATTTCACAATATTACTGCTTTTGCTGTATGTCGGATCAAATAAATGCAGGCTTGGTGAGCAGAACACAAACACATTTTAAAATATATTAAACTAAAAAAAATCTGTAATATTATTTCACAATATACTGTTTTACTGTGTTTTCAAAACATTTAATAAATCCTAATTATTCCAAACTTTTGACTAATAGTGTACTATAATAGCAATCAGTCAAAAACTCATATTTATGAACCAGTACCTTGATGAGCCCCATGAGGCAGTGAATTTGCCCATAGAAGGCGCTGCGATGTAGTGCGGTCCAGCCAGACTCCTTGTCCTTTGCCAGCATGTCGGCATGTTTACTGTCCAGGAGCCACTGAAGCAGGTCTCGCTTACCCAGAGAGGCGGCGAGGTGCAGAGCCGTGCGTCCAAACTCATCCCGCAGGGTAGCTGCATTGTGACAGTGGACAGACAGGAAGCCTCGCAGGCGGCCCTCCGAACCACTGGTCAAAGCAGCAATCACTTCCTCTGCGTGCCTCACAGAGCGGCACTTTGGCGTACAGTCTGGGGTTCCCATACTCATTTTAGCTTCAAACCTGTTAAATTACAACCCCAAAAAGCCCAAAACACCCACCTCCAACCACAAGCTTGTGCTTAAATTCCTTAGACTAGCATAGAAATGAAGATGTGAAACAAATGCAATAAATTAAAGTAAACTAAACAAAATAGAAGGAATATGTTCAGCCTTTCTGTGAATTCGGGGCACTAGAATTGTGCATGTGTTGAGGTTCCACGGCACCCTAGCGGCCCCAAGAGTGAAGATTTAGCTCATCTCAATCCACCATGTCGGCAACACATTCCACAGAAGCTTTGGCACAATCATTAGCATCATAGAAAATACTATTTTTCTGTACAAAAACATACAAATATATTCCAGTTTTCTCTAAAAATAAGTTAACTAGTATTTTACAAAAGGCAAATCTGTACTGTCCATTCAAGAGTCCATCAACTTTGAGGGGAAAGGCTCCTTCCCCCCAAAACGCACCACCATTTAAGCCTCCATAATTGCAAAAGGTGCCTGGAAAGAAAGAATAGCATATTAATATACAACATTCCCACCAAAGCGGCAATTAAACTGCAGAATTTAGCAGACCACACAAAGTGATTCTGTTGTGCGTTTTTCATGACTAGATTAGACTGAAAATTTACCAAACTTTTACAGAAATTTACTAGGCTGAAAACCACATAAAGCAATCAAATTAGTTCTGATTTGGTTGTGTAAAATTGTACATAACATAGATAAGCTTTTCTATAGTTATGGACACTTTTGGGTCTTTTGCCATCCTTACAAAAAAAATAAATACATTTAAAAAATTGTTTTTAAACTCAATAGTTTACCAAATAGTTTTAATATTTCAGAAATATTTTCATATTTTAAAATTGTGTCTGGGGTAAAACATTAAATATATACAACAATGGCATTAGAAAAGTAATTAAACTTCAAAAATAAAATAAATAAACAATTATGGAATAATGCAAAGTTTGCAAGCAATATGGCAAACCTTCATGTAAATAAAAAGCAAAATATATATATATATATATATATATATATATATATATATATTAGTTAATTATAAACTAATAAAAAGTTTAACCAAATAAAGCATTATTTTAAACTTGCTAGTTTGTCTACTATTCAGCAGTGGACTTTGAGATTATCATGTTTATTGCATATTAAAACTATTATGAATGGCCATATTGGCATTAGAAAAAAAATAGTAATAAAACAGTACAACAGCAGTAAGAATTAAAAACAAATAAATAAATACATACATAAATAAATGCTTATGTAATAATGCAATGTTCCCAAGTCAGTGTTAATGTAGCCTTCATCCAACAATCCAAATAAACAAACAAACAAATAAATAAATACTAGTTAAGACTAAAAACAATAAACGCTAGCATAGTTGCATAGTTGAAGAACCAGCTCAGCATTATGAAGTGCTGCACTTGTAGTTTGACACCTTCCAAATACCTCCACCATCAGCTAAATATGGCTTTAGCCTTAAGTCTTACTGCATCAGTTTTTGATATTAATGATAAATTTCTGATCCTAAAACTTTTAAATCTCACATAACTGAGCAAACGAGTCCGTTCAAACCACTGAGTAACATCTGGAAACGACAAACCTCTCTCTCATTCAATGTAATATCAGTCAGGGACATATACATACAGAAGCTACAGACTGTGATCAAGCTGGAGTGGAAATAATGAACCCATTAAAGCACGAACCGATCGTGTATATGAGATAATAATGGGTGAGATCTGTCATGAAGTCTGTTCTGGGTGACTGACACATCATCATCATATTTATGAACCATATTGGGCTGAACTATGTATTGAAACACCGCCAGATTAAAAGACAACTCGCTAATATCAATCGCTCACCTGACGCTAGATGAAAGAAAAGGTCATGTTTGTGTTTTCCCCTATGCGGCAGATCCACAGAAACATCTTTAAAGGAAACCTTGATGTTTTGCAGTAATTATGTTGCAGCAGAGTTGTTAGTCGGTTAAGTAAGAGCTAGAAGTGCCGACACACGAGTAAAACGAATTCTGATTGGCCCATCGCGCATGTATCCTTACATTTCATTGGACAGTTCAACTGGCAGACTTGTATCGTTATTCGTCATTGGACGGATCGGCGTGTAAAGGACTTCACAGTTTGCGCTTGTGACACAAGCATAAGTCTTATTTAATTGGGAACACTCCAGTTATTTATGATATACGCAGATGACTTGTTTGACGGACACCGTATGCTGATTGCTAGTGACATGGAGAGTTGGCAAGGGAGTCCCCTCTCTTGCGTCAACGAAGTGAGGGCGGGGCTTACGGGGCATACCTAACACATGAGTCACATGACTTTTCGATAGATAGATAGATAGATAGATAGATAGATAGAGAAAAGCGTGTGGTAATGTCATGTAAAAAAGAAGACTGAGTGTAATTTTTAAGTTTGTAAACAAACATGGAAAATAATTTGTATGCCCGTTTGTAAGAAAAAAAGTTATGTCAGTTGTTTAATTTCTTTTATTTTAGTTGTATTTATTCTTGCAAGACGAATTGTTTTTTAAAAATGTCTTACGAAACATCATTCGTGTACCTTTATTAACTACATATTACACTACCAAAAGTTTCTGAACAGTAAGATTTTAAATGTTTGTTAAAGAAGTATCCTATGCTCACCAAGCCTGCATTTATTTGATCCAAAATACAGCAAAGTCAGTACAATTTTGAAATATTTTTACTATTTAAAATAACTGTTTTCTATTTGAATATATTTTAAGATGCAGTTTATTTCTGTGATTTCAAAGCTGAATTTTTAGCATAATTACTTCAGTCTTACGTGTCACACAATCCTTCAGAAATCATTCTAATATTCTGATTTGCTGCTCAAAAAACATTTATTATTATTATTATGTTCAAAACAGCTGAGCAGAAATTTTTCCGTTTTTTTTTTGATGAATAGAAAGTTCAGAAGAACAGCATTTATCTGAAATAGAAATCTTTTGTAACATTATAGTTTAATGTCTTTATCATCACTTTTGATCAATTTAAAGCATCCTTGCTTAATAAAAGTATTAATTTCTATAATTATAATTATGCTGATCTTTGGATCTTTTTATTCATCAAACAATCTTGAAAAAAAATGTGTTCAATAATAATAATAATAATAATAAAAGTTTCTTGGTCAGTAAATCAGCATTTTAGAATGATTTCTAAAGGATCATGTGACAATGAAGACTGGAGTAATGATGCTGAAAATTCAGCTTTGATCACAGTTTTTAATTATATTTTAAAATATATTCAAATAGAAAACAGTTATTTTAAATAGTAAAACGTTTCACAATATTATTGCTTTTGCTGTGTTTCAAATAAATGCAGGCTTGGTGGGCAGAACAGACTTCTTTAAATCTTACTGTTCAAAAACTTTTGACTGGTAGTGTATGTTATGACACCTACTGTTTATTGGTTGTGTCAAAACTTTATTCGGCTAGTTTAATTAATGTTTATAAAGTTTCAAATCAAGACTGAGTTTACTGACCTGTACATTCCAGTAAAAGAATGCACCATTTGGAAAACTTCACTACTCTCCTGGATCTTGCTGTACCGTGTGCGGTCCTTGACGTCCCCTGTATGATCATAATGGTACAGTCCAGTGAATAGCGCTCAGTGTGGATTCAGGGAGCGGCGGGGGAGAATCATTTGCAGCGAGCAGCCCAGACAGGCGCAGCGGGACAGTGAGATGCCGAACCCCGAACATTACACAGGAAAAGACACGTTGATAGGTTTGTGGATCTACTGTGTCTTTTTAAAATAGCAGGAACTTTAATAAAAACTCGGGCTTTTCTGGACAGGATCAGGTCGAAGGATTGGACCGATTGGACCGTACTTTTGGAGAGACTCATTTTTGTTTTCAGGACTTGGAAAAAGAAGTGGCGATATAAACGCGAAAGTGGCGGAATCAAAATAAACGCTTCTCGGATCGCTTTCTGCTGCATCTGAGGAGTTAAAACTCCAAGGAGGTATCCTGAATGCAAGAACAAACAAAAAGATGTGAGATTTTACGTAAAACAGTCCTTTGAGAAGCGTGAGCACGTTCCTTTCATCTCTGTGGAGAGAAATACTTTCCCGCCGTTTGATTTATATCGCTTCAGAATGTCCGATGTTGGATTATTCCATTTGCTTCAACTTCAAAGAAAACAAAAGAACATGTGTAACCTGACTCTCTGTGTTTTACTCTTCCTGACGTGTTCCTGCTCGTCCTTAGCTTCATGTCCTGCCCAGTGCTTGTGCGAAACCACGGTAGTGAACTGTGTTAGCCAAAACTTGAGATCCATCCCACAGCCCCTTCCCGAAAACATCACCGCACTTAACATCAGTGGAAACGAGATATGGAATCTGAACAATGAATCTTTCCCCAGACCGTTGGAACATTTAACACACCTTTATGCGTCTGGAAGCCAAGTGGAGCAATTGGACTCCATGGCATTTAAAAACTTGCCAAGTCTGCGTTTACTTGATCTCAGCAACAATAGGATTTCACAGTTCAGCGTTGAGGCTTTTCCTCAAGACAACAAGATTGATATTCTAAACCTCAGCAAATCCTTACACAATCACTCCTACATTGGTGTGTTTGCAGATCTTTTCAAACACAGCCTAACTAAGGTTTCCCATCTTGATTTGTCCAATAATGACCTGGTGCTCCTTCCAGAAGGCATATTCACAAGTTTGTCAGACCTCACTGTTTTGGATTTAAGGAACAACTCCCTTGTTACAGTCAGGAATGATACGTTTTGGAATCGGGCACTCAAAGTGTTGGACTTAAGAGACAACGCGTTGAAAGTCCTACACAACGTGACCCTGGAGAAGCTCAGTTCCATCCCTGATTTGCAAGTTAGTCTTGCAGGAAACCCCTGGCGCTGTGACTGCAATATTGAGGACATGTTAATTTGGTTGGAGAGACATCAGGTTGTGGTAGACAGATTGAACCTAACCTGTGCTGACCCAGCAGAACTAAAAAATGTCCCACTTTTACACCTGGAACAATCACCGCTCTCGTGCTGGAGCAATGCTGGAGATGCTCAGAACCGTGCGCTGGAGCCCTCCTATGTGTTCTTGGGCATGGTTCTCGCCCTCATTGGGGTCATCTTCCTTCTGGTCCTTTACCTTAACAGGAAAGGGATCAAGAGGTGGATGTACAATATCCGTGACGCGTGCAGAGATCATATGGAGGGATACCATTACAGATACGAGATCTCAACAGACCCGCGACTAGCCAACCTCAGCCTCAACTCCGACGTGTGACGAGACACATTTGGAGAACTGGCTTGCGCAACTGGCACGCAACGATCGGACTCTAGCTTTGCATGAATACATATAACTGTAGAGGTTTGCTGTGACATGCATTCTTTTTTGTCGGATAGGACGTTAACTGGATTCTGCAAGCGTCAACCCTGTTATGCTCACTGCAGCTCATTCATGTATGCTGGTGTGTTGCTATAATGTTGTCCAGTGACGCATGAATCAAGAACATCAAGTGCATATGTTTAGAATTCATATTTCCCTTTTTTTTATAAAAGCACAACGGGACTGTGGAGGGCGTCTGTCGTTTCTGGTGAAATCTGAAATTACAGAGTCACCCGTCCTTTTGCAAAATGTCAGAACAAAATGTAATGTTATTTTTTTATAGCTTAGTTCATTTCTTCTGCAAAAAACTATTCAAACTGCCATGCATGTATTCATGTATTTTTTTCACTGATGTAAAATTATGGCAATATCCACTTTTTTATGATGAGTTATTGGTTTTTATATTGATATTTGTTGGCTGGACATAGATTGACTCTTTTCTCGGGGATGCCCTGTTGAATTAAAGGTCTTGCACTGATCTTTTATCTCCAGTCCAGTGATTTTAGGCTCAGACTTCATTATGAATATAATTGTAGTATTTTTTTAATGATTGCTACTGAGACAGATTATTTTTTTGTATTAAAAATCAGAACTTGAATTAGCCTCTTGGCATAATTAAATAATCTTTAGACTACTACAGCATGCATTATGTATATCTGATAAAGTTATAAATGACATCATCTATTAAACTAATTATGTGCCTATCTCACATATACTATTTATCACATTCTGGAAGACTATATAAATATATATTTACCAAGGCTGTTTATCATCCTTCAGACCGTGAGGATATACCACGGTAAAACAGGACCTTACACCTACTCAAGGTGCTGAAGCTGCAAAAATTTGCATAACATTCAAAAACAAATGTTCGTGATAGGCCTGTGGATCCTCGCATAATATTAAAACGGCAGTCGTGAAAGACATTCATGCAACATTAATCATGACTGATCATTTCCAGAAACAGATTTGATAGCCAGCATTTAGTAGCTTGTTATTTGTGATGTTTATGCTTGAGAAGCACTGAAATCCAAATGGGCTTCTTAATGCACATTTCCTGGTCTCATCGGGCATGTTATTTCAAAGAAAAGCAATTTGTCTTCATCATTTTTATCAAAGTGTAAACATTTTGCCATCTCTTTCAGCTGACGTCACATCTCCCTCCCCTCTAAACCACCTCACTCCAATCTTTCACATAACGTGCTGCTTGTGATTCAGTCGAATATTTTTCTCATTCAGATTCAGAATTCTGTTGTACTTAAAAGTATGTTAGACTACAGAGCTGAATACTTGACTTGAGCCATAAGCTGCCCACTCATATGTTGGAATCATTGTTTTTTCTTTTCATTTCACTCAGGCCATGGTTGGTTATTAAACAATGAGGAAATATGATTAATTATTAAATTAGGTGACGCATTAATATTTGGAATGCAAAAAGGCAACTGAAAACGATTGTTACAGAATGTGTAAGCTGTGAGATTTCATAGGTTTCATTAGAACTAATGATAAGACTGGTAGCAGAACCTGAGCTGAGTGCTATATGAGATACTTGTGGGCCACCCAAACAACAGCGCATATATACATTTCATCTCCATTCAAGCTTGTGTGTCCACATGTTATTTTACCCACACTTGGCTGCGCTCTTTTAGCTTCGAATGAGCTTAACAAAAAAATGATAGTTTTGTCTACAGTAGATTTATAGTGATTCGCATTTGAACTGTATTCCAGGTTTGGATGTCATGACATGATCTTTGACGAGGTTAATGGAGTTAACCATACATTATTCATTTAGCATTCAAGGAATGTAATGTGTCAGTATGTGCATTACCTGGGAATTGCACTCTTGACCTTGGCATCGCTAAAAACCAAAACAAAACAAAGCATTCAAGTGTACTTGAACAGTATGTTTCTGGCCTAATGTTTGTTTCTGGTTTATTCAGAATTGCCTGATTGAGCTACTACCACCAAGTTCTCCCAGTTGCAAGTCTTGCATGGTAAGCATGTGTATCAGCGCCGTCAGCTCTGATGGTTTGTTGACACTGTTCGCCCGCAGAGCTGAGCAGGAGCGTGATGGTTGTATCAGATGCGGCTCTTTCTGTTGGGTTGAATCTGGCAGCCGATGACACTCCAAGGAATCGCCACACCTTCCCCAGAGGACGGGGCTCGGTCGCCCCTCTCCAGGGAAGGAACAGGTGCTTGCTATCTGACGTTTCCACGGCGACAATCTCGACCTCATATGCTCGCTGTGCGGCGAGTGACTCTCGGCAGACTTTTATTAACTACGTAGCTCAGACGTGCATGGCAGGGCAGGTGTAATTTGGATGGAACAAAAAAAGGCTGGAGAACCTTTGAAGGAGGGCTGGTGCTTTCACTTTGCCATTGCAGCCTCTTAATAACCCCTTGTGCATATTAAACCTGGACTCCAGATAGATGAAAGCAGCGCTGAACATTTCAGCCAACTGAGACTTGACATCTTACACTGCTATTCATTTCCCAATGTAGAAATTCTCGGTTTTCTTGAATCTGCTTCACTTCCCATCACTCCCATCTTCTTTTGTCCTCGCCTGTTTTCCAGTTAAGTTTTAACTGTCCATTTATTTTATATGTACAACCGGGAATACATAGCCTGCAGCATGTGACATTCTTTTATTATTATTTTATTGTAGGGCTTGCCTAGACTCGCATAGCAGTGAAATGGCACAGAGTCTGGTCCACATTGCAGCTTATTCACCCCACAGGAAGAGGATGTTTTCTCACTGATACAGTATGTAAGGTAACTGATTGTAGTCTATTTGTGACCCTGGACCACAAAACCAGTCTTAAGTAGCATGGATATATTTGTAGCAATAGCCAAAAATATCATTGTATGGTTCAAAATGATTGATTTTTCTTTTATGCCAAAAATCATTAGGATATTAAGTAAAGATCATGTTCCATGAAGATATTTTGTAAATTTCCTAACGTAAATATATCAAAACTTCATTTTTGATCAGTAATATGCATTGCATTAAAGGTGATTTTCTCAATATTTAGATTTTTTTTTTCTTTTTTTTTTTCAGATTCAGACTCCTCAGATTCCAGATTTTCACAAAGTTGTATCTCAGTCAAATATTGTCCTATCCTAACAAACATCAATGGAAAGCTTATTTATTCAGCTTTCAGATTATGTGTAAGTCTCAGTTACCAAAAAACTGACCCTTATGACTGGATTTGTGGTCCAGGGTCACATTTTGTTTTAATGTCCTGTTTAGGGCTGAGAATATTTAAATCTACATTTCAATCATGGACAGGCATGAAAATACTTTAATTACTGGCATGGCATTCCCCACAAATCGAGTGTCTGTAGTCTTAATAATTAATTTTTGTTAACTGAAAACTAATAGATACTGATGATTTTAAAAACAAAACTTAGACCCTCACAGATTCACCTAGTCCACAATGGCCAAACGCATAGAGTAGTGAAAGAACTAATAGATTAGTCTGCAAAGCCTCAATGAATTCATTAAGAGTCAAGAGAATCATTTCTGTGCCTCTGGAATCATTAAATCAAATAGCAAAAATTATTTTCAACCTTCAGCTCTCCCAAACACTCCCCCTGTAGGACAAACTGATTGTTTTGCTGTTACCTGCTTGTACCAGTTAATATAATGATTGAATTTAATAGACTATATTTTAATTTAAATAATTTAATACCGTTACCCATGCCAGCATCTGGGACATGTACCTAAAACTGTATATACGACCAGTCAGTTTTTAAGATTTTTAAGGTTTTTTTTTTAAAAAAAGTCTCTTCTGCTCACCAAGCCTGCATTTATTTGATCCAAAGTACAGCAAAATTTTGAAATATTTTTACTATTTAAAGTAACTGTTTCTATTTGAATATATTTTAAAACGTAATTTATTCCTGTGATTTCAAAGCTTAATTTTTAGTATCATTACTCCAGTCACATGATCCTTCAGAAATCATTCTAATATTCTGATTTGTTGCTCAAAAAGACATGTATTATTATTATGTTGAAAACAACTAAGTAGATTTGTTTTTTCTGGTTTCTTTGATGAACAGAAAGTCAGCATTTATCTGAAAGATTTTTTTTGTAACATTATAAATGTTTTTATTATCACTTTTGATCAATTTAAAGCATCCTTGCAAAATAAAATTTGCTAAATAATAGTAAAAACAAATTATACTGACTCCAAGTTTCTGAATAGTATAGTGTATAATGTTACAATAGAATAGTGAAAATATTTCAAAATCTTACTGTTTTTTTATTCGGATGAAATAAATGCAGGCTTGGTGAGCAGAAGAGACTTTTTTAAAAAAAAACATTAAAAATCTTACTGTTCAAAAACTTTGGACTGGTAGTGTACAACTGCATGTGGAGCCATATTCCAGTGTTTAGAATAACATTCTCCATCTTAAAAGTATTGTCAAGTTTTGAAGATTTATATGATGTATTACTGGCTAGACCTTTTGTTGGTTCAAAATGCAGCTTTTAAAGTCCTTAACACATAATGTGATCATATTTTCCACATCTTATCATTGCTTTTGACTACCTGTTATGTTTTGATGAAGGATAATGATAAATGATATGATAAAATACTGTAAAGCTGTTAAAGGTTCACTTCCAGAATAAAAAAATTCTAATAATTTTCTCACCCTCATGTGATTCAAGATGTTCATGTCTTTCTGTCATCAGTCGAAAAAAAAAAATGTGTTTGTTTTTGAGGAAAATATGCAGGATTTTTCTCCATATAGTGGACGATCAGCGGGTTAAGGGTCCAAATTGCAGTTTCAATGCAGATTCAAAGGGCGCTAAACAATCCCAGCCAAAGAATAAGGGTCTTATCTAGCAAAACTGTCGATCTGTCATTTCTAAAAAATATTTAATATCAAATATCCGTCTTCCACCACCTCTGCAATATGCATACATGTCTTCACGTATTATGTAATCATGTTGCAAAGAGCGGACATTTCCAACACGATTACGTAATGCATAAGGTTGGGCTGGTGCAAAACAAGCATTTGTGGTTAAAAAGTATATAAATTTTTATTGTTAAGAAAATGATCAATCATTTCGCTAGATAAGACCCTTCTTCCTCGGCTGAGATCGTGTAGAACTCTTTGAAGATGCATTGAAACTACAATTGGACCTTCAAGAAATTTTTATTCGGGAAGTGAACTAATTCCTTTAAATACTTAATTATCTTCATGATTTAAGCACTGCCATCAACTAAACATCATCTTTGTGTTTCTTTTCTAGATGTGTGAAAAAAAAAAGATTGATTTAAGGATATATTGTATCTATACCCTAGTCCCATGTCTGTAATTATGAAATTAAGGGAAAGCTTCTTCTGCTTAATATGGCCTTATGATGTATTTTGCAGTGCCAGTTAATGACTCCCTGTTGAGTGTTATTAAATGACCGTAACAATAAATGAAGACAAATATGAGTCGACAGCTATGCCGGTCCAATGCGGCAGTTCTCTGGACCCCACTGGGATAACATGAGAACTAAATGAGACATGTGCCTGCAGAAAGAAAAGAATGGCCTTCATTTATTCTGATAAAACACTGTTCTCAACCCTTGAAATAATAACCTGTAGTTACCAAGAAAGGTCAGCCATTACTGTGAACAGAGCGGAACTGTGATTCCAATTTGAGTGAATTTGGATAATGATGATTGAAAGGCATACTTCATTTCTAATTAAAAGTGCATGGTACATCAGTACCATTTCCAGCTTTTGTTACCTGAACTCTAAAAAGAAAATCAGAAACCATTTAACAACAACTTAAATACAGCTGTAAATGCAAGGTTTCATGAAATTTAAACACAAATTTATTGATTTAATTAAACCTTTTACTGCAAACATTATTTTCCCATGCACAAATGTAGTATTGACGCAGTTTTGTTTACTACACAAATACGGTGACGCTCGCAGTGTTTTCAGCCTCTGCCGACTCTGAGAGTCACTTCGTGAGCATTTTACCATTTCTTTTGTGGAAAACTATCCTCATATAATGAAGACCCTAAAGGTCTTCACAGCAACCTGTCAAAATAAAAGTTCGGTTTAACTTGACAGTCAGAAATATATTAATATATTACTCAATGTAAAGACACCCCTACTACTACTACTATTAAAACAATGTTTTAAGGAATATTTACCAGAAAAAAAAAAATATTTATCAGAATTTCTTTACCAGAAAATTGTAAATGCACAACACAGTATTTCTGAAAAAAAAAAAGAAATACCCTATAATAAAATAACTCTTTGTCAAATCTAATTATCCTTTATAAATAAATAAGACATGCTTTTGATTATTAAAATGTAATGAAACAATTAAAATAGAATCCAGATAATTAATGGAAAACCGAGATTCACAAACAAAACTGAATTTGAGAAAAAATGATTAAAAACGTATTTCATAGGGCCTTAAAAACATGTTTTTTGTTAAACTTTTAATAAATTGCTGTTAAATTCTGCAAGTTTCATGATTTCAATTCATTAGACATACTTTTTGATAAATCTTTTTTTTTTAATGTAACCATTAGAGTCTAGAAAAATTAAAATGGAATTTAGGAAAAAAATTTCATAGGGCCCTCTTTTTTTCATTTGTGTCTTTGTTTTCTTGTAGTTGTCCTTTAGTTTGTCACTTGCATCTAGGTTCCTATTATTAATAACAAAGATAAAATAACAAGAAATGACTATGTCATGATATAAATTGTTGTTGTGAAATAAAATTACTATGTCATGAAATAAGATTTGGCTTTATCCTTACCAACTTACCAATATAGCAAAGATCTCTACATATCTGTAGGCTCAATAGTTGTTCTACAATCTCTATTTGGATCATCTATTATTCAATTACTTTTCCAGTTGTATGTTTTTTTTTTTTTTTTCGCAGTATCGGTTCAGCAGTAGTATCGTGATATTTTAGTCAGGTGTCGTATCGAAGTCAAAATTTTGGTATTGTGACAACACTAATGTCTAATGCATTTGTGGACACATGTATACCTATCCTAAAACCCGTCAATACATGTTGATATGATATAAAAGATAAACGTGTATTTAAATGGTTACAAAAATATACGGTATATGAACATACTGATTTATTTGAATATGTTATTTTAGTAATGTTGTATATATAAATAAATATATAGTTGACATATATGGTTGCTTCATAAAATACTATATAAAAGTCACTGTATAGCATATTGTTAATTATTAGCATATACTGTTAACTATGAGGATTTTATATATGTTATAAACGTATATATTCATCTACTCAGAGAATGTAAAAATCGCCTTATAGGTAACATATGTGAAAATATCACTCTTGATAAAGGGCAATATATATGCCATTTATGACAGACCTTGTTTTACTCATAAACTGAGAACCCCATAATAATATCCCATAGGAAATTCTTTCGGGTTTTGACATCACCGCTGCAGTTCTCTAAATATGAGGTATTTTCGAGTAAACTGGTTTGATTAGATAATAATTTTGGTGTTGAACAAACTAGTCCTGACCCATTTAACTTATAAGTGGAGCTGTACGGTTGGCACAAACCCAGCCCAGCTCATCGCACAAGAGCCCTCAACCCACCGTCAAGTACTGCGCTGATAGCAACATGCTGCGGCCACATTTCTGGGGTCTTGTACGTCATGTCATGGTATTTAAGATTTCTATTTTTAATTGAACTTGACTGCAACATACCCACATGTTAACCTTTAAAGTGTGGTAGTGCAGTACATAACGTTTCAGAGAGAAACACTTAGGAGGTGCATTCAGACACAAACGCTGCCTGACATCTTGAATTTACATACACAGTTACAGTCGAGCTGCAGTGTCAAGTATACATGACAATGCATTAGCAGTTTTGTAGTTTTATGCACAAGCGCATAGTGCCAAGGCCAACTGTAGTCTGATTTACATGTATTTGATTCTAAGTTTTTTAGTCTAAAATGTTTGCCACTTAAATTTTGGTCTTCTTCACACAAAGCATATGACTTGTGAAATATAGTGCACAATTCATAGACTATTTTAAAATCTGATTTGGAGTTTGAAAAAGAGCAGCTCTCACATTCTGTGTTGAAAATAACATAATATGCTATTGGAACTACATGAGGGAGAGTAAATGTTCGTTTGGGAAAACTGCCCCTTTAATAAGTATAGTAGACTAAAAAAAAATCAAATATGATGTGAATGCACAGGATATCTTCACCGCCAGGGGTTGTGTTTTCAAGTTTGACGTGGATCAGAGTTTGAGTCACAGGTTACTCATGAATCTTCCCTGCTAAGTATGGCCCTATTTGGACAAAACTAGTTTTCCATGAGGAGGTAAATGACCTAATGTGTGTGTGTTTTTTTTTTTTTTTTTTTAAGTCTGTGTCCTCTGAGAAATCTAATCCTGTCCAGATAAGAATATCTGTGATATTTTTTCACAGTTCTTCTCATTTATTTTGACCTTTGTCAAATACAGTAACTCAAGCTAAATTTCCCTTTGCTCTGCTTGATTCACCTTCATTATGGATTTTGACCTTTTTGCCAACTTTATGGGTAAAATAACAGTTGGTGGTTCAAATATTGCTGGAATCCCATCTGACAAAAAGAAAATGAAATCAATAAGCACAGTTTGATCCTGGAAAATGAGCAGAGCGTCCACTTTATCATCATACAAGAACTACATCTGAATCATTTTCTTTCTTGCTTTTTATATTTTGATAACAGCTAATGTACATTTACAATATATTTCATATTAAATAAATTAATACTAATTTATTAAGAAAAAGAACATGACTTAATGAAAAAGAGTGTAATTCTAAATTAAAGGTGGAATAAGTGATTTCTGAGAAACACTGTTGAGATTTAAAATCACAAGATAAATGCAAAACAAACATGCCCCTGGCCAAAAGGTCACTCTCTTATCTTGATAGCTCCGCCCCCAAATGTGCAAACATGCGTGACCCTATCACACTTGGACACGCCCCTTACTGCTGATTGGCTACAAATGTGTTTTCTTGATCGGTCTGATCCACTTTCAACAGCATTTCTCAGAAATCACTTACTGCTTGACTTAACCTAATTATTATTCCATGATACTTACATGCAAATGCATGATAATGTAATTCATAACTAATGAGTTATAATTTGAGTGACTGATCTTTTTTTGTCTAAAGAGCTGCTTTACAGCAGAATTGGATTGGATTCATTATTTTCCTGTTTATCACTGTAGAGCTGCTTTGACAACTTGTATTGTAGAAATAAAGGTGAATTGACCTGACTTTTTAAAAAAAAAAAATGGCCAACAGCATTTTGTTTACATTACAACCTGACAAAGCCGTATTTGACAGCTTGTGACAGCTACAGTTGTATTCAGTTGTGTTCTGTAAGTCTAAAAGATTCCCACTTTAGATTTAATATGAAAGTGCTACTATAAAGTGACAAAAAAGCAGAGAACCTGATGGGAACCAGAAGTGCCGAAAGACTTTATCAGTATGGAAACTGGTAACTATCCATATGGAAAGAGACTTTCAAATGCATATATCTTTAAATGCAAATGTTTGCTTTGATTTGGATCACATTAGCTTACATATAAACTTAAGGCTGACATTGTTTCCTTACTGCAAATTTTGGTATTGATTCGATACTAAGTAAATGCAGTATCGCAGATACTGATAGCGATACTTTCACCTTTTAAAAACATACATTTAATTGACCAATTACACTTTGAAAACGAACAATAACTAATGCTGAAATGAGTTCGCAAGCAGTAATGCGTATAGTTTCATGATAAGTGTTTTCCTCCCATGGAGTTACAAAGAAAAATTTAACTTAAACTAGTGCTTAATGCATTAAGAAAGTAATATTAAAAAGCCAAACTTAGTATACTGATGATGAAGCAAACTGTATGGAGGCAATCATCCCAGGATATGAACACAAAGTGCATGCATGTTAATGGTTTTCCTCTGATTGAAAACATTTATAAAGAAAATGAAATTAGATAATTTTAATGGGTCTGGCCTCTGGTCTCATCTGCTTCCAGCAATTTTTAGCTGAATAAAACAGCTTGTTTTGCTGCTTGATATTGAAAAGTGGTGTTTCTTATCATATTATTTTAATGTATTTTCTTAATTATTAACACACAGGGTGAATAGCACAAACAATTTTATTTATTGAATTGTTATTTTTCTTCTTATTATTATTTCTTCTTATTTCTATTTGAAATAAGATGGATAGTGGTGTTGCCACAGTAGCGAATATTTACCATTTCATCTCTCACTGTAGCCAAAAGTATCCGCTTGCGTATCCGCGCCATATACACAGACATGTCTATCTTTGTTGAATGTATTAAGCAATGTATTAAGTGTAGAGGAGAGAAAAAATAACTTGAAGTATTAATCTCAGCAGGCTAGTATCAATCCAATACCAATACCAACGTTGGTATCAATACTATCGATATTAGGATCGATCCGCCCACCCGTACAGGTGATTGTGAGATTAAAGTGGCAGAGTTTAAAGAGCAGGTAGTATGGTTTTTCAAACTGTCCTAATATTGTGTTTGAGTCCCCTACAACAGGTTTAAAAGAGAAGTCCACTTCCAGAACAACAATTTACAAATAATGTATTCACCCCCTTGTCATCCAAAATGTTCATGTCTTTCTGTCTTCAGGGCTGTAAACGATCCCAGCCGAGGAAGAAGGGTTTTATCTATAGAAACGATTGGTCATTTTTTTTTCGGAAAAAAAAAATACAAAGTGAACGCGCAAAGACTAAGGAAGTGCAAGTAAGTCAAACCTTGTTTACAAACAAAAAGATACAATGATGTCGGGCGATTCTGAAGTTGTAGGAGAAAATAAGATGGAGTTTTTCACCATACTCTACCTTTTTGAGCCGGAGTACACAGACGAAGAACTTAGTGATTTGTAGCGTCGTGGACGTGCATTCCAGAGCCTGTGCTACACAAGCTTTTGTGCTTAAAGAGTATACAGATTTTTATTTTTCGAAAAAAATGATAGATAAGACCCTTCTTCCTCGGCTGGGGTTGTTTAGAGCCCTTTGAAGCTGCATTTAAACTGCATTTTGGAAGTTCAAAATCGGAGCACCAATGAAGTCCGTTATGTAACCCTGGACCACAAAACCAGTCATAAGGGTCAATTTTTTAAAACTAAGATTTATGCATCATTTGAAAGCTGAATAAATAAGCCTTCCATTGATGCATGGTTTGTCAGGATGTGTTTGACCAAGATGCAACTATTTGAATATCTGGAATCTGTTGTCCAAATGAAGTTCTTAGCAATGCATATTACTAATCAAAAATTAAGCTTTGATATATTTACGGTAGGAAAATTTCAAAGTATTTTCATGGAACATGATCTTTACTTAATGATTTTTTGGCATATTGCTATTGCTACAAATATAGCCATGCTCCTTAAGACTGGTTTTGTGGTCCAGGGTCATATATCTTTGTATAATGCAATATTTTTATTAACAGCTTTGCAGACTGTTTACATTGAAGGATAGCTACATTAGAAATAAAATTTACCAATAATTTACTCACCCTTTTGTCATCCAAGATGTTTGTGTCTTTCTTTCTTCAGTTGTAAAGAAATTGTTTCTTGAGGAAAATATTCAAGAAATTCTTTCCATATAGTGGACTTCAATGGTTGCTCCAAGTTTGAACTTGTAAAATGTAGTTTAAATGCAGCTTCAAATGGCTCTAAACGATCCCAGCCGATGAAGAAGGGTCTTATCTAGCGAAACGATTGGTCATGTTTGAAACAAACTGACAATTTACATACTTTTTAACCTCAAATGCTTGTCTTGTCTTGTCTCTGCAAAGTGCATGCATAGTCTGCATAATCCGGATCAATACAGTTAGGGTATGTCGAAAAACACCCGTCTCGTTTTCTTCTTCAACGTCAAAATTGTCCTACATCACTGTTTTACCTTTTTTTTTGTAAAGGGTATTTGATCTTCTTTGCATGTTCACTTTGTAAACACTGGGTCGGTACTTCTGCAGCGATGTAGGATGATTCTGAAGTTGGGGAAAAAACGAGATGGGAGTTTTTCGACATACCCTAACTGTATTGACCGTATTGAACCGGAAAAAAAGTTCACGCAGACTTATAGACAAGACAAGCGTTTGAGGTTAAAAAGTATACAAATTGTCATTTTGTTTAGAAAATGACTGATTGTTTTATTAGATAAGACACTTCTTCTTCAGATGGGATTGTTTAGAGCCATTTGAAGTTGCATTTAAACTGCATTTTGGAAGTTCAAACTTGGAGGCACCATTGAACTCCTCAAAACTACAGAGATCCTAATCCTGTCTGAATCAGGACATGCAATAATGGGTTTCATATGTTAATAATAAGGAAATACTCGTCAGAAGTTATAAGTTGTGTTATGCTGAGTCAGACTGCAGCAGCTGTGTTCTGTTGTGCTGTGCTGGAGGAAGACAGCTGTGCTGTGAAGCGTGACAACCGATAGTGAGCTTGAGCACAGAGAACATTGCCATCAATCTGTCCACTTACCGGCTGACAGAGGGTCTGTGACAGAAAGCAGATTCAGTGGGAGTTTTGGAGAATGTGTTTCCATTCTAAGGCTCTAGTGCAAAATCTAGTGAACTGCAGACTCATATGCATAGGCAGCATCTGAAATGAAAGCTCATCAGCGACTGATTTGATCACTGCTGCGGCGTCATGCTAATAGAGCTCCTCATGTGAAGTGTACTCAACTTGATTGATTTCAACAGCATGTTGCTAAGCCAGTGATGCAATATTCTAATAAGCATAAAAATACACAGCACACACAAATATTGGGGAAAATTCTGTTCTATTTAGTTGCATTCTGCAATTGCCTACGTGAGCAATATACATGCTGCTACCTAACATGCATTCACACATCTATGTAAACTTGGTCCCACCATGGAATTAAAAAAAAAAGATAAAGTAATTGCGAATTTTTATCTCAGAATTCTGACTCTTTTTTTGTGCGAATTCCAAAATATAAACTCAGAATTCTGATTTTCTTTCTCGTAGTTTCAAGTTCAATTCTGAAGGTTTTGTTTCCACCACAAAATAAAAAATAGAAAGAAAAACTGTTACTTCTCACAATTCTGATATTATATCTTGCAATTCTGACTTTTTTCCCACATAAAAATACTTCATACACATACTTCATTCATTTATTTGTTCATTCATTCTGCAGCGGAAACAGGGTTTCACACACACCCCTTTAAAACAAACAAAAACCTATAATTTGTTACTGTGATTTCTGCTAGAGATTTTACTTCTGTCTTCATCAGTAAGAAATTCAGCTGCTGAAAAAAAATGCTGTTGAAAAAATATATTGAAAAACTTAACCAGAAACTTTTCAGTTTTAGAGTGGCTTAATATATTGTCTTTTTTTTTTCTTTTTTTTTTTTGAAGCTGTTCAAGCATTGGGCAAAATAAAAGTTGGCAGGGGACAGGTCCGGAGAAAAAGAAAGTCTATTTCATGCCTCATTATGCTAAAGCATAAGGTGCTGATAAACACTGAATATTGCTTTTGCTATAAAAGTGAAAAACTATACAAATAATCATATTTAGGAGCAGCTGTGTGCGGCAGTCCTGAACCCGCATTCACCATCATCTAACTCAAACACACACATTCAGTATGCTGACAGGCATGGAGAGACAGATAAGTCCACCCTGCAAATACTTTCCTTTCATGTCCAAACAAGAGCAGCTCAGGTTATGTTCTGGAAGTCAATGAAAGCCAAAAGAATCAGTAAGGGCTAAGGAGCAAAATTCCATCTTTTACCATGTAATAGTTTCCCCTTAGAACCACTACTAATAATCTCAATGTTTTATGCAGCAAACACTTTTCCACCCTCTCTTTGAACCTTAAAATAAAAGTCGGCATTAAATTAAAATAATGGCACTGTTTAATTTCTAAATGCATGCTACAGGTCTTATTATAAACAACTCATCCATGCATTTACATTTTATATATGATTTTTTTATATACCTGCAAACTCATCACATCACTTGTCTCCTGAAAACTGATGAGTTCTGATTGCATTTTCTATTAATTTTATGTCCCTATGATGCCAAATACAGTAGTGTTTAAGCGCAGTGCTTCATGTACAGGGATAACCACTGTATTTTTGCTTTTCCATAAAAGTGAATGTACATTTTCATTCAGCCTGTCTGCTGTTTGTTCTGTTTGTTTTCATACCAATGATATAAACTGTCGAGGTCAAAAGTTTACATACACCTTGCAGAATCTGCAAATGTTAATTATTTTACCAAAATTGATCATACAAAATGCATGTTAATTTTTAATTAAGTACTGACCTGAATAAGATTACATACACATAAAATACACATAAAAGACATTTACATATAGTCCACAAGAGAAATTACAGCTGAATTTATAAAAAATCATCCCGTTCAAAATATTTTAGTACTGTGTTGTTACCTGAATGATTTTGTTTTGTTTTGTTGTTTGTTTAGTGATAGTTGTTGACAGTTAAACTGCCTGCTGTTTTTGAGAAAAATCCATCAAGTTCAACAAATTCACAATGCTCTTAATGCATTGTGTTTCCTTCTGAAACATTAGTGAGTGTTTGAATCTTCTGTAATAGGTGCATATGAGCAGTGTTGCGGAGTAACTAGTTACATGTAACGGAATTACGTAACTTAATTACAAAATAAATGTAACTGTAATTA
The DNA here is from genome assembly GCA_012976165.1 of Labeo catla. Classification (NCBI taxonomy): domain Eukaryota; kingdom Metazoa; phylum Chordata; class Actinopteri; order Cypriniformes; family Cyprinidae; genus Labeo; species Labeo catla. The sequence goes on along the minus strand of VONZ01000052.1, from coordinate 125,586 downwards.
GTTACAGTTACTGAGAAAAAATTAGTAATTAAATTACAGTTACATTTGAAAATGTTAATGATTACAAAGGGGGTTACTTTTTTTTCACACACACACCCACATACAGATTTAATTGACTTCTTTCCAAAATTGCATCGACTGCTCTAAAATGAGACACCAGTGTTTCAGGAGTTTAGGACACAGAATAGGACACATGCTTATTCTTAACTGATTTATTTCCTATTTGGGTTTATGCATAAACTTTATTTTTTAAGATTTGTTTTTTCCCAAGGCATTGTTAGATGCCAGTTTTTCCTGTCATAATTATGCAAACATTTGATTTCAAAACCAGTATCACAGCTATTAAACTATTTCTTGTTATGATTTCAAATCTATATTTGACCTCAGTATGATAGTAAATAAGTATTAGTTTACAGTATGAAGTAAATAAGAGGTGTTAAGTTTGAATTTGTGTGGCTGTGCTTTAAATTAAATTATTACACAGCTCTGTGGAATGCTTGATTCTGATTGGTCAGTCATAAGTCGGCGCTATATGCATGATGGTTTTTCTTGGTGGAAGCTTTGCGTTTTTTTTAGCTAATAAAGTATTAAAGCTCAATTCAATATTAACTGTACAATTTCTTAATTCTCTCAACCTGCCACTTGCTAGCAACTGATTTCTTCATGGACGTTTTGTGTTCAAATATTTCAACTCAGATCAGTGTTTTGTGTCTAATTATTTACTTTTGTGGCAAGCAGCTGTGTAATAAGTGGGATAATGTACATCCAGCCAGTTGTTATTGCAAAATAAAGATGTATATTATTCCTTATTTCTGCCTGGTTTAATGGTTTTAAATGATTAACAGTTGAAAATATTAGAAATTTAGAAAAGTAATGAAAAAGTAATCAAAAGTAATAAGTTACATTTACTTTAATAAAGTAATTGAAAAGTTACACTGCTTATTACATTTTAAATAGAGTAACTTGTAATATGTAACCTATTACAATTCCAAAGTAACCTTCCCAACACTGCATATGAGTCCCTCAGTTGTCCTCAGAGTGAAAAGATGGATCTCAAATCATAGTCGCCACATTGTTGGAAAGAATTTGGGACTTGAAGGATTTTTCTGAAGAACAGCAGGCAGTTTAACTGTTCAGGACAAACAAGCATCTAACAAGTAACTAACAAGTATCACTAAACAAAAAACAAAAACAAAAACAAACAAAAAAAAAAAACACAGCTGTGGATCATTAAGGTAACAACACAGTATTATGAATCAAGTGTATGTGAACTTTTAAACAGGGCCATTTTTATCAATTCAACTATTATTTTCTCTTGTGGACGATATGAAACATCTTTTATGTGAAATATCTTTTTCAGGTCAGTACTAAATAAAAAATAGCATGCATTTTGTATGATCACTCTTATTTTGGTTAAATAAGTAACATTTTGCAAATTCTGCAAGGTGTATGTAAAATTTTGACCTCAACTAATAATCACTTATTTAGGCATAAATGTTAGGTTTATCACTTCATAAAACTTTTGGCACCTGGGTGTTCGTTAACAGTATATCACTCCAAAGGTACTTCTAAGCATAGAACATAGCATAGAGAGTGAGTGCATCTGTGCCTTAAATCGCATTGAGTCTCTAGCACAAGCAATAAGTTGCTGGCTGAAGTTCACTTAACGGCCACCGTTGTAACTAATAACAAGGGTTTCTGAATTTTTTCATATAGGCTGGTGTCTTTAAACCCAAGTGCACACTACAACTCAAGCCTTTGATGTTTTTAGTTGCTGATTTGTCTGTTGTAGTTCGTGCACTTATCATATAACTAATGGCAGTGTCATGTCAGATTTCACCTGTTTGACGAATGCAGCTTAACTGCATGATGCACAAGAGCACCAATGAACAGCAGCCGATGAGTGCAAGAGGAAGGGTTTTGGGAGGTGGGAGTAACAAGAAGAAGAAGAAGAAAACATCTGTCTGCACTTTTCCCCAAGCATTGTCTCATCCACATTTCACCTCTTTTTTTTCTTATGTTTATCTTGTTCAGCGCAAAAAAAAAAAACATCCGCAAGTCTTCCCTTGTTGTCTGTTGGCATGTTGTCAAGAATCGGCCCTCGCATTGCTGTTTGTGCGAGAATGTATTCAGGTTCAGTCAGGGTGAAGAATGATTATAATTGACTATAATTGAATCCTCGTAGTCTGTGATTAGTACTGTAGTGTTTGCACCGACATGACGCATTACCAGAGACTGAGAGTCTTTATATGTGTGCATGTGTTTTGGATTAGCAGCATCTATTCACATCCTCCTCACTGTGATGGGTGACCCACGTTACTGAACATGTGTAAAACTGAACACTCGTAGGTTAAAGTTGTAAGATGTCAGAAAACCAAACATCCCTGAACAAGACATTTAAGACAGCTATAAGACAGCTTATAGTTTCAGTACATTTTTTGGACTGATTTGAGTTCTGAAAGTCGTTTTAAAGTAAATTTAGTTCAGTGTTATTTTAGTGTAATTGATATGCTATTATAGTTTTATGCTATTAGAGTCTTAATAATTAGAATTTATTGTTATATATTTAGAGTAATAGATTTTTTTATTATTTAATTATTTATTTTTATTTCACAATTTTTTATTTCATTTTATTGTTTTAAATGTAAGTTTAATTTATGTTTTAATTTAGTGTTATTTTATTTGTTTTTTAAAGTTAGTACTTCAGTTCAGTGTTATTTTAATATCACTGAAATAGTGCAAAAACAATAAAAAATGATCTGTTGAGTCAACTTAAAATAATTTATTACCCTGCTGCCTTCAAATTTTAAGTTCAGTTGACTAAACTAAAAATTTGGATTGTTAAACTTAAAAGCTGGGTTTGTTACCCAGCTGCCTTAAAATTTCAACTCAAATATCTAAGTTGTCACTTAGTACACCTTAACATTTCAGGTTGACTACACTCTTTTCATTTGACTGAACTTAAAATGTTAAGGCAGCAGGATAACAAATTATTTTAAGTTGGCTCAACAAATTCGTTTTACAGTGTTTTACAGTGTACTGTAGTTTTTAGTTTTCGAAAATTAAATATTAAATAAATGATATAAATATTAAATATAAAATTATATAAAATTGAGGTGCATCTCAATAAATCAGAATGTTGTGGAAAAGTTCATTTATTTCAGTAATTCAACTCAAATTGTGAAACTTGTATATTGAAAATAAATTCAGTGCACACAGACTGAAGTAGTTTAAGTCTTTGGTTCTTTTAATTGTGACGATTTTGGCTCACATTTAACAAAAACCCACCAATTCATCATCTCAACAAATTAGACTATGGTGACATGCCAATCAGTTAATCAACTCAAAACACCTGCAAAGGTTTCCTGAGCCTTCAAAATGGTCTCTCAGTTTGGTTACACAATCATGGAGAAGACTGCTGATCTGACAGTTGTCCAGAAGACAATCATTGACACCCTTCACAAGGAGGGTAAGACACAAACATTCATTGCCAAAGAAGCTGGCTGTTCACAGAGTGCTGCATACAAGCATGTTAACAGAAAGTTGAGTGGAAGGAAAAAGTGTGGAAGAAAAAGATGCACAACCAACCAAGAGAACCGCAGCCTTGAGAGGCTTGTCAAGCAAAATCGTTTCAAGAATTTGGGTGAACTTTGGCTACAGTTGTCATATTCCTCTTGTTAAGCTCTTGTTAAGGTCCTAGAGTCTGGAGGAAGGGTGGAGAAGCTCATAGCCCAAGTTGCTTGAAGTCCAGTGTTAAGTTTCCACAGTCTGTGATGATTTGGGGTGCAATGTCATCTGCTGGTGTTGGTCCACTGTGTTTTTTGAAAACCAAAGTCACTGCACCAGTTTACCAAGACATTTTAGAGCACTTCATGCTTCCTTCTGCTGACCAGCTTTTTTAAGATGCTGATTTCATTTTCCAGCAGGATTTGGCACCTGCCCACACTGCCAAAATCACCAAAAGTTGGTTAAATGACCATGGTGTTGGTGTGCTTGACTGGCCAGCAAACTCACCAGACCTGAACCCCATAGAGAATCTGTTGGGTATTGTCAAGAGGAAAATGAGAAACGAGAGACCAAAAAATGCAGATGAGCTGAAGGCCACTGTCAAAGAAACCTGGGCTTCCATACCACCTCAGCAGTGCCACAGACTGATCACCTCCATGCCACACTGAATTGAGGCAGTAATTAAAGCAAAAGGAGCCCCTACCAAGTATTGAGTACATATACAGTAAATGAACATACTTTCCAGAAAGCCAACGATTCACTAAAAATGTAAAATACTTAAAATACTTATGTGTATTCTAATTTGTTGAGATTGGTGGGTTTTTGTTAAATGTGAGCCAAAATCATCACAATTAAAAGAACCAAAGACTTAAACTACTTCAGTCTGTGTGCACTGAATTCATTTAATGCACGAGTTTCACAATTTGAGCTGAATTACTGAAATAAAAGAACTTTTCCACGACATTCTCATTTTTTGAGATGCACCTATATATATGTATATATATATATATATATATATATAATTTTTATTCATGTTTATTTTATTTAAAGTAACAATTGTTTAGTTTTAGTTAACTATAATAACCCTGATTTTGTTCCTCATGATATGAGCCCTCAAAATAAACCAAATATTATATTGCAAGAGACGTTACTTGCAAACAGACCAATTATTACTGTATTTTCTAGGCAAGTGTTAATGTTAGCCCTGCCTATAATTAATAACTACTAAGTGCAAGGAACAAATGTTTTGCACAAGAACAAATGAGTGTTGGTTGAACTCATAAAGAAAAGAGCGTCTCTGGAGCGTCACGACACACGTTATTAAGCATCTGGTAATGAGATGTGCATCAGTGGTGCATGCGAGAAAGAGTAATGATCACACACGGCCCGTACAGAGACGCACACTCTTACATTACCACAGCATATTAGACTTATTTTTCAGGATATGTCTTTTCTTCTTATTAAAACACTCAGCGTGACTGAGCTCCCAATGATGTGAACAGTGTGTCCCGCTCTCCCGCGTCTCTCTGCCCTGGAGACACACGCAGGTTTACTCAGCCTGACCCTGTCGACAGGGACATAAAGCACTGTTCTTTGGGATACACAGTATGTGGGAGAAATATAACGAACTGCTTTTAATTACTTCAGTGTATCGCTTACCTTCTGTTCTCAGGAGAAATTAACAAACAAGTTCCACTGTGCCAGTTTACAGAGAATACTTCACACACCTGAATACCTGCTTAGACTTTGGCAGATTTTTGTTTAAGTGTTGTGCGTTTAATTCATATATTTATATTTTAATATTAGTATATAATAGTTTAATTCATATTTTATTCCATTTAAGCTTTATTTTAATTTCCAGTTTTTTTCTTTAAATACAGTTTTAGTTAACAGCATCACTGGTGGTCACTACAAAATGTTGTTTTTTGAAAAAGAGCAGCTTTAAGCATCTCTGAAAGTGTCCAAACTTGAGTAAATGATGACATGATGCTCGGTTTTAGTTGAATAAGTCCATTAAAATGCTTTAGTGGTAAATTCCCATGTCACGCTGATCTAAGGACCGCTAAAACGAGGGGCTCCAAAATGGTTTGCAATATAATCTTGTTAGGATGCTTTTAAGCGGGACCCTTGCTGACTGTAATGGAGTGTACAGCGCACGCCTGAGTTGTGGTATTACGACTAATGACTTCTCTCAGAAGAAATCATGAGCTGGACTCATTCATTACTTTGCACTTGTTCTAGATCATGCGGTATTGACAAAATGGAAATACCACTCTCTCTCAGTCATTTATTTGTCATTGGATTTGATGGGGATACTCCAGTTGGAACACAATGCAATCAGCATGACTTCACTCATACTCTCCATGCTGAAGAGAAAATAACAGGATTTTAGCAGGAGAAACACCCTAAGTTGCTTTGCTTTTTAACCCCAAAAAGCCTGCTGTATCATATTTGATGCACATATTTCTAAGGCCACTAAACTTTTCTGTTAGACCTGTTTCACACAATCTACTGCATGCCTTCTAGACTTTTTCATCAAGTAAAAGTTCTTTTAGTATAGTTGTACAAACATCCACCTTCAGCTTGTGCTTCCCTTATTTCCATATAAACACTTACTGGACTAGCAGTAAATTCCCATTACGTAAGCTGAATTCCGGGCACTGATTCAATGTTTGTATGTTAACGAGTCTGTTAAGCAGAATTTTTAAAAGTGTTTGAAGTGTTTTAAAGTGTTTTTAAGCAAAGACGATAAGCCTGTGGAAGATTGTGCTTTTGCTGCTGATTTATTGCGGACGCACATTCTCAGTTCTGGCGCAGTTCTGGCTGAGAGCGTGCTAGTGACGAGTAGGGAGTTTTTGTTGGGTTTTGCGTTCGAGTGACGTTCCTGCCAGTCTTGCTTGGAATATTCTTTGAATAATTAATGCTGCGTTGTCGGTATTAGTCTAATTACAAGATTTCAGCTTGTAAAAAGCATTCATATCCTCATAGACCTCATAATTACAGCTTGTAGGCTTGGAGTTTTCTGAGAGGTACGACTTGTACCACAACCACAGCAGATTCATTTAAAGGAGTCCTATCATGCCACTTTTTGCAATTTGTAATATAAGTATGAAGTTTCAGCTCAAAATACCCCACAGGTCATTCATTATATCATTTTGAAAATGCCTATTTTGAGTGGAAGCAGAAACATGTTTTTGTGCATGTCTCTTTAAATGCAAATGAGCTCCTGCTCCCCGCCCCCTTTTCCAGAAAAGGCTGTGCCTTTACAGCTGGTAGCACAGATACTCTGCTTAAAAACATCTGTTTGGTTTTGATTATCATGTCTATCGAGCTAAAGTCAAGCATTTTAAAGTCATGTTTAAACTTCTGATATAGGATTTTCTATGGAAGCCAGTTTCCGCCATTGAATTAAGAAATAAAAAAGGTAATTGTGACTTTTTATCTCACAATTCTGACTTTTTTCTCACAATTTTGAGTTTACATCTTGCAAGTCTGACTTTTTTTCTCAGAATTGTGCGATATAAACGCACAATTGCAAGTTATAAAATCAGAATTGCTAGACGTAAAGTCAGAATTGCGGGATATAAACACACAATTGCGAGAAATAAAGTTTTTTTCTTGCACTTGCAACTTCGTATCTCACAATTCTGACTTTTATCTCAGAATTATGATATACAAACTCACAGCTGTGAATTATAAAGTCCAGTTCTGAGGAGAAAAAAGACTGAAAAGTTCACAGAATTGTAAGTTTATATCTCACAATTCTGACTTAATAACTCGCAATTGCCAGTTTATATCACACAATTCTGACTTCATTTATAAACTTGCAATTCTGACTTTATAACTCGCAATTGTGAGTTTATATCATGCAATTGCAACTTTACTTCTCAGAACTGCGAGTTTATAATGCAATTCTGTTTATAATGTTTATAATGCAATTTCTCAGAATTCCAACAAGTCGCAATAACCTTTGTTTTTATTTTTTATTCAGTGGCGGAAACAGGCTTCTATAGTTTTCATAGTGCACACAATCAAAGCACATGCACAAAAAGCGACTGTCACACAACTTGCAAGTACTAAACCAAGTTTTTCTAAGTTTCATGTCTTATTGCGCTTAAACTGTCAAATACACACAATTTATGTTAAAAACACACTGGAGTTACAAAAACAGTTGGTTATGTCTGTGAAGGTAAACAGCTGGGGAAAAAAATCACGTTTATATTAGATCTGTGTGGCAGCCGTGTAAAATACAGTAAATAAATCAATAAATGCACTGTCTCCTCTCTTGTCTCCTCTGAGGCTGCGACTCGAAATAGTGTTCTGTGCTCATCAAAACAATTAGCACACTTTGCTCAAATTTTTGGCATGTAGCTCTGTTGTAGCTTGTGAAAACAAAATGACAGCGCCGTGGGTGGAAACGTGCAGATTTAAGGGGTGGTAATATTATAATAAGATCCCCTTTCTACGTCACCGGGGGAGTGAAATCTGAGTGGCTTGTTTTTTTACAAACTTGGGTTGTTCTTCTTCACGATTATTGCACTTAAACACGGAAAAAGTCAGATTTTCATGGTATGTCACCTTTAAAGCTGCCTGGAAAGGAATTAAAGGGGTGCTATTATGCGTTTTCACTTCTTGAATTTTAGTTAGTGTGTGGTGTGTATCTTTGGGCATAAAAAAGATCTACAAAGTTCCGAATCTTGAAGTCCACTCCACAGGGAGATTTTTAAAGAACTACAACGAACGGCTCCTTTGGACTACAGCATTTGTTTTCCGCATGCAATGATGTCACAACACGGTCCATTAGAATATCATTAAATTAAATCCCGCCTACGGAAATTCGAATTGTTGGGAGGAGGTGTAGGGATGAGGTGGGGGATTGGCCAAACTTTAGCAATGCAGCGCGGAGAACCACTTCAAACGAGCCGCAGCACGGCGGGTATAAACACAAGCATTGACTAGAGTGGCCGCGTCGGAGCTGTAATGCGCCGCAGACACACAGTGTGTGTTAAGAGATTTATTCTTCATACAGTGTAGATAGATTCACTTATAACCCGAGTGTTTTTTAAAATGCATAAACTTGCACTAGAATAGGCTAGGCTAATCAGTGATGATGTCTTTTAATAATGTTAGGCTGATTTTAGCCTTATGCTGGAGCTGGTTTCGGGCAATGAAACGAGTATGTAAAATTAAATAAATTAGTACGATAATATCATGTATTTGTGATCTCGCAGGCTGAGGATGGGACTCAGCACTACTGTAACATATTATTTACTCAAGTTTTTGTAAGAAAAATATCCATATTTAAAACATAAGATTCACTATTAATCTAGCTTGTGCTAACTGCTCTGACAAGGGTTGTGGCAGTACTGAAACACTGTCTAAGCTGTTCGCCAATCACAGCGCACTGGGATAGATAACCATTCATAACACATTTATTTTTTTTGGAAGGCGGGCCTTCATCAAACCTAGAACTAATCAAGCTATTTGTGCCAGGTTGGGAGAAAGGTATTGTAATAATGTTAATGATGTGAAAAATAATGCGTTTTTTGAACCACCAAGCATGAGAGCATGTTCTAGTACACCCCCAAAACAACATCAAGACTTTGAAAAAGAACATAATGGGACCCCTTTAAGAGTATGGCTGCAGTAAGTACATGGGTATCAAATCAGCATATGCCAATGGTGAATTATAATACTAATTTCATTTTATCTAATAAGTATAATGACTCTTTTTCTCATTTCAATACATCTTCCACAGGTGATGAGATGGTAGCTTTTAAAGACACTTTGAGTTTTTCTAATAATTTTAAATTGAATCCATTTAATATATTGAAACAGTTGAGGGACATACGGTTTAATAAGCCCCAGGTTATTGGGGCGGTTGCTGGAGCGGTTCTACATCTGTTGCAGTTTGCATGTCATGCTGGAAGAGGCGTAGATGATGCAAAACTGGTTTTGTGAAATGCTCTCTGTTGACATTTGGAAAACTGCTTTTGTGCGGATTTTGCTTGTGGACTTCTCGTCTGCATTTGCAATCTGTTATTTTAGGGGGGAAAAACTTCTTAGTCAGTGTAATTTTATTTATGGTTTAGTTTTATGGATTGTGAATTTTTTTAAAGACAGGAAAGAAAGGGTTAGGACTAACAGGGTCTTATCGGACACAATAAACATTTCTATAAGTTCACCACAAGGTTGAAGCCCGTTTCAGCCACTGAATAAAAAATAAAAAAAGTTTATTGTGACTTATATGATATATGATATAAGTTATAAAGTAAGAATTCCGAGATATAAACCCGCAATGCCGAGAAATGAAATCTGAATTGTGACATATAAATTCGCAATTCTGTAAACATATCAGTATTATTTTTCTCCTCAGAACTGGACTATATAATTCGCAATTGGGAGTTTATATCTCACAATTCCGAAAAAAAAGTCAGAACTGCGAGTTTATTTCTCATAATTGTAAGTTTATATCCTGCAAATCTGACTTTATATCTAGAAATTCTGACTTTATAACTCACAATTGTGCATTTATATCTCACAGTTCTGAGAAAAAAAAATCAGAATTGTGTAATGTCAACTCAAAATTGCGAGAAAAATCAGAATTGTGAGATAAAAAGTCGCAATTATCTTTTTTATTTTTAATTCAGTGGCGGAAACGGGCTTCCATAAGGTTGTGTACTTTCTCCTATACTTTTTATACTATAGACAAATGATTGTCAGAGTTTACAAGACAATAGTTATCTGGTTAAATATAAAGATGATACTGTGTATGATTTTATTTTATGGTCCAAAAACTAAAGAGATGATTATCAGTTTTAGCAAGAAAACACTTTGAATACAAGTATTCATGAAGGATTACTGATAACAGGCTGAAGTTTGATCAAAATACAGATGCAATTATTAAAAAGTCACACCAAAGATTGTTTGTGCTGAGGAAGCTTAACTCTTTCAATGTAGAGAGAGTTATTCACAGGTGTATATTTATAATTTATCCTGTCCTTTTATTTGTTGGTTTTTCATCATCTACAAAGAAGAAACAACATGTTTGCAAGGTATTGTTAATATGTGCTCAAAAATGTTGGTACGTTTCTTTGCAAAGTCTTGAATCTTATTATGAACAACAAGTGATGAGGATGGCGCATAAAATAATAGGAGACAACACACACCCTTTGCATTATTATTCTGAGCGGAAGCCCCTTGGGCAACATTTAAGGACAATCAGATGTTCTATAAATTGTTATAAATGTACTTTTATCCTTGAAGAAATACATTTATGTAACCAACTTAGTTTAAGTCTTTGCTTCTTTTAATTGTGATGATTTTGGCTCACATTTAACAAAAACCCACCAATTCACTCAACAAATTAGAATACTTAATAAAAAAAATTTTTTAGTGAATTGTTGGCCTTCTGGAAAGTACGTTCATTTATTGTATATGTACTCAATACTCGGTAGGGGCTCCTTTTGCTTTAATTACTGCCTCAATTCAGTGTGGCATGGAGGTGATCAGTCTGTGGCACTGCTGAGGTGGTATGGAAGACCAGGTTTCTTTGACAGTGGCCTTCAGCTCATCTGCATTTTTTGGTCTCTTGTTTCTCATTTTCCTCTTGACAATACCCCATAGATTCTCTATGGGGTTCAGGTCTGGTGAGTTTTCTGGCCAGTCAAGCACACCAACACCATGGTCATTTAACCAACTTTTGGTGATTTTGGCAGTGTGGGGAGGTGCCAAATCCTGCTGGAAAATGAAATCAGCATCTTTAAAAAGCTGGTCAGCAGAAGGAAGCATGAAGTGCTCTAAAATTTCTTGGTAAACTGGTGCAGTGACTTTGGTTTTCAAAAAACACAGTGGACCAACACCAGCAGATGACATTGCACCCCAAATCATCACAGACTGTGGAAACTTAACACTGGACTTCAAGCAACTTGGGCTATGAGCTTCTCCACCCTTCCTCCAGACTCTAGGACCTTGGTTTCCAAATGAAATACAAAACTTGCTCTCATCTGAAAAGAGGACTTTGGACCACTGGGCAACAGTCCATTTCTTCTTCTCCTTAGCCCAGGTAAGACGCCTCTGACGTTGTCTGTGGTTCAGGAGTGGCTTAACAAGAGGAATACGACAACTGTAGCCAAATTACTTGACACATCTGTGTGTGGTGGCTCTTGATGCCTTGACCCCAGCCTCAGTCCATTCAGTTCACCCAAATTCTTGAATCGATTTTGCTTGACAAGCCTCTCAAGGCTGCGGTTCTCTCGGTTGGTTGTGCATCTTTTTCTTCCACACTTTTTCCTTCCACTCAACATTGTGTTAACATGCTTGGATGCAGAACTCTGTGAACAGCCAGCTTCTTTGGCAATGAATGTTTGTGTCTTACCCTCCTTGTGAAGGGTGTCAATGATTGTCTTCTGGACAACTGTCAGATCAGCAGTCTTCCCCATGATTGTGTAGCCTAGTGAACCAAACTGAGAGACCATTTTGAAGGCTCAGGAAACCTTTGCAGGTGTTTTAAGTTGATTAGCCGATTGACATGTCACCATATTCTAATTTGTTGAGGGTTTTTGTTAAATGTGAGCCAAGATCATCACAATTAAAAGAACCAAAGACTAAAACTACTTCAGTCTGTGTGCATTGAATTTATTTAATAAACAAGTTTCACAATTTGAGTTAAATTACTGAAATAAATGAACTTTTCCACAGCATTCTAATTTATTGAGATGCACCTGTGTATGTGTTTAACTGTATATAACAGTTTTATCTGATTATCCAGATATCAATTTTTAGGAAAAAAAACAAAAAAAAAAACAAGTTTAATTCTCAGATTGGACCATCAGGCTTTCATCTCTCAATCATCATTGCATTGCATTGCATTATATGTTTAGATAATTTAAAAATCATCTTACATATTATTGGAGATATAAAGTGATGAGTGATATTTATATAATTTTACGTAAGTATCTGCTGTACTGTCATAAAGATATCATTGATTTGCGTTACAAGCATCAGAATTTCTTTATATAAAGATCACCATGTGCACCAAATTGCACATTTGAATAAAATGGTGTTTTCCACCATATTCTCACTAAATCCAATGAGCCATAAAAGCAAAAATCACATATGCAAACATTGTTTTGGATTAAATTATTGAAAAAAATTCTGAACGAGTCTCCATTGTAAATCAGCTGATGTTTTCTATGCAGTCAGCAAAGCTGCTCACGAGGGTTTGAAAAACAGCTTCTGCTTTTCCAACATAAACACTTTGACATAACATCTCTTCAGACGATAAAACCTGTATCTAAATCCCCGTCCCGTTTGCACAGCTTGACATGTTGCTCTTGTCTTGAAGTGTTCTGAGTCTGTAAGTCTCACAATCGTCTGACATGCATGTGTTTGAGCAGGTCAGCCACGCCGGACTACTGCTGCATGCAGTTTGAGTGTGTTTTGATGTATTTTTAGCCATCATCTGGTTACAATCACACTCCCCTGTGGCAAAGTGACGAATGCTTCTCTTCAGCATGTGTCTTGTAATTTACCCCCATCCTGTGTGGCACAAAATACCTTCAAAATCGGAACCTGGCCAGTACAAAGAGAGTCTGTACTGAAGCAGCTCATTCTGTACTTTTTAATGTCAGAAAACCAGATTCATGTGACATTTACATATCAGCAACAGCTATTCTGTGTGCAAGATGGACTTTTAATAAAACAGGAATAACTGGTGAACATAACAGAGAAAAAGGATTTTTGCTAAAACTCCAACACCTACAATGCACTTTTGATATGGGTGCTGCCCCTCCGTATGTGGAAACCCAACAAAAGTTTTTAAAAGCACTATGGCTGTCAAATATCCTACTGGATGAGACCAAATTGCATATTTTGCATTACGTGGTGGACTTTTAGTAACAGATAAGTGGGTAGATCTGGGTGCAAGCAACTCAGAGAAGGAATAGGACTACACATTGTTCATTTGTATGTGCTACTGAAACTGCAACAGTACAAAGGTGGTTAAAACCTGGCAAAATTGTTCTCTATTGAGCCCTAGAAGAACCAACACTATAAAATGTATGTGCAGTCACTGGGGCAAAAGGTAAAAGGTACACCGTTGTATCTTATTTACTCTTAAATGGTAGATGTTAATACATCAAATGTACATATTAGTACCAAAATAGTACAGATTTATACCTTTTGAGAGCCCCAGTGAAAGCTTTTGTACTTTTTTACTGAGACTGAAACAAGCCATGTAAAAATTCTTTGCATTTATTTTTGAATTAGAATTAGTAGAATGAAACTTGAAGTCAAGTATAGGAGGAAATCCAAACTGATTCCACAGAGATGAGGATGCGTAACAGCTTAGAAAAATGGTGGCACCCAGAGACAATGATAATGAAACCTGATCATAGACGATCTGTTATTGGACGTTTAAGTGATCCATGGCTACAGGGCCGTCATGCTCCTAGTTTTTAGGGGACAGCAATGACAGCGCTAGTACGTCATCTGAAGACTGTGAAATATGATAGTGGAGTAATTTTTGTTCAGTATGCATAGGGAACGCATTTAAATCCTGATATAATTTATTATAATGAAACAGGCTAAACTGAACTGAAATGCTTGGTGTTTTTCATGCCATTTTGAAAATGCTAGTAAATGTTATCACATTGGACCAAAACCCACTGACTTTGCTCACACAAGTCAACAGCTTTCCCACTAAAAATGGATCATTTTTGTACTTTCGAGGATTTTTCCCACCTTGTTACACTTGTGGTTTTTTACTGGCCTGCAAAAAATAAATAAATAAAAATAATAATAATTTCTTTTTGGAACTGATTGGTCTCAATGACCGTGTTGGGAGTGACGCATTACAACTAACGTGAGTTATGTAATCAAAGTACTTTTTCAAGTAACTAGTAAAGTAACACATTGCTTTTACATTTACAAGAAAATATTGGAGATACTATCTCAAATAAGTCACGCAAGTTATTTTGAATTTCCATTTATTCACTCACAGCTCTCCTGTCCCGTGTTGAGAGAAATTGGGAGTGAGGAGAAGAGTCACCTCCTTCAGCCTGAGGTTTATTCATTTCACTTTTGGTGTTAAAGGGCTTATACAGTTGCCAAGAATACAACTTGGGGTTTTTTTTGTTATTGTTGTTATTAAAAAACAACCCATTACTTTTAAAAGTAACTTTCTCCAACACTGCTCATTGATCTAAACATATGCACTTCAGTTTTTGAGTGAAAAAAAGCAATATTTGTTGACGGTTTTGGAAATATTCACTCAAAACCATGTGTTGCTGATAATATGGCATAAACAGCGATTTACAAGAGATTTACAAGCTCATATTTGAATGGGAACACCAAATTAGGTAAAAGATTTTCAGCAAAGCACAAGGGTTAGTGCCTGTACATATTCTATTCCATAATATTACAAATATTTACAAGTCCTGCGTCGATTCCGTTGTCCATGTGTTGCGTAGGAAATGAACTTGAACCATCAGCACTCAACACCGCAAGAATAAACTGCACTTTATCTCTTTATCACTTTAACTGTCTTTAAGCACATTTTGTAAATCAGTGGCTGTTGTTTGTAGTATTTTATGCACCAGATCCCCTAGATGTGCCATTTTCAAAGACAGGCTGACATTTAAATGCCTATATAATACATACATCTCATTAAATGATAAAACTCTTTGGTTGTGTTGCACTGACAAATTAATATTTAGTAAAATCTAAACAACGACCCACACACAAAAAGTCACTGGTTCTGCACGAATCACCACTAGATGACACATTTTGGCTTCAAAATGGCAAAATTAACCAAAAGGCAATAACTTGTGGGCACTTAATAAAAAGTTATTTTTGTATCAATATTAACTGTGCTCATCAAGGATGCATTTATTTGATCAAAAATACAGAAAAAACAGTAATGATGTGACATATTATTACAATTTAAAATAACGGTTTTCTATTTTAATATACTGTAAAATATAATTTATTTATGTGATGCAAAGCTGCATTCTTCATCATCCATTACTCCAGTCTTCAATGTCACATGATCACTCAGAAATCATTCTGATTTATTGACAGTATGCTGATATATTATCAATGTTGGAAACTGTTTTTGCTGCTTAATATTTTTTTGGAATCTGTGATACTTTTTCAGGATTCTTTGATGAATTAAAAGTAAAAAGAACAGCATTCATTTAAAATAGAAATATTTTCTAATAATATAAGTCATCACTTTAATTTAACACATCCGTGCTGGAAATTTCTTTCAAAAAAAAAAATAAATAAATAATTACCGACCCCAAACATTTGACCAGTAGTATATATTATTACAAAAGATTTATTTTTTAAATAAATGCTGTTCTTTTTTACTTTTTATTCATCAAAGAATCCTGAAAAATGTATTACAGGTTTCAAAAAAATATATATTAAGCAGCAAAAACTGTTTTTAATAATGATAATAAATCAGCATATTAGAATGATTTCTGAAGGATCATGTGACACTAAAGACTGGAGTAATGATGCTGAAAATTCAGCTGTGCATCACAGGAATAAATTATATTTTAAAGTATATTAACATAGTAAACTATTATTTTAAACTGCAATAATATTACTGTTTTTTTCTGTATTTTAGATCAAATAAATGCACCTTTGATGAGAATAAGAGACTTTACATCCTCAGGGGTAAAAATGAAATGAGAAAAATCATCTGGATATGAATTCCTTAATGTGTATGCAGGGCTAGTGTAATTTGTGCTTACAGAGAGCGGTCCGTCTGAAGCTTGCTCTAATTAAACAGTACATGCTGTCCTGTAACATGAAATGTAATATTGCTAAAGTGGCGTGAAACCTGAGTGTGTGGTATAGATAGCAGATGTGTGGCGCTCAACCGTAACACTTCTCTTCATCACATCGCTGATAGAGCCAATTACTTCTTCTCTGGTTACACTGCCTTTCTGAGTGGGGGGCAATTTTGATAAGAGCTTACTGATATACATATGTAATGAGTGACCTGACAAATTCATGAGCAAAAAAGCAAGAAGCACCATAAAAGTAGTCAATACGACTCATACACTATTTCTGACGTCATGTGATGCTTTGAGTGTGAAACACACCCCTTTTCAAGTCATTATTCACTGATTAGTCACTCTCTATTTAGAAGGTCTCAAAAGAGTTTACAATTGCATTCAGATTAAAAATAGTTATGCACAAGATTTGACTTCATTGCAAAACATACACGTCTGTAGTCTGATTCCATAACCAATATGTCTTATGATCTGGTTCTTTAGTAGTTTTAAGTTTCATACTGTTGTTTAATAGATAAGGCCAATGAGCGGATTACATTTATGCCACCTCTAAAAACTGCTTGTTTAAACTTGCATTTTACGTTTCAAATGTTTTCATTTTTTAAATAATTTCATTGTCATTTAATTTCATTATTGGCAATTAAATTGCATTTATGTATGTATTTATTTATTTATTTTTAAAAATGTATTTCTTTAAAGCACTAAATTCAAATATCTTCAGTAGGGAAGGGAAAATGTGATGGTTTTAAATGTGGCCTGTTTTCTCTGTCCTTTTATTTCCACTATTCTCCACTGTGCTGTGTGGTTTTTTTCCCTCTCACCTTCTGCAGTTCTCTGTGTTGAGTGGATATAGACCATTTTACATACAAAGAGAAAAGAAACAAAACCTTTCTTTGGCAAATGTGGCAGGTGAACAGTCTAATTGGGGAATGCAGCAGAAAGCGAGAGAGAGAGAAGAGACTTACACAAGCAGCAGTAACTTACAGAAGAATGGAAAGTGGATGAAGACACATCTGCTGTGTTACATAGTTCAGTGTGCATACAAATATTTATTTAAACATCATTCAGCAACCAAACGTTTTTTAAGTTGTGACCAGGGTTATTATAGTTAAATAAATGAAAACTATAAACTAAAAAAATACATATAAATAATAATAAAAATAAATACATACACTATATTGCCAAAAGTATTTGCTCACCCATCCAAATAATCGGAATCAGGTGTTCCAATCACTTCCATGGCCACAGGTGTATAAAATCAAGCACCTAGGCATGCAGACTGTTTTTACAAACATTTGTGAAAGAATGGGTCGCTCTCAGGAGCTCAGTGAATTCCAGTGTGGAACTGTGATAGGATGCCACCTGTGCAACAAGTCCAGTCGTGAAATTTCCTCGCTCCTAAATATTCCACAGTCAACTGTCAGATGTATTATAAGAACGTGGAAGTGTTTGGGAATGACAGCAACTCAGCCACGAAGTGGTAGGCCACGTAAACTGACGGAGCGGGTCAGCGGATGCTGAGGCGCATAGTGCGAAGAGGTTGCCAACTTTCTGCAGAGTCAATCGCTACAGACCTCTAAACTTCATGTGGCCTTCAGATTAGCTCAAGAACAGTGCGCAGAGAGCTTCATGGAATGGGTTTCCATGGCCGAGCAGCTGCATCCAAGCCATACATCACCAAGTGCAATGCAAAGCATCAGATGCGGTGGTGTAAAGCACGCCGCCACTGGACTCTAGAGCAGTGGAGTTCTCTGGAGTGATGAATCGCGCTTCTCCATCTGGCAATCTGATGGACGAGTCTGGGTTTGGCGGTTGCCAGGAGAACAGTAGTTGTCTGACTGCATTGTGCCAAGTGTAAAGTTTGGTGGAAGGGGGATTATGGTGTGGGGTTGTTTTTCAGGAGCTGGGCTTGGCCCCTTAGTTCCAGTGAAAGGAACTCTGAATGCTTCAGCATGCCAAGACATTTTGGACAATTCCATGCTCCAACTGTGGGAACAGTTTGGAGCTGGCCCCTTCCTCTTCCAACACGACTGTGCACCAGTGCACAAAGCAAGGTCCATAAAGACATGGATGACAGAGTCTGGTGTGGATGAACTTGACTGGCCTGCACAGAGTCCTGACCTGATAGAACACCTTTGGGATGAATTAGAGCGGAGACTGGGAGCCAGGCCTTCTCGTCCAACATCAGTGTGTGACCTCACAAATGCGCTTCTGGAAGAATGGTCAAAAATTCCCATAAACACACTCCTAAACCTTGTGGACAGCCTTCCCAGAGGAGTTGAAGCTGTTATAGCTGCAAAGGGTGGACCGACGTCATATTGAACCCTATGGATTAGGAATGGGATGTCACTTAAGTTCATATGCGAGTCAAGGCAGGTGAGCGAATACTTTTGGCAATATAGTGTATATATGTGACCTTGGACCACAAAACCAGTCTTAAGTAGCACAGGTATATTTATAGCAATACATCGTATGGGTCAAAATTATTTTCCTCTTGACGATACCCTATAGATTCTCTATGGGGTTCAGGTCTGGTGAGTTTGCTGCCAGTCAAGCACACCAACACCATGGTCATTTAACCAACTTTTTGTGCTTTTGGCAGTGTAGGCAAGTGCTAAATCCTATTGGAAAATGAAATCAGCATTTTTAAAAAGCTGGTCAGCAGAAGGAAGCATGAAGTGCTCTAAAATGTCTTGGTAAACTGGTGCAGTGACTTTCAAAAAACACAGTGGACCAACACCAGCAGATGACATTGCACCCCAAATCATCATCGACTGTGGAAACTTAACACTGGACTTCAAGCAACTTGGGCTATGAACCTCTCCACCCTTCCTCCAGAATCTAGGACCTTGGTTTCCAAATGAAATCCAAAACTTGCTCTCATCTGAAAAGAGGACTTTGGACCACTGGGCAACAGCCCATTTCTTCTTCTCCTTAGCCCAGGTAAGACGCCTCTGACGTCGTCTGTGGTTCAGGAGTGGCTTAACAAGAGGAATACGACAACTGTAGCCAAATTCCTTGACACGTCTGTGTGTGGTGGCTTTTGATGCCTTGACCCCAGCCTCAGTCCATTCCTTGTGAAATTCACCCAAATTCTTGAATCGATTTTGCTTGACAAGCCTCTCAAGGCTGCGGTTCTCTCGGTTGGTTGTGCATCTTTTTCTTCCACACTTTTTCCTTCCACTCAACTTTGTGTTAACATGCTTGGATACAGCACTCTGTGAACAGCCATCAATGGAAAGCTTATTTATTCAGGTTTCAGATGATATATAAATCTCAGTTTAAAAATGATCCTTATGACTGGTTTTGTGGTCCTGGGTCATAAATAAAATAATAATAATAATAATAAGCACTATAATATAAACATTAACTGACGTAAAATACAAACCAAACAAATTTTTTAAAAAGTAACTGATTTTTTTTATATATATATAACTGCCATGGCGACATTTCTAGTTTTCATTTGAATTGATGTACTAAAATAATTTAAAATGAAATTAATGAAAAGACATATTAAAAAAAAAACAGTAACTAAACAAACTGACAACAAATATCAAAATTACTAAAATGTTAATAAAATGAAAACAGAAATAAATGTAATAAAAGCTAATTCAAAATATTAATAGAAACTAATATTTAGGCTAAAAGTATCTAAATGATACTAAAATAACACTGTAAAAATGGCATTCAAATTAAAAATGTGTTAAAAATCAAACTGAACAACTAATTATGCAGTGATAACAATAATAATTATTAATAATTAATAACTGATTAAGAAACAGCTTGGTTCTGCCATGGAATAAAAATAATAATAGAAAAAAAAGTAATTGCAACTTTTTATCTCACAATTATATTTTTTTCTCGTTATTAAAATCAGAATTTCTCTGAATTCTGACTTTTTTCTTGCCAATTTTTCTCAGTGTATATATGTCTTGTGATTCTGTTTAGAACAAGCTTCATGTTCTTTTTTTTCTTTCTTTGATCAAAAAATAAATAAATAAACATTGCAGTGTAACATTGCAACATATTTGAATTCGGTGCTATTAGTTGGTTTTTGTCACTCAAAAAATGTTTGGCAAAATGTTTCCTAGGATACACAAAACTGAAAACATTCCAGAAGAGCAGAATAGCTCTCAGTAGTAGCTTACAAAACTGTGACGGTGACAATAATGAAGCCCAAGAGAGCAATGACAAAACTTTGAGCGTCTTAGTCTTGAGATTCATTAATAACTTCACATTTGTTGGCAATGAAACCCACGTACATGCAGAAATACAGAAAGAGAGGGAGAAAACCCCATGGCCACAGCTGAATCTTATTTGATTTCATGCAGAGCTCTCATGCAATAATCAAATGAGTGAGATATTGCTGCTGCGTCCTCAGGCTCTGTGTTCAACACACAAAACAACAGAACAGGGAGAATAAAGATAATTCAGTGCTGAACTAAGGGGACAAACTCATTTTTCTGAAGATATTAAATCACACACAGCCGCTCACAGAAAGCATTCAGGCCCTTAACCATTTCTCTCATTTAATGAATTACACATCTGCAAGTGAATCTCTCTGAAATGTTTACGTTTCAAAACTAAAACTCAGAAAATATTTTCATCTGACATTTTCTGCTAGAAAAACATACAACTGAAAGAACACCGTTTTTGTATCATCTTCTATCACTTCTGCAGGAATTACAGTTAAGTATTTAAATACTTTAGTCTGTAAATACTTTAGTCTTTAAGTATTTGCTAGCTTTGCAAACTGTTCAAGTGTGATTTTGCTCAACGTTGTTTGATTGGCCCGATGAGACGCCGTGCGTTCGAGATGATGTTGTCTGATGATGGTGATATTACTCCAATTTCTTGGTCTCAAAGTGGGCAGAAAGCCACGAGGCCGGTGGCAGAAGTGTTTGCCGGGTTAAATTGGGCTATTTATCTTGTCCATGCGGAGGCAAATGGATTGGCTCCTGCCTCACTGTCCATCTATCATTACCAGCTCCTCTGTGGAGCTCAAAACAGCATGCTGTATAATTCTACTGACCCCTTGAGTTTTGAACAGAGCATGATCTTTTTGGGAATAGATGCACTAATACAGGCTTTCTGTCTAATGAAAAAGCATAAATGCATGGAAGTCTGGGTAAATTACAGATGGGATCTTTGTAG
This sequence comes from Labeo catla, assembly GCA_012976165.1. Classification (NCBI taxonomy): domain Eukaryota; kingdom Metazoa; phylum Chordata; class Actinopteri; order Cypriniformes; family Cyprinidae; genus Labeo; species Labeo catla. The sequence continues at coordinate 104,119 of VONZ01000052.1, read as the reverse complement.
AAAGGAGAAGCTGCTTTGACCTTTCACATGCCCACTAAAAAGGGGTGTCAACATAGGGATGTCAATATAACACAATAAATTATTTTAAAAAAAAAAAAGATTAACAAAAGAACCTAAAAACAGAAGCTGTTCAGAAGTCTGAGATCTACAGGATTCTGTAATGTTTTTGAAATAAGTCTCTTCTGCTCATCAAGGCTGCATTTATTTGATCAAAAACACAGTAAAATATGAAATATTATTGCAATTCCAAATATCTAATTTCTATGTACATATCTGTTCAAATGTAATTTATTTCTGCGATCAAAACTGAATTTTCAGCATCATTACTCCAGTCTTCAGTATGACATGATCCTTTTGAAATCATTCTAATATGGTGATTTGCACTTCTGATTATTATCAGTAACAGTTGTGCTGTATTCAGAACTCAGTTTGAAGGACTTTTGTATTATAACCCGTAATAATAATCACTCCTTCTGCAGGTAGGTTTTATACTTCAGGGCTAAACTTTGTAAATCATTATTTGATCTCTCTTCCTTGACAGCTCTTTCATTTTCTTTGTTAGCTGTTTTCTTTGGATGCACCGCAGACACCCGACAGGACTTTCAGAAACAGATCATCAAAAAGTCAAAGCGTCAAAAAGTTCTGCAAACTCGTTCAGATTTATTTGCTGAAGTAAGAAAGTGGAAAGTTCTCACCGTGGTGCTTCTGTGACCCGACCAGGGTGGGTTTAACTTCACCACGCTTACACTGCAGGTTTGTTTCATTATGATGTCTGTTGAAGAAGAAACCCTCAAACCGCTGCATAACAAACCCAGATTCACCGGCAGACTCTGCCCGCAGGCTTGGCCTTTCTGTAGGTTCAGCAGCACACGGCGAGGAGCTCCTAATGAGACACGGGGGACTCGTGCTTAGAACCAGAATCTTCTCCATCTTGGGAGAGAAGGACTGGAGACACATACAGGACCTGAGTGATGAACAGGACAGGGTGACAATGGTGCAGCTGGAAAGTGCATTGTAAGAAGTCTAAATCTAAGCTATCTGCCCTGCTGAACGTTGCAAACACGTAAGCCCTGTTCCAAAACCTAGTGAACTGCCAAACTAGACAGCATGTTGAAGCAATATGCTGATTTGCTGCTCAAGAAATATTTCTGATTATTATCAGTGCTGGAAACAGTTGTGGTGCTTCATATTTTTGTAGAAACTGTTGTACAGTTCACAGATCAACATAAAGTCAAAAGAACAGCATTTATTTGAAATGAATTAAATCTTCTGTAACATTATAAATGTAATTCTTTACATCTTTTGTTAATTTGTTTCATATGTACATATGTATCGGTTTGGTATTTTTGTGTATTTATACTCTTAATCATTTTCATACCAGGGGTACATTGTCTGTCCATCACAGCAGTCAACAAAGGATCACATATTATAACACTGTTACAATGTTCCCATCTAAAAAACTTTGTCTGATTTTCTCATCAACTTAGCATGCTAACATATGCTAGAAAAATGATACTGAATACTTACACTGAGAAGTATCATTTAAAATTGGAAGGAAACAGTTCACTTGGTTTTGTCACAGAACTTTATTGTGTTGTCACAGGCATTTCTCCCTTTTTTTAAAGGGGTCATCGGATGCCCATTTTCCACAAGTTGATATGATTCTTTAGGGTCTTAATGAAAAGTCTATATTATACTTTGGTTAAAAATTCTCAATGGTTGTGTAAAACAACACCCTTTTTACCAAAATCAGCTCTTCAAAAATCATCTCATTCTGGTCAAGGTTGCTTTAAATGTTAATGAGCTCTGCTCACCCCGCCCCTCTCTTCTCTCTGTGGAGTGACGAGCCTGTTTACTTTAGCCGCATTTAGCCATTAAACTTATTAGGAAAGCCAATTGCAAAGATTCATAAAAAAAACCCTTATACTCACTTCTGCTGTAAGTGAAGCTGGATCATGAATGATTCGCGTGAACATAGACGCATTTATGTAGATCGGGAGGGCATTCCAGTCACAAACAAACATAATCCACTGCATCTTCAGCGGCTCAGATGTCGGGAATGAATGACGACCACTATGTTCATTATTACATCCAGCAACACAACACCTCAATCGCTCAATCGGAGATAGCCTTGTCTAACTTACATCCCTGTTCTGGCATCGAAACAAAGAGGACGGACTGTTACAGCTGATCTGAGGTAAAACGCTCATGTCAATCAACTATCGTGGGAGTGTCCTCTGTCGGTGCATCTGAGAATGGCTCGATTTGAAAAAGGGGATATTATTTTTACAGATTAATTAAAAACCACTGCATGGATTTTTATCATTATAGGGTAGATTTGTACATACACTGCCAACAAACATTAATGTTCAAACAACATGTAAAAGTGAACTTAGCATCCGATGACCCCTTTAACTCAACAGAAGACATCACTCTACTAAATAAATGTTTAAAAATCACACAATCATCTGCATGATATACAGTTTAAACAAATATCACAGTTCACTGAACTGATAGAGATCAGATTACCAGGTTAACTGACAACAATATTAACCCTATAAATCTTGTCTTCCAATTTTTAAGACCTTTACACATTATTAACATGAACAAAACTGAAAAATCTACATGTGATCTATATCTAGAGCATGCTTTCTGTCGTCTAATTGATAGTTTAGACTTTTTAATCAAGTAATAGGTTTTGTAGTATAATTGTACAAACATCCACATTCAGTTTGTGCTTTACATGTCTTTTTTTCTGTGAAATCTTTACTGATTTTTATAACGTAAATGTAAGAATAGCTTTGATATTGTTCGAAAGCTCAAAACAGAGGAACACTTACTGGACTGAGACAGCTTTACTTGAAACTTGAGTTTCAAATCTGATCATCAGGCTTTTGAGAAACGTTCTCAGTCTCTCAATCATCATTGTATTGCATTGCATTATATGTTTTGATCATTTTTTAATCTCATCTTATTCAGACATGTTTTGGAGTTTACTGTTATAAAGACCCCGTTGCTGTACATTACAAGCATCAGAATTTCATCTTACTTTTTGTCAATAAAAATATCTGCATCAAACTGTCTCTGAAGTGTTTTTCCTCCTTGAGTTTGAGCTCCATATTCTTATATCATAAGAGCCATAAAAGCCTGATGAATCCCATATTATACTGAACACATATTTGTATATAATATTTTAATACAGTAGTCAACATTTGAAGTGAATCAAAAAAGTTCATCAAAGTTGTCCTACAAGAATGGGCATTGTTTTGGTTTTAGGACAACTTTGATGAAAGGTTTTGATCCACTTCAGATGTTGACTACTGTCTATATTTTAATATGATATAATGTTTTCAATAGAGTACTGCAGGGATGATGTGCTTTTGTAGCCAAAACCCAGAAATGAGTTGCATTTTAGCACTTCTGCTCCCATCGTGAAGTTAATGTTTTTTTTTTTTTTAATGGTCTTTTGTTTAAATGCCTGAAATGTCTGTGTTTAACACACATATTTGACATAAAATATATCAGTAATTCCCACTTGGGACCTTTTAAAAGCTTTTTCTTGTCTTAACAAGTGTCTAAATAAGACTGCAAAGGTTGTCGGGACATTAAACATCATCAGACCGAACAGCTAAACTCATCTACTCGTTAATAACTTTCTCAAGAGCACAGTTATAAACACCACGAGGTCTCATTGTGTTTATAATCGTGTTTTTGAAACTATTCTAACTCAAACATTCAGGAAAATGTTTTTAAATAAAACCTGAAAGAAGTTTAATGGTGGTGTGTGACCACAGTGTAGTTTGTTTATAGCTTTACTTTCAGCTTTTTACCTCTGTTGATTGTATTTACGCTTCAACATTCATTTGTGAAGATTATAATAATGAACTTTTGTTGGTCACAGAGTTTATTTTTTTCTGCAATAATCCAAAAGGCAATGGAAAAATCCTATTGGCTTTTTGTCAAGGGAACCAGGATGTTGCAAACTAATATAAGAGGGTTTGGATTTAATATTTTTGATTACCACAAAATCCCAATATCATTTTTTTGTTTCTAGTTTTGATAACTTTACTATATACCGATATTTAGAAAAGATCTAAATAAATATCTAAAGAAATCTAAATATCTAAAAAAATAATAATATTAAAAAAACAATTACTGCAAACTAGTTCCCAGTGCATTTTGCAGGCATCTGTTGGAAGCAGCATAACTTTGGCTCCAGGCTGTTATTTGTCAAAAACACAAGTGCTGTCAGAGAAACAGTGCAATGAGGATCTGGACTAACTGTGTTACTCGGTGGAACTGAACACCCGTCCGGCTCCCGGCGGCCCGCGCTGGCAGCGTTTCCACAGACAGCAGCGGTGCTTTGATGGAGTGCAGCCTGCTGGCAAATGCAGTTTCCCCTAAATTAGGTGCTGAGTGAAGCAGTGCAGTGCATTTGTACAACTGCACAAGAACAAGGCCAGGGTGGCAGTGGTCAACCAAAAATACAATAAAGACGACCATACACATATTTTTATGCCATTCTTCAATGCTTTCTACATCTAGAAACAGACATTCATACATTCTTCTGACGTGTTTGAATGATGTACAACACCTAGAATGTAGTATTACTTGTAGAAAGACGTACTCTTTTTTTTAATAGTTTCATGCTTTTGTCTTTTTTGGAGCCTGATGGTTAAAATCAGCATCCACCAATTTATGGGAAAAAGCTGATCAGACATTCTGGAAAATTAATTTATTTTGTTTTTCTCACTGTTATTTATCTATTTATTTTTTGAGGTAACAAAAAATTTTGAGGTAACACTTCACAATAAGGTGTCCTTTGTTAACGCTAGTTAATGCATTAATGAACTAATAATGAGCAATATATTTGTTCATGTTAGTTAATAAAATGTTCCTGTTCACAGAGCATTAAACTAATGTTAACAAATGCAACTTTTGACTTTCATAATGTATTAGTTCATGTTGAGATTAAATTAGTTAAAATAAGGTTCCATTTGTAAACTTTATTTCCTTATCAAATGGTCTCTCGACCCCCCTCATTCTTCCCACCTCCTATTCAGCACGTGTTCATTCTTCCACTTCTGTCGCTCTCACTACTGTTGATGCGGCTGAAGAGAGAGCTTATGGCAATCTTCCCCCTCTCAAAGAAGTGGTCACTGTGCATCTGTGCCCACCATAACCCTGGGGATTGAAGGCCCATGCAACGCACCCATCTAAGCCCTGCAGGACTACCTTCGCTCTGGTGTGCAGGGCTTATTCAGCGGTTGGCCAGGCTGGCTCAGTGCTTCACACAATGGTGGTGCTCCAAGTTTTTCAGGCCAAACTTCTCCACACAATGGACAAGCTAGCCAAAGTTCTGAAGTCTTCAAGGAGCTGCGCACAACGACTGACCTGACTCTGGAACTTAATGAAAATCAAGGATGCTGACAAGATTGCCTTCCTTGATTTCCCAGTCTCTCTCAAGGCACTCTTTGACTCTGCCGTGGATGAATTTGCCAAATGGTTTACGGCAGCACAGAAGTCATCGTAGGCCGTGCGTCACCTCCTGCCAAAGCACTCCAGTTCACTAGCTGGTCACGAGAAGGCTCGAGGGGGTGGCATATCAATATACAGTTCTACCTTTCGGACTGTCCCTGGCCCTGCACACTTTCATCAAGTGCGTAGACATAATGAACTACATCGACGATTGGCCTGTGTTATGCAAATTGAAGCATGAAATTTTCGCTCACAGGTCGCTGCTGCTTAGCCACCTGGTGTGTCTTAGGCTGAAAATCAATTTAGCCAAGAGCTCTTTGTCTCCCAACTTTCGTTCTGGGGAAAGTTTTGCACCAGCATCATTCAAATTTGGGACTTGTCGTCCCCTCAGAGTTTTCCATTGCTTGGCCTCATGTCAGCTGCCTCCTCTGTGATTGCATTGGCCCTGGTCCATATATGGCCCCTCCAGTTTTGGCTCAAGCCCGAGCACCATCCCACGCTTGGCACCTGGGACGTCTTTGCCTCAGGGTAAACCACCAGTGTGTCAGAGCTGTGACTCCTTGGAAAGACCCTCACCTGTTAGGCATTCTATTGGGATTGACCTCCAGAAAGAAGGTATTTACCTAACTCAGGTTGGGGAGCACTGTACAAGGGCACACCAGTGTTCAGCTCTAGTCCAGCCTGGAGCAATGTTTGCACATCAACAGTCTAGAGATGTTGACAGTTTTTCTGACCTAAAAACCTTCCTGCCAGCCTTGAGGAGAAATTACATACTCTTCCCCTCTTTATAAATGGCCAAGGCAGTGGCAGGTCACACTCCCTCTACAGAACAAGGAGACACCTCCTACGGGCACAGTGCAATTTGCTCTCACTGAGGGCAGTCCACATGCTGGGCACACTGAACCAGGAAGTGGACATGCTGTCCTGGGACAATGGCGTAACTCTTCGCCTCAGAAGACAACTCTCTGCCCAATATATTTCTCAAAGGAGCGGGATGCTCTGGCCCACGAATGTCCCACCACTTGCCTGCACTCAGGTGTGCCTTCCCTCCAATTGCCCTGCTCCCTCAGGTTATCGGGACAAGGGCCGCACCCCACTTTCACTCTCAGTGTATGTGGCAGCCATACTCTGTGAATCACCTACTCATGGCTGGCCAGCTGATCATCAAAAATTACCGGATTGTTAAGTTCTTGAGGGGAGCTTGGAGGTTGAATCCACCACGTCCTCATACTGTGCTGACATGGTAATTATCCATAGTCCTTAGGATTCTATGAGGGCCTCCCTTTGAGCCCTTCCACTCGGCCGAATTACAGTCCCTGTTGTAAGTCGTTGTACTTCTGGTATTAGCATCAGTCAAGTGTCGGTCAAGTGAGTGGGTGACTTACAAGAACTGTCAACCAGTGCTTCATGCCTAACGACTGTAGAGTCATCCTCAAACCAAGACACAGCTATGTGCCTAAGGTTCTCTCCACTCCGTTCAGAACACAAGTTATCACCCTTCTGGCTCTTCCTAACCCCGAGGATAAACATTCTGATGAAATGGTTCTGAGAGCCAACTAATGTAGCAGTCGACTCCACCCCTTTTGTCGGGCTGAAGTCCAGTTTGTTTGTGCAGCTACGTGAACATGAACAAATCAGGCTTCAATATTCAGAGTAAACAGAAGTTTCCCCCATATGCGTAGCAACACAATGCTTGTGCCCTTTATCTCAAGGAACTGAGGTTACATTTGTAACCAGAGCGTTGCCTACATTAGTTTACATGAACTAACAATGAAAAATACTTCTAAAGCATTTATTAATCTTAGTTAATGCTCCCTTTTCCACCAAACTTTGGTACAGATGGCACAGTACAGTCAGGCAGGTAACATTCTCCTGGCATCTGCCAAACCCAGACTTAAATTTTCAGACTTCCATAAAGAGAAGTGTGATTTGTCTCTCCTCACAACAGGTTTCCACTGTGTCCTGTGTTGGTGTGCTTTACTCACTCCATCAGATGCTTGGCATTGCTCTTGGTGATGGGAGGCTTGCAGCTGTTGGCCATGAAAACACATTCCATAAAGCACCTGATGCATAGTTTTTGTGTTGTTATTAATGCCAATGGAAGTCTGGAAGACTTCACCACTGGAATTAGCAGAGCGTTGGCGACTTTTACGCACCATACACCTCAGCACTCGGTGACTCCGGTCTATGACTTTACATGGTTTTCTGCTTCGTGGCTACTTTCCAATAAAACCATTTATAGCTGACAGTGGAATATCTAGTAGGGATGCAATGTCACAAACTGACTGACGCACAGGTGTGTATTATCAGAGCACCACACTTGAATTCATGGAGCTCATCAGAAAGACCAATTTTTTCTACAAATTTATTTTACAGGTAAATGTCTAATAAATGAATAAATGTTAGTAAAAATGGTAAAATAATAATAATTAAAGAAAATAGATTTGAAAAAGTTCTGTAAAAAGGAAGTTAAAAAAGAACAAGTTATCTTACAATTTACAGTTAGAATCTGTAAACTAACATTTCCAGAATTCCCTGGGTGACATTTGGTGGTATTTTGTTTATATAATTGTGTGTACCGATAGTTTTTAATCATAATTTATTTATATTAGTTATGTATACTTTCTTTTTAGCACCCGTGTTATGGTGGTTGTTCAGTAGTATGTTATGTAGTATCAGAGTGTGAATAAATAATGACAGAATTTTCATTTTAACTTTAACAGTTCAGTCTTAAAGTAATGGAATCATCCATAAGACAGAGTAGCGTTTGAAGCAAGACACTAGAGTGATGTGATTGATGTGATTTTGCTGTTTAAGGATAAATTTACCAGAGTTTCCTCAAGGGAGTGTGTTCAACAGTGCAAAGTAGATTTCATCCATCTCTCTTAAAACTGAAGGATCTACTTGAGGTTTGGCACAATATATATCAAAACAGAATTGAGAACTAGGAAAGCGTTATAGAACAATAAAGCTGTTTTGAAAGTCAAACAGTTCCATTAAAGTCACACATATATATATATATATATATATATATATATATATACACACACACACACACACACACACACACACACGAACACACACATTTATAGTTAAATATATGTTTATTTATATATGTTTAGTTCTCTATATATGTCTTGGTTCTCCAACTGTCCAGGTTTTATAATCATGACTTTATTTTTTTTTTTCATTTTAGCATTGGTGTCTGTATGAAAGTTTTAGCTATGTAGCTATTTTTTGCACTTGCCATTCACTTGCAGTTTTCGCCCACTATTCTTCTTCACTGATGAAGTCTTGGAGGCTGTTGTTCTTAAAATACCAAATAACTGGGCTGCTGAAAGTTTGTGATAAATAAATCTTATCTATGGTGGGTCTTTCCATATCCACTCTATCCACTAGTATGCAAGCAGCTCTACTAAAATGTCAAAGAACAGTTTGTGCCATTTCTCCTACAATTAGTAAAGTAGTGCTATTCATAGAGGCCTGTCACAGTTCACTAGTACATGTGCTTAATTAGCTGATTCATCCCTTCAGTGGCGCAGCAGTCCTATGCAAAATATCACCTCACTGTACTAATAAATACACATACTCACCTCGCCTTACACAACGCGATTTATAAGTTTGATGTTGGTTCTGGAACAACATTCCCATCAAACACAATATCAGCACTACACCTACTGTAACCATGCTGTATAAATGTCTAACCCATCAATCAGGAAAATAATAGTGTTCTATAAGCTTGTGTTGGAGTTTTTCTACTGTAACTCATGACTGTAACTCATCCTGAGCTTTCAGCCTATATACACTTACACTTCCAATCTTTAGGGTTGGTAAGATTTCTCTTATGCTCACCATGACTGCATTTTTTGTTACTAAAAATCAATTAAAATATCAAATATTATTACAATTCAAAATAATTGTTTTCTATTGTAATACTGATATTGTAAAATGCGTCAACATTACTTTTTCTACATCAAATGAAGCAATTTGCATCATCTCCATATTTAAATGCACCCATTATTATACAGAAAGTATATAATGAGACCAATCTTGTCCTTATGTTACGTTTGTTTTTTGGCCTGCATGAGACAAAACTTTTTTTTTCTTATGAACTCATGTCTACATTGTCTATTTGTAGCTCTCTGATGGAGAATCATGATGGTTTGAGTATTTCAAAGTGTGAGCATTCGGATCAGACCTCAGTGTTCTTCAGACTGTGTTAAAAAACTTTAAAATAAATAACACCAGTAACAAATAGTTTTTTTGCTGGTTTTAAAATAAAGCATTGTAACCTTTCTGTACATTTCTGTGCATTACAAACAAAGCCAAGCAACCTGATGACACGCAGACGTTTGTAAAGGTAAAGTGTGTTCCCAGCTGTCATCCTGATGTGTGATGGAGCACAGTAAGCTCTGAGCATATTCAGAAAGATCTATGAATATATTTACTCAGTCACGTCTGGGAACACAGTGTTTCCCATCACTCACTGCTGTGAACTCATAGACTCCAGAGGAAGCGCACGGTTCCTAAGACAGAAAGTGAACCAAACTACCAGTAACATGTTTTAAAAGTGCATGGAATGACATTTAATGTCCTTGTAATGAAGCATGATGGGTATTTACACAGGTATAGATTGCCAGACAACACCTGTCAAAATATCTATTAAAAAGTTATACGAGACACTTCATTCTCAAATCATGCAGACCTTGGTATACTATAAAAAAAAAACACAATAAGGGTTTTATACAAAAAATGTTCAATGTTTTGCATTTAAAAGGTTTTCATGGCCTATCTGACTTCATGTGTTGCTGCGCTGTGATGATAAACTGCTCCAGCGGTTTCTGAGCTCAGTGCATCACATCCGCATGTAGGCCACCTGTAGAGAGACGACAGACAGACTGTGTTTAGATCACCATACTAAAATACTACTCTCACAATGTCTGCAGTATATACTATAGTATGGACACTGTGCACAAAAACCACAGAGGATCTGTAGGACCTACTACATGCCAAAATGCGCAGTATGTAATATTAATACACTACCTAATGCATGAAATACTGTATCCTACAATGAAAACGCTCAACTATGAAAACTATGAAAACTGAAGTTTAGTATGAGTTGGTATTATTATGAGCTTTATTTTTTGTTATTTTTTTAATTCTTTCTCTTCATTCTTCATCTCAGTGGGCTACTAGCTGCAACAAAATTGGAAATTTAAAATGCAAAATAATTATTATTTCCAAGACGACAGCTGGGTTTCACACTTAGTCTAAACATGATGCAACAACAATTAGTGTCTGTCATTGCAATGGACTGCATCATTTCACACAAAGGTTGACAGTAACTATCTATTTTTTATGCTTTCAATAACTGTTTGAGTGTTCACATAAACTATCCTTTAAAAGTTTGGAATCAGTAATATGTTTTAAAATCTGCATTTATTTGACCAAAAATGCAGTAAAAACAGTAATATTGTGAAATATTATTACAATTTAAAACAAATGATTACTATGTTAATATATTATATATATTCTGTGATACATTTTATTTTTCAGGATTCTTTGATAAAATAGGAATGTGAAAAGAACAGCATTGATGTGAAATAGAAATCTTTTGTAACATTATAAATGTCTTTACCGTCACTTTTGGTCAATTTAATGCATCCTTGCTGAATTAAAACATTAAAAAAAGACGTGTACATTAAGCTGTTGCATTAAGCTGAGTTTAACTTCAAAAACAGCAGCATTATCATCATGTCCACCTGCTGAGAAATGACTAATTCTGAAAATTAAAAAGTTGCCACAAATGGCTACTGAACTTTAATAGTATAATGTAAAAAAATGTGGCAAGCAGAAAGGAGCGACATTTAACCAAATCCGCTTTAGGCAGGCCTTGAGTCCTGTGATAAATGATGTTAAACTCTGGCTCAAGGCTTTGTCTCTGCTGTGGGTTCCTCTCGGCCTTCAGTGAGCTTTACACCGCCCCTAACTCATGCACGACATCGAATAGACTGTCAAACCAGCAGTATTTCAATTACATTCACCAGACTAGAGCTACGACTGAGTGGTCCTACATCACAAAATCATACATCACTGTACTTGATGTACGCTACCATTCAAAATGCACAATCAGTTTTTTTTTTTTTCTTCAAAGAAATTACACTTTTATTCAGCAAGAATGCACTACATTTATCAATAGTGACAGTGAAGACATTTATCATGTTACAAATGAATAATGGCTGCTCCGCATAACAGTAATAACTTATATTTTGAAATATATTACAATAAAACAATTTTATAAATTTAAAATTCTCACAAGATTACAGTTTTTAGAAAAAACATTTCCAAAAAATGTTTTTGTTTACATAATATATGTGTGTGTACTGTGTATATTCATTATGTGTATACAAATACACACACATGCATGGATATATTTAGAAAAATATGTTGTGTTTATATATAAAATATATAATATATATATATATATATATATATATATATATAAAATATAAACTATATTAATAAAAATAAATACATGTGAATATCTTCAAAATATATACTGTATGTGTATGTATTTATGTATTTATAAATACAGATAGTACACACACATATATTATGTAAAAATAATTTTGGATGCAAATGATTGTGATTAACCATGCAAACCAAATCATCAAATAATAACTTATGAATGTTGACTGCAAAAATGAGTCTCTGAAGCTCTGATTCTTTCAGATATGAGCCGGATCAACACTGGTAAACATCTGTTCATAAACCTGATCAACAACACCTTTTATTATCTATATAGGTCAGTGTGTTGCGTGTGTCTGCTTGTTTTCAGCACAACAAAGGCGTTGAATGAACTGTACGCACCATTCCCAGAGGCGCATGTTCTTGACGATGCCTGTCTGTCATTTTATCATCAGAGCACTACAAAAATTGGCAGGATGAGTGATAGTTTTCCACTTGATGGAGAAAGTTCAATGGCTCTGACAGCTCCAGCAGAGCAAACACATGTTGCTAGCATGAGAAACAAGGTCAAACTAAACCACAGCAACAAAAGGAGGAGCAAAAAAGAAGCTTGTTTAATGTAATACAAAGCTTTTGGAATTTCAGTCACCCTGTGAATGACCTGAGCTGCCTTTTTTTTTCCCTTTCCCAAAGCTCCACATTGACCACATTATTATTAATTATTTAAAACTGGAAGCAGACTCGTTCCCTCACAACTCAAGTTTTACAGACCCTACAAAAACTCCCCTTTTCCAAGGAATTCATGCACGCCTCTTGTAAAATTTTCCTCTTTATCAGCTTATTTTTCTCTCAGTAAGAATGTAGATAGAAATCTAGACTCTTCTGAAGAGGATAAAGCTGCACATCAGCATTGGGTCAAGCCCTGAAACTCTTACAAGTAAGCTGGGGGAAAAGACTGCCAAGAGACAGATGTTTTGCTTCCTTAATTGGGAGCAAATATGCTGGAGAAACTGAGGCAAGCGTTTATAGCAAGCAGGATATCTGGCTGATAACAATGCATATCTGCTTCAAAGAGATGTTATATTTTGTTTTAATGCATAAGGCTATTGAAAGCATTCATCATATCCACTCCAAGGGATTTCAGCTTAAGCGATGTGGACGAAAGGTACTAATGTCAGCTTAGCTGAAGGTAGGCAATTAAAAATGTTGTCAAATGGGGTAACAAAACTTTTAGATAAAAACATCTAAAGTCACATATAGAAGGTAGTAAGACGAGTCTTGCTATCATCCATCCTTATTCTGCTGGATCTGTCTGCATCCTTTGACATTCTATGGTGTCATTATGATCATTATGGGAACAAGACTTGCTGGTTAAAGTCCTACCTCATAGCCTGATATTTTAGGGTAGTTTAGTAGGTAGAGGTGTTTTACTCACATTAACTAACCACTTGGGTACCTCAGGGCTCAGTATTTGTCAGGGCTCTATGCTTACTATTCTCTTTAAAAAAATGTAAAAAATTGGAGCACAGCCAAAATTTCAGGAGTAACTTCTAATCAATAATCCAAAAAAAAAAAAAAAAATCTGATTAAAAAATTCCCATTCCCAAGTGATATTTGACTCCTTAAATTGATTTACAGAGAAATTTAGTTTTTACCTGTGTAATGGCATTTTTCTAACTTTATTAAAAGTATGTCATCTTTCATGTCAAAAAAAAAAAATTTCTAAGCTTTTTAAAATTTCTAATTAAAGCAACATAATAAGAACAACAGAATAAGAATAAGACTACAGAGGTGGCACAGAAGAACACAAAAGTGACTTGTAGGTGTATTTTCATATATTTAATGAGGCTCTGAGGTGGCATGAGTGCAGTCAAATCCATAAACTCATGTTAAGATTAATGTTTTAAATATAACATTTTGAATACAGAAATATAAAATGATTTAAATAACTGAAAAGATACTGATTTAATTACTGAATCATATCTGAATCAATTCATTTGATTCATCTGAATGGCTGATTCATTCAGGAATAAAGCAACCGACTTGTTGTTCTGACAACGAAATAGAGCAAAAATCAGACAATGGTGTTATGGTCAGACAATGTAAGACACTTAATATTAACTTCTTGTTTATTTAACTGTTGTATTAGATCAGTATCTCATTTACAAACTCCCTTAAAATCATTAAAGGAGAAGTCCACTTCCAGAAAAACAATTTACAGATAATGTACTCACTAGAGGTTGACGATGCATCAGTTTTGCCGATTAATCGGCACCGATAGTTGATTGGCGGAACTATCGGTTATCGGCAAAAATCCATGCCGATAGTTTTTTCCGGGTTGGGTCCATTGCTGGAGCAAAGTCCCTATAGTCTTTGTTATACAGCACGAGAGCGACCTCTAGTGGCGGAAATCACTGACAGCATGTGCCGTTTGTGTAGACACGTGCAGAGCGGGACACATCAAAGGCGGATTTAAAACATCAACAACGAAACGGTGTGTACAGTATACTGTAGTGCATGTTTTCATAATGAATTTGTTGACTAGATGCTGCATTGGTGGAGAAAGGACAGCAGTATACTTTTGCCCGTTTGGTGAACGTGACGCGTCCAGTGTGTGTGATACCGGATAGCTGTGAGTTCTTCTAGACGCGGCGCTGCACTTTTGCCCATTGTGTGACTAACATATTTTTATATTTTGATAAGATAACCACAAATACTCTAGAATAGAAGCAGTTAAATTGTGAAAGTACACAATATCCATATGTATGCAATTTCAATACTGTGGCTTTTGTGTAGATATTTAAAGATGGCCATCTTTAGCTTGATTGTTGATGTAATGATAGCACTTTACAGTATGAGTCCATTTGTAACATTAAGATTAATAAAAGCTGTAGAATAGAAGTATTGTTCCTTGTTAAAGTGTGTTAATTTACTTTAGCATTTACTGATATATTTACATTTTAGTTGCTTTTGTTAACATTAATGAACAATGAACTGAACTGTAATGATCAATATATAATTAATATGAATATTTTTATTCATTTACAAAGTATGGTTCAATTGGCTCCTTTTTTTTTTTTAAATAGTAGAGCACTATTTATTTTCCGTTCAGTCGATTAATGGGTCGATTAATAGGTATCGGCTAGTGTGGTCCAACCTAGTTATCGGTATCTGTAAAATCTAATATCGGTCGACCTCTAGTACTCATTCAAGATGTTCATGTCTTTCTTTCTTTAGTCGTAAAGAAATTATGTTTTTGAGAGAAAACATTTCAGGATTTTTCTCCATATAATGGACTGATATGGTGCCCCGAGTTTGAACTTCCAAAATGCAGTTTAAATGTGGCTTCAAACGATCCCAAATGCAGTTGTAAACAATCCCAGACGAGGAAGAAGGGTCTTATATAACAAAACGATTGGTTATTTTCATAAAAATAATACAATTTATGTACTTTCTAATGTCAAACGCTCGTCTTGTCTTGCTTTTCCCGACCTCTGTTTTTTTCCGGTTCATGACAGTTAGTGTATGTCGAAAAACTCCTATCTCAACATCCTATATCCCTGTTTTACCTTTTTTGTTAAGGGTGTTTGATCTTCTTTGCATGTTCACTTTGCAAAGACTGTGTCGGTACTTCTGCAGCGATGTAGGATGATTTTCAAGTTGAGGGGCAAAATACAATTGGAGTTTTTCGACATACCCTAATTGTCTTGAGTCAGAATACACAGAGTTCATGGATACAAGACAAGACAAGAGTTTGAGATTAAAAAAGTATTTAAATTGTATTTTTAACTAAAAATAACCTATCGTTTCGTTAGATAAGACCTTTTACAACTGCATTTGGGATCGTTTGAAGCTGCATTTAAACTGCATTTTGGAAGTTCAAACTCGGGGCACCATATCAGTCCATTATATGGAGAAAAATGCCGAAATGTTTTCCTCAACAAGCACAATTTCTTTACTACTGAAGAAAGAAAGACATGAACATCTTGGATGACAAGGGGGTGAGTACATTATCTGTAAATTGATTATAATCAGCAAAGCTCTCTACACTGCACTGTCAGACTCTTATTTACACTCTCTCTACACTTTGTTTATGAAAGGATTCATGAGATATGTCTGTGATACATTACTCAATGTTGCAAAAACATGGAGAAACCTTTGAAATTCTCCTCAGAACAAACACAAATATGCTAATCGGGTCAGTCGCACTAGTGCTCCTAAATATTTTTTCATAGTCGCAGGCAGTAGTTTTCAGGTTTTCAGTACACTACATCAATACGACATTCAGAAACATGAAATTGCCTACCACTGTTATGCCAATGACACACAGCTATACATTTTTGGTATATGACATATGTTAATGACAATATGACTAAACTCACTGTATCAACATTTTGCACCATGGAAATAAGCTCTTTTCTGTGAATGCGCAAGAGCAGCAATAGTTTAATAACTAGTAGAATGAAGAAACAGTGCAGTAAATGGTAAAACTATTTGTGCTTTATGCATTTCAAATTACAATTAAAATCACAAATTCTGAGTTAATATCTTTCAATACTGACTTTTTGAGAATACAAGATTTTGAGATTTTGTATTGTGTTTCTGATATTCTTCTTGTAGTTACTTTGGATAAAAGCATCTGCTAAATAAATAAGATTATGACTAAGCGGTTAAGTGTTTGTGCATGCATGCGTGTGGTCAGAGCGGTATGTGACCTGATAGGAGTTCATGCAGCGTAGGAATGCAGGCAGTCTGGAGGTGCTGGACATCAGAAGCTGCTGGAGCTCCTCACATGAGCTCTGGGGGAGCGGCAGAGGATGAACGCTAATGTCCTTCTCCCAGCCATCCACAACACTTTTATGAGAGGAAGAAAAACACAAGATGAGATAGGGAAATGAAGGCACACACTTCTGCTCCTGACAAATAATTTCTCAAGTCCGAGCTAAATGAAGCTGGAGCCCATTTGCATGAACACAGATTATTAGTAAATAAACAAACAGTGGGTTTCACCGGGAGTGCACTAGTAAAAATGCTTCTATTTTGCATTATTTTCTAGTTTAATATTTTATTACTAGTTATATTATCAGCAAAAAAAAAAAGGCAATGTCACTAATTCACTTACATTTGATTAGTGTTTTGACATAGTACAGAATCCAAAACTTTATGTCATGGCTTTACCCATTTTCAGGTTTAAATAGAAAGGAAAATCCACATTTTCAAAGTGGTTTCAGATTTTTAGGCCCCTCTGTATTTTTTTTTTTTTTTTTTTTTACTTTTTATTTAGCTTTTTACTTCTGGTTATTGTATTTAGGCATCAATTGTATTTTAAATTAAAGAAAAATCCACATTTTCAAGTTGCAGACTTTTAAGCCCCTCTGGATAATTTATTTATATTTCATAAAAATACATAAAACTAAAAAATAAAGCTTAAAAAAAAAAAAAAAAGTATAAATTATTGATTATACATACAATGTAAAAAATGACCATAAATTTAACGATAAAAGGCTGTAAAAATGCTACAGTAAAAAAAAACTGTTGAATGGTTAATGGTAAGTTCCCCTACTATATACAGTTAAAATCGTATTGACATTGCATGTAATTTTTACGGTAGTATACCATTTTTTAGAAGTGGAAAAAGAGTGTATAATTTATGGTGAATAACCGTAAATTGACATTCCCAGAATTCCCTGCATTTCATTTCAAATTTGATATTTTTTGGTTGAAATAACTATGTTTCTTCTTAGTTTTTTCTCATCAGTTTTGTACATTAGGGTTGTGTGTTACATCTGATGTTGTTAAATGAATGTTTATTGCAACATTGTATCAATTAATGAAATTATGGTATTTAAATGTAAAATCTAAGTTAAAACCATAAAACCAAAAACACCACAGCTGCCATTTTTTACTGTAAATTTTACAGATTTTTTTTTACAGTGTACATACACGCGCACACACACACAAATGTGTATGTGTGTATATATCTATTTATGCATCTATAAAATTAAACATATATATTACTGTATATGTATATTATCCATGTTGTTATAAGTAGTTTAACTTTATAAAAAAAAAAGATATCCATAAAAAATAGCTTATTATGCTTGTGCTGCTTGAACCAGCTCGTGGACCTTTCCCGATCCCACCCCATCTCTCTCTCTCACTTTGCTTCCAGTCCAACTACACTGTCCTATCTAAATAAAGGCATAAAATGCCAAAAATAAATCCTTAAAAACATTATACAATTTTTATAATTTAGAACAGCTAATTATTTGTAAAAAGTTTCAAAATAAACATTAATACACAATCCGCGTCCAGCTATTTTTAGCTGTACAAAACAGCTCATACTGCTGCTTGATATTACAAACTGGTATCTCTTACCACATTATTTTAATGTATCATCTTAATTATGAGCACACTGGTTTGTTGCGCAAGCTGTTTTACCATTTACTGCACGTTGTTATTCTTCTTGTTATTTCCCTATAGCAGCTAATGAACCAGAGTCTAGCCCATAAAAAAAAAAAAAAGTTGGATAGCTAAACTATTATCTGAAATTGCTGAAGTGTTCAACACTATAACTGCTAATACTATTATTGAACTGAACTGAAAGAACATTGAACTGACTTGAGCTGAATAATGACACTTTAGAACTGCACTGCAGCGCTGCTATACAGATGAGTTTGTTTCATAATTGACCAATTTTTCAACTTTAACATTGTTTTCCTGGCTATTACTGTGCTGCTTTGAAACAATCTGTATTACATGAAGCACCACAGAAATAAATCTGACTTATGAACTGTTCTGTATTAAATTATTAGTTTTACTTTTTCTTTGTCAAAATGGCACAGTGAACGGTTCTAGTCCACTGAGTGTTTCTGTTCAGATAGCTGAAGCTTCTGACAAATAAAATTAGGTTTTGCAGAGCTATAACAAAAATGATCAGGAATACTGACTAAAGGTGAAAACAGAAAGCCTTACTACCTCTGTGCAATAACGCTGCACCCACACAAGGAGCTGGACCTTAAATTATATTAATCTGACAGTTTGAAACATTGCCGTTTTAATCATGTCACAGTAATCTGTCAATACGCAGCACCGAAGACAGCCAAGCGAGCGGAGAAACGGAGAGACTTATGTCCTGACACACATTATGGTGATGATCTATTCAGGACATTTCATTGACATTTACCCATCTGTGCTGTAATTCCACAGGAAGCGCGCATGCAGCCCTTAAAGTAGAAACGCTGGAGAAACCCAGAGACCACTATGCACTACTACAAACGAGGGGTTTTCCTCAGTCAGACACACTCTTTTGTGGTAGTTGGTCAATTAACATAACATAACAGTAACTCATTTTTTCAATTACACAATTTTCT
This sequence comes from Labeo catla, assembly GCA_012976165.1. Lineage (NCBI taxonomy): Eukaryota > Metazoa > Chordata > Actinopteri > Cypriniformes > Cyprinidae > Labeo > Labeo catla. The sequence continues at coordinate 84,800 of VONZ01000052.1, read as the reverse complement.
ATTTCAAAGTGCAATGGGAAGTCTGAGCTAGGACTGTGCTTTGAATTAAAATGATGCTCCTTTATCTCTTAAAGGAATAGTGCACCCAAAAATGAAAATTAGCTGAAAATGTAGATGAGTTTGTTTCTTCATCAGATTTGGAGAAATGTGTCATTCCATCACTTGCTCACCAATGGATCCTCTGCAGTGAATGGGTGCCGTCAGAATGAGAGTCCGAACGGTTGCTAAAAACATCACAGTAAATCCCAAGAAATCCACACCACTCCAGTCCATTAGTTAACAAACTAATTTTGTTAAGAAACAAATTTGTCATTAAGACGTTTTAACGGCTAACTATAAGTCCTCTGCCCATAATAAAGCTTTCCTTCAGTGAAAAAGGTGGATTTTGATGTGAGAGACAACAGGAGATTAAATTTTTCAATGGATTATGGACTCGCATTTTTGAGGAAGCAATGGTTTGAAGTTGAAACACCTTAACGATGGATTTGTTTCTTTTGAAGACACATTTTGACACATTTTGATTCACAAGATGTTAATACATGGACTGGAGTGGTGTGGAATGCTTGTGGATTATTGTGATGTTTTTAGCAGACGTCATTCTGACGGCACCCATTCACTGCAGAGGATTTATTGGTGAGCAAGTGACGGAATGCTTTATTTCATTTTGATGTAATGCTACACTTTTGCTTCTTCCTACATCTTTTCTACACTTGTATAAATCTTGGATGACTTGAGTACATTTTCAGCTAATTTCAGCAAATAACCAAAGGACAAACATATAGCTTGGATGATAATCCACAGGGACCAGATGCTCTGGTCTTATAAACTATAATATTTCATTCACATATAAACAATGATCAACACACATACATAAGACTCTTCAAATATTGTAAACAGAAGCTCAAACATGCTTGCTACCTAATTAATGACAGAATTTTAATTTTCGGATGAACTGTTCCTTCAACAGATCATTGAAATGCCTGTTAAAATGCTACAGTTACTACAGTTGGTGCTTCTAATAGCACAATGTTTTCTCCTCTCTTACTCATCAGTGCTGTTTTCAAATGTCAAGGCTGTCTTGTTGTTTGACATGTTTGACATGCTTAACAGTGCTTTAAAGTAGAACATTTTCAGTAGAAATCAAACACAGTGTTCACAAACATTCTGATACATGCTGCACAATAAAAAGGAGAGCTTCCTCAAAACGACAAGCTCTAATCTAATCTGCACTAAATGACTGGAGAAGTCTTGCAAGCGTCACTAGAGAGAAGTCTGTAGTTTCAGTTACGAAATTCAGAGTAAAAATATGAATATTGCTATAAGATCCACAGCATGCATTAAAAAATAGATGATGACTTTCATTTCATGCTGATAAGGTATTTATTTGTCCCCTTATGGAAATTAATTTGAGCTACTAGTTTGAGCTAAAACTTTTGTCAAAGTTTTTAACATCCATAACATTGAATCTTTGAAAAATATGCAAGAGTTCAAGACACTTTGCATAAATTAAAGGATACTTATTATGCCCCTATTTACTAGATCGTAATATAAGTCTCAGGTGTCCCCACAATGTGTCTGTGAAGTTTCAGCTTAAAATACCCCACAGATAATTTATTATAGAATTTTTAAAATGCCTTTTTTGAGTGGAAGCAGAAACACACTATTTTCATGCATGTCTCTTTAAAAGTAAATGAGCTGCTGTTCCCTGCCCTCTTTTCCAGAATCAGTGTTGCCAACTTAGGAATTTTGTTGCTAAATTTAGCAACTTTTCACACTACCCTAGTGACTTTTTCTTCCAAAAGCACCTAGCAACAAATTTAACTATTTTTAAAATGTATTTGGCAATTTTTGATAAGTGACTCAAACAATAAAAAGGCACAAAATTTCCATCTAAATTACACAGACTGAGGAAACCACCTTAGCTTGCAGCTGCAATTGCTGATCAGTTAGCACACCGTAAGAAAAATATTGAGAAAAATGGAAAAGGTAGGCGTACTAGTAATTTTTCAGGACATTATGTATTATCCATTATCAATAATTCAATGTTGTATTTAAAAATACAGCATTTTACAGTATATACATATAATGCAATTCTATAATTTTACGAACAAATCTAAATTAACATCCAAAAATATTTTTTGCTGAGATGTGATGTAATGACACATTTTTGCACCGTGATTGCACAACGTTTAGCAACAAATCGACCTTCCTTTAGCAACTTCCCCTGAAAATTAGTTGGCAACACTAAATAGGGCTATGCCTTTACAGCGCATACATCTGATATTCTGCTAAAAAAACATCTGTTTGGTTTTGATTATCTGTGAAATGATGTGTTTTAAATCATATCAGTTTAAACTTGAGCGCACACATCTGAAGCACACGCACAGAAAGCAGCTGTCACATGGCATGGGAGTACTAAACTAAGTTTTCTTTCATGTCTTATTGCACTTAAGCGGTCAAATACAGGTTATGTTAAAGTTTATGTTAAAAACACAGGAGTTACAAATACACTCAGTTACGACTGTGAAGTTAAACAGGTGGGAAAGAAATCTTATGTTTATATTAGATCTGTGTGGCAGCAGCGTTTATAAATCAATCAATTTATGGATTTATAAATCAATAAATTAACTGCTCTCTTGTCTCCTCTGAGGCTGTGTTCTGTGCTTATCTGTGCAGCCAACAACAGAACAGTCAGCATGCTTTGCTTGAACTTTTGCTATGGCGTTAGAACTGGTACACCATTGTCACTTGTGAAAACAGAATGGCAGTGCCATGGATGTCATAGTGGTCTCTGGGTTTCTCCAGTGAAGTTTTTTGGGTTGGTAGATGAAGATTATAGCACTTAAACATGGAAGAAGTCGGATTTTCATGATATGTCACCTTTAAATATTTCAAATAATGTAATACAATTAAATATTCCTTTGCACACCCAAAACACTTCTGAGTTTTAAACTGAACCCTCTTTTAAACTAGACCTGGCCAGTGGAAACTGTACAATGTTTGCCAGCCAGTAGAGATTCTGCATCTGCATCTATATATCCTTTATATCCGACACCAGTTAGTTTTAAAAATCTGACAGCAATCAAAACTTGTACATAACCTCCAAGCCGTGTCACGGATGAACGTAAACAGCTCTGTTGATTATAATGGGGGTAATTTAGTGTTTGTTGTGTTGTGATGTACTGCTGACACCCTGAACAGAGATGATGTGACTGAAGGTCGTTTGTGATTGCTGTCTAACTGCAACTGCAATTCAGTGTTGCAATTCAAAATATATAATTTAAATTACAATCTGCAAAGTGGAAAATGTTCAAATACTCTTTAATGTCAAAGAACTGAAAATATGTAAAAAAAATAAAAAAAATAAAAAAAATAAGATTTTTTTTTTCCCCACAAAATTTGCAACATCTGACTCGGATGCATTTTCTTCTGTCACTGGCCATAATTTTAACCTTAAATTCCAGATTAGGCATACAATAATGTCATCAAGATCATTCATGCATGCTGAGAGTTGAACAAAGAGTCATAATCTGGCTCAGAGGAAGACAGGAATCATGTCTTCGTGGCAGATTTTTCTGCTGAGCAAAGGAGAATACAAGACTTCACCTTACATTTGTTTGTCAAAAGCAAAAATGTCATGAAATGCATCATATTTTGTGAGAAAGTGTCTTGTTTGAGCAAAACAGACACTATTTTTGGATTTTGGATTTCATTCGGCAAATATGATGCAGGGCTTTGTTATTAAAACCATTTGTTGCTGGATTATACGCCATTACAATGACATAAAAATGCCATAAATGTAAAATAAAAATGCTATAAAAGTAATTTAAAAACGTAATAGTCAGTCCGTCACTTGCAGTGTAAGGGAGCAGTTTTTGGCCAGACTAAACTGCGATGTTAAGCAGACAATGTGGGTAGTCAAAAGTCTGGTTCCTGTAAGACTATCCTCTATTTAGCATAACGGCTCAGAGCGTCATGAATCATGTTTGATCCCCGCACCTCTATGTACAGCGAGGAGGAGAGACGCTCAAGCGCACCTCTTAGCGCAGGGTAGGAAAACAGGCAGAATTAATGTACACTTGAAAAAAAGGTGAGCGAGACAAGGTAAGAGGTGTAGAGAGTCGTGACGACCTTCTGGTGTCAGAGAGACAATGAAGTGCAGAACGCACACCCACAGTCCCTCTGTGATTCACCCGCTGATTCCAGCATATCCGCGGCTCCTCAAGCTCTTACAATGGGAACATTATACATACTGAGGAAGCATTTCTCTGAGCTTGTGCATTTGCAGTCTATTCCTGGCTACTAGCTGCTGTACTTACACCAAAAACCGAAATTCAGGCCTCTTTTTACTTGTCAATTTTATGCATGTTATGTAGCTAAAAGCTACATCAGTACATCAGTAATCAAGACAGTCACTAAACTAGCCTGTTTTAGCCAGTGGTGTAGTCCTAAAGAAAAAAAGTGGTTAAAAAAAAAAGTACTATTACCCAGTCCCCACCTCCCCAAAGTTGCACAGAGGAAAGTGCATTACAGATAAATCTAATTACATTTTTTATTTTATGCTAATGGGTTGAAAAAATTACTTTATGAAATAAATATTTCTAAATAATAAGCCTAGTTATTTGGGTTTTTATTTATGTAAAAATATAGCTGATTTTATAGTTCAGGAAGGAATTCCTTGCAAGAGCATTTTGCAGCATGTAGGTAAAAACCAAAAGTTTTATACAAATACTGAACGGACAATATAGGCTACATTTGGCTACATAGCCTAGACATAAAGTGCACAAAGACAAGATGGTGGAAGATTTAGTTTAGAAATTAAACGCAAAAGTGCCTGTTTGGCAATATTTCGGATTTTGAAAAGCCTGTTGACTTCTGCTGTTTCTCTAAGGTGATTCTGGAAGGTTTTTTAAACATTTGTTTCTTATTTAGTTGGTTCCACCGTTTTTGCTTATTTTTACTTCATTTAAATGTTGTATAATTTATTTTGCTTATTTTATTTTACATCAAGGTGAAGGCTGTGCCACCAAGCTTTCTTATTCAAACCGTTTGAAAATTCAAACAAGCTAAAAAAAATTGCAGCTAATTTGAAAGTGAAAGTAAAATGTGCACGGTGCTTTTACAAGAGATTTAAAAGTGAAGGAAAGCCAGGAAAAGAGGGAAAACTCTGTGATCCCGGTATTATCGGTGTTGTCACACATAGATTAACCAGTGGGAAAATTTCCTCACAGTCACAACCCTACTATGCGATTACATCTGGGGATCATTGGCATCAAACTGCTGTACAGCATATTCTCTCTTTCTTACACACCCAAAACATTTAATGCAGGCGACATTATCAATAAAATAGTGTAGAGAAAGTCGGTTATACACGTTCTCTTCCACTCTGTTTTCAATAACTAGCCCATATGATGCTCAGCCCTCCGTTAGATCTAAAATGACATAATGGAGGCTCGGGCTGTTTGTAAAAAGATGCGAAAAGACTCACTGCCATATTTTCTTACAGCGCATGTCTGTCGTCACAGCGAGAGAACTGCAGTCATTGCCAGTTGCTCTCAGTGTTTGGTGTTTTTGAGCGGCACTGAGTGCAATGAAATGCATAGAATGTTGGAAACAGAACGCCCATCACCATTACATTAAACACCCAAACAGCCATGGTATATGCATTAGCCCAATGCAGAAACGTATTAATAAAGCACTGCTGCTTGTACGCCAACATATTGCTCTATTCTTTTTAGAACTCCAAGTAATAACAACAACAAACATTCACTATTCATCAACACATTTCTAAACAATTGCACGCAAACAGATGTTGCTGTTTGTCAGTTAGCCAGAGACCTACAAGCTGTGCGGAGCGAACACAACACACACAACTAAATGCATATTTTGCATGCTACAGTACAGAGTACATGAGAGCAACAGTTTTTAAAGGATAACTCCAGTTTCAGAATAAAAATTTCCTGATAATTTACTCACCCCCATGTCATCCAAGATATTCATGTCTTTCTTTCTTCAGTCGCAAAGAATTTAAAGTTTTTGAGGAAAACATTCCAGGATTTTTCACCATATAGTGGACTTCAGTGGTGCTCAACGGAATGAAGGTTAAAAATGCAGTTTCAATGCAGCTTTAAGAGGCTCTAAATGATCCCAGCTGAGGAATAAGGGTCTTATCTAGCAAAATGATTGGTCATTTTCTTAAAAAAAAAAAAAAAAAAGTAAACACTTTTTAACACAGGATCGTCTTGTCTAGCTCTGCGAGGCACATGCATACTCTGTTTTCGGTTCAAGACAGTTAGGGTAGGTCTAAAACCTCCCAACTCATTTTCTCCTCCAACTTTGCTGTTTTACCTTTTTTTTTTGTAAAGCCTTTTTGACCCTCCTTGCACATTTACTTTGTAAACACTAAGTCGGTACTTCTGCAGTGATGTAGGGCGATTTTGAAGTTGGAGGAGAAAATGAGTTGGGAGTTTTTAGACATACCCAAACTGATTTACCCTCACAGCGCAGAGCACAGTGTCTTCTTGAATCCGCTACAGTGTTTGAGGCATAGATATATATATATATATACACATAGATGCCTCATTAGCTTCTATGGCTGTCCGCCATATTGTAATGGTCAACTTGAGAAAAAATAAATAAATAAATAAAAATTCACTGAATATTTGAAATGCCACAGTCCTGCACAGCCCTTGGTCTGCGAACCTATAGTATGGTGAATGATGTCAAGTTGACATCTATACATATTTATGGTTTGAGGAAGGGGATGAACCTGAAGCAGCTTGGCTTTACTTGACTATCCAGACATCATTTCAAAAATCAGTGAGTCTGATCATCAGGATTTTGAGGAATGTTTATTTGTTCATCTCTCAATCATCATTGGATTGCACTGCATTATGTGTTGATCACTTAAATATCATCTTACTAAGACATATTATTGGAGATACAGAGTGACGACTGATATTGCTATCATTTTATGTAAGTATCTGCTACGCTGTTATAAATATATCATTGAGTTACATTACAAGCTATTAAAATTTCATCTTACTTTTTGTCTATATAAATATCAGCATCTGCACCAAATTGCATATTTTTGCTCAGCTTGAGTCTCTGAATAAACTGAGCTGTTTTTTTTCTCTCTGCATTCGAGCCCAATATACACTATGACTATGCTGTACTAAATGACCCAGAAAAGCCTATATTATAACGAACTAAAAACACATGTGCAAACTTAAAAGGAGAAAACCACTTGACAGATAACAGTCATCCAAGATGTTCATGTCTTTCTTTCTTCAGTCGTAAAGAAATTATGTTTTTTGAGGAAAACATTTCAGCATTTTTCTCCATATAATGGACTGATATGGTGCCCCGAGTTTGAACTTCCAAAATGCAGTTTAAATGCAGCTTCAAACGATCCCAAATGCAGCTGTAAACAATCCCAGCCGAGGAAGAAGGGTCTTATCTATTGAAACAATCTGTTATTTTCATAAAAATAATACAATTTATATACTTTTGTACGAATACGAATGTCAAGCGCTTGTCTTGTCTTGAGTGTTTGACGTTAAAAAGTATATAAATTGTATTATTTTTATGAAAATAACCAATCGTTTCGCTAGAAAAGACCCTTCTTCCTCGGCTAGGATTGTTTACAACGGCATTTGGGATCGTTTCGAAGCGATCCCAAGCGATTAATTCAAAGCGATTAATTCGAAGCCGCATTTAAACTGCGTTTTGGAAGTTCAATATCGGGGCACCATATCAGTCCATTATATGGAGAAAAATGCTGAAATGTTTTCCCTAAAAACCATAATTTCTTCATGACTGAAGACAGAAAGACATGAACATCTTGGATGACAAGGGGGTGAGTACATTATCTCTAAATGTTTGTTCTGGAAGTGGATTTCTCCTTTAAGTTGTTTTACCAAGGTCTTCAAAGATATTAACACAGGGTACATCTATTACTAAATTAGAATACACAACCCCAAAAGTCATTTATTTTAAATGATGCAGTGGAGTCTGATTAGATATGGACATTAATATGAGTAATAAACATAGATGTCAGGGTGAACTATGACTTACTCTTTGAGTTTGCTGTCAGAGCAGAGGATGTACAGCACTTTGACTGCTTGAACAGCCTGACATGACTGATGCTCTCCGGGATGAACGTCATTTGCGGAGATGAAGCTGTCGCCCCTCGCTGCTATAGCAGGAAATGAGGCGACCAGAGTGTCCGTGTTCAGAAGCCACAGCTGGTAATTAAAAGAGAAAAGAAATTACCTTCAGATTTAAAGGGGACATAATGTGTAAAAAAGTCTTCTTGTTTTAAAGTTTTCTCTTTCAGATCAACTGCTGTCATGGCAGAGAAACAGTTAAATGAACTAGATGAGAAAAGTTCGGAAACAAACTCTGACGTTGGCAAAGCCTTGTTTGAAAGTTTGAAATAACGTTGGAATGTTTGGAATGTTTGAAAGTTTGGATTAACTTTGGAATGTCTGGAATGTTTGAAGATTGGTAACACTTTATAGTATTAGATTATTATACACTTTAGATTATATTAATATTATTATCATGAATATTACTGGCATACTGGCTGTTTATTAGTATTTATAAAGCACATATTAATGCATTATTCTGCATAACCATAGTTTAGATATCCTAATCTTTAAACCCCAGACCTTAACAGCTAGTAGTTAGAAGAGTTAGAACCAGTCCTTAAAATAAAGTGTGACCAAAATTTGGAGTAGGATGTACTTGAAAACAAGAAAACAATTTTCACACAAAAAATCCTAGTAGATTTAAACAATTACAAAGAAATGCCAAGTAACACCAACATGAAATTTATATGTAGAAAGACTGAATAGTAATAGTAATTGTAAAACATACTCCAAGTAATCTTTGCTGTATTTACATCTTTAAAAAAATCATTTTTACAGTGTATGAGGTTTAATGTCTGTACCAAAATCACAGCTTTGCCATCTGGGGTTTGGATGGAAAAGCGAAATATACTCTGTGCCGATGACAGCTCAACCAGCCGGGATGCTAGAGTTTGCTCCAAGAATCGCTGCCTGTTTGAGAGACAACAAAAACCCTCCCACTGAATATGATCAGATGACAACAAAATTAATAAACCAAATGAACTCACTAACCTTTCTGAATTAGGCTTGGACACTAAACTGAGCTGTGTCAAATCACACTCTCCATCGTCACGTGGCTTCACTAATATTTCAGTTATGTAAAACTTCAGCACCTCTGAAACACAAAGGACAGTGAAATATATTAATCACATACAATTGCATATTATCAACAGCTGGAGGAGTAAGATTATACGAAATTACCTCTCAGATAATAAGTGCATAATATGTTTTCTTGTAATAAAAAGTTATAATATCATTCTGAGCTCAAGAAATGTTTTCCAGGCCAAATATTGAAAACTATTTTGGGATTGGAAATGAGTCTCAACTGAATACTGTGTGGGTGGAAAACAGTGTAGAAATAGTAGGAATATGTTAGCAGCTGTTCTATATCATATTGTTGTGCATCTGCAGACTGGTGTGTAATTAATTATGTTTGGAATATTTAATTCTGATTGGTCAATTGCAGCATCTTGCAGTCAAGTATTTTTGTATACTAACTACTATGTATACTAACTACCAATTAAACTAAACATTTAATTGGCTATTGTAAAGTTAAGTCACATGGATTTATACAGCACTTTATACAAAGATTGTTTCAAAGCAGTTTCACATTAATAAACAGAAAAATAACAGTGTTAATGTTATAAAATACATCAGTTATCAAACAAATTAAATTGCAGCTGTACAGAAGATAATAGAGTCATTAAGTCAAGCCATTAAGTCAAGTGTTTCACACAAAACAGATGGTTTCAAAGCAGCTTTACATTAATAAACAGGAAAAAAACAGTATTAACGCTGTAAATTTCAGCTCTAAGGCAGCTCTACAGAAGACAATAGAGTCATTATCCGGCTCTGTTTAGTGCTACTGTGGGATTGAGGTTTTTTTTAAACAAGATCGTTTGTAGAAGTTCTTAAAATTTTTGTTTTTATTAAAATATAGAAGTTTTGCACATTTAGCTGAACATTTTCATCCCAACAAGCCGACTCAAAACCCGCCCAAAGGGATTGAAAACAGGCACAATTTCCTCTCATCCAATCACAGCTGACAACTGCGGGATTCCCATGGAGAGCCTTAAAATAAATGTTTTGATTTTATTTATTTTATGTTTCAAATATTTGGATGAGTTTGGATGAACTAGATTTTTTTATAGCATATGCATATTTAACTTTTGATTTATATTTGATTCCTCTTTTTTGTGTTTTGATAGTGTTAATTCTTCTTTTATTCTGACATTGATTTAATTTTACTCATTTAATTATGAGCTATAAATATGAACAACACTGTCACAATGTGATACGCTCACAAAGCCATCTATAAACACTATAACTATAGGCTTTTTAATACCCTGAAACACATATTGTCCTTTCACTTTCCCAATTATTTTAACATACTGTAGTTGTAAGACATATAGGGCTGGGTACAAATATCGATGTCTCGATTTTAATCGATTCTCATTTTTACAAAACGATATTGATTCTTAAAAACCCCCTGTAGTGAAAATCAAGATTTTTATGTTGTTTATTTGTCTATGTGGTGTTTTTAATATGCTTTTAGACAAACCATGTGCCAGTCCATTAATCAACACCATTGCTGAGTATTTTCTCCTTAAAACTGTAGTTTCCCAAAGGCTGTCCCAGACATATGGTTTGAAACAGCCCTTTTTTGCTACGTCACAAACTTCAGTAACCAATCACATCAAAGGATAGATTCCCATCATTAGCATGCAGGATTATCAGCACGAAACCAAATATTAAACAGAGCATTTAATAGAGCATGTAGAGCATTAAATAGAGCCCAATCGCTAGGCGCTACCGCAACAGTGTAAAAGCAGCCGGAGTCAGACGCACCTCTCCCGCATTGCCATCTGCACTTCACTCGCATATGCTCGCGGGCGCGAACTGGAATTGCAAACTAGGCTGCATTTGAGCCTTCAAGGCATTTTGAGGGCACAACATCGTCATTTAAGTAACTTTAACAAATGTAACAGTATCCACTGTAGTTGTTCGCTACTAAAAACATAGTTTTATCAGTCATTAAGAAAGATATGAACATCTTGGATGACAAGGGGGTGAGTAAATTATTTGTAAATTTGTAAAACAAAAATTTGTAAAACTCCCATCTTATTTTCTCCCTCAACTTCAAAAATCATTTCAAAATCATCCTACATCGCTGCAGAAGTACCGACACAGTCTTTGCAAAGTGAACATGCAAAGAAGATCAAACACCCTTGACAAAAAAAATGCAAAACAGCGATATAGGACGATTTTGAAGTTGAGGGAGAACATGAGATGGGAGTTTTTCGACATACACTAACTGTCATGAACCGAAACAAAAACAGTCCAGGCAGAGCAAGACAAGTCGAGCGATTGACATTAAAAAGTATATAAATTGTATTATTTTTATTAAAATAACTGATCGTTTTGCTAGATAAGACCCTTCAACTGCATTTACAACTGCATTTGGGATCGTTTGAAGCTGCATTTAAACTGCATTTTGGAAGTTCAAAATCGGGGCACCATATCAGTCCATTATATTGAGAAAAATGCTGTTTTCCTCAAAAAACATAATTTCTTTACGACTGAAGAAAGAAAGACATGAACATCTTGGATGACAAGGGGGTGACTACATTATTTGTAAATTGTTGTACAATTGTTGAAAGTGGACTTCTCCTTTAAGGATTATAAAAATATGAGGGTGAGTAAATGCATGCTCATTTGTGGGTGAACTATCCCTTTAAAATAGTGGCAAAACACTACAGAACTTAAGAGTCTGAAAACATTTAAAAGCATATTAGAGAGTCTCAGGCTGTTGCTAATGGAAACAATGAATGGCTGATATGCGTCATGGGTAATGGATGACATCATGAATTATATAGAAAAAGCTCTGGCTTTCTTCATTTGCAATGGTGTGTTACCACAGTTATTACACTGCTTTGCTTTCCATACCTGCAGTGACTTCCTCTCCCAGCACCGCAGAGCAGCTCCTGCAGGACACTGTCACAAGCTTACTGCTGCGCTTCTGCTGCAGACACACACAAATACTGTGGTGAAAGGCAAATTTGGTCATACACTGACTTATACGGCAGTGTTATATGGTAATACATATTACAGGTTCAGATAGTTCACCTGGCAGCCATATCCATAACAGCAAAAACCAGCAGCAATGTCCAGCCATACAAGTACTTCGTACTATTGTGTGCTTAAAAAAAAACATTCCACTGCCAGCTTCAGGTGAATAGTTTATTGGAATGTGAAAATTGTTATTGAGTTTATTTATTTATTTATTACTTTTACACGTTATATGTTTTAACTGGATGTGTCAGTTGCAACCATATCATACAAGTTATTGTTAAATATCCATCCATCCATTTTCATCCGCTTATCCGGAACCGGGTCGCGGGGGCAGCAGTCTAAGCAGAGACGCCCAGACTTCCCTCTCCCCAGACACTTCCTCCAGCTCTTCCGGCGGAACACCGAGGCGTTCCCAGGCCAGCCGAGAGACATAGTCCCTCCAGCGTGTCCTGGGTCTTCCCCGGGGCCTCCTCCCGGTGGGACATGCCTGGAACAACTCCCCAGGGAGGCGTCCAGGAGGCATCCGGAACAGATGCCCGAGCCACCTCAACTGGCCTCTCTCGATGTGAAGGAGCAGCGGGTCTACTCCGAGCTCCTCCCGAGTGACCGAGCTCCTCACCCTATCTCTAAGGGAGCGCCCAGCCACCCTACAGAGAAAACTCATTTCGGCCGCCTGTATCCGGGATCTTATCCTTTCGGTCATGACCCAAAGCTCATGACCATTGGTGAGAGTAGGAACGTAGATCGACCGGTAAATCGAGAGCTTCGCCTTACAGCTCAGCTCTTTCTTCACCACGACAGACCGGTACAACGACCGCATTACTGCAGAAGCTGCACCGATCCGTCTGTCGATCTCCCGCTCCATCCTTCCCTCACTCGTGAACAAGACCCCCAGATACTTAAACTCCTCCACCTGGGGCAGGGACTCCCCACCAAATAAATAAATAAATAAAAATAGAAAAAAAATATATATATTTTACTTTATTCAGTAAGGGTGCATTACATCTATAAAATCTGACTGAAAATATTTTTAATGCTACAAAAGGTTTTGATTTCAAATATATGTTGTTCTTTGGAAATCTATTAATTCTATTAATGAAAAAAAAAAACTTTAAAATAAATGCATCATGGTTTTCACAAAGATATTGGGCAGCACAACTGTTTTTAACATTGCTAATAATCAGAAATGTTTTTTGAGCAGCAAATCAGCATATTAGAATGATTTCTGAAGGATCATGTAACAATTAAGGCTGGAGTATTGATGCTAAAAAAATACAGATTTTACTCACAAAATTACATTTTACAATATATTCACCTAGAAAACAGTTATTTTAATTGATAATAATATTTCACAATATTACTGATATTTTTGTATTTTTGATCAAAAAAAAATGCAGCCTTGGTGAGCAGAAGAGACTTCAAAAAATCTAAATATTACTCTAGACTTTTGAATGATAGAGTAAATTCAATATAACAATATATGACAAAATAACAAGCCTAGTTTATATTAGGAAGGCTAAATCTGCAAACCTGTGACTTGCCATTTTAGTAACAGCGTTAAAAAATTGCAAACCTCGTGTAAAACGGACAGAAAATAAAACATTCTCATGTAATATTTATTCCTGAGGCTGTTCCTGAGGCTGAACACTTCTTTTCGCTAAGCATTTGTTTTAAAAAGTGTTTCACACTCCTGCACAAAAACTGCAAGCAATTTTTCAACTTGTTTTCAAACTTCTGCTTCAACTGTATGCTGAAAATATTTAGTTAAAAAAAGAAATCAATAAGAAGACAGACGGCTGCGTGCTGAAGTCGTTCAGGATTGAAAAAGTGCTGGAAAGCGTGTTTTTATCTCCTCGGCATGGCCACGGGCTACACACAGATTGAGCTTGAGAAAGAGAATCAATCCCTCTTAAAGACATGATCGGTTCTCCTCTGCAGCCGGCCGACCGTAATGTTTTTAAGACTGGATTCCCTCCCTGCCTCTTCAGCCTTTACTGTGATGAAAGGAAGCTATCTGCCTGCTCTGTCATCCCTCAGGCTGTGTAAGTGAGATCCGTGCACTACTTAGGGTGGGAAAATCACAACTGCACGTGTCTTTGTGTGAAGAGCTCTGAAGCTTCACCAGGGAGGAATCAGACTTTTAGCACTTAGCTGCTTTAGTAACAGTGCTATTTTTGCTTAGTTTAATCACACATCTTTAAACTCTACAGCATACCTCTGCAGAGGCTTTCTGAAGCGAGTTTTCTTCCCGTACGAGGGTCTGCTCACAGCTGCCGTCCCGAGCCAACAGAAGAAACGTGTCACCAAGCAGACAGTCTCCATCACGCGGGAGCAGCTTCCTGTTCGCGAAGGGATCGGGGTGGCAGCACCAGTCATCCACTAATGCGTTCCAGTTTCCATTGGGCAAAGGAAGTACTCGCCCAAAAGTCCTTTAGGAGTTAGAAGATTTATTGAGTTTAGTCTGATAATAGCTGAACACTGAAATAATGTGTCTGATAGCGAACTTATCACTATCCTTTGACATATTACTTCACCAAATCAGAGGAAGTAACAAATAAACACTCCTAACTTGTCTTGAAGCACCACAGACCCACAAGACTGGCACACGAAGGAGTACGTCACACTGACCCGCAGCTGTCCAATCACACTGCAAGGAAATTCTGCAAGAAAAAACACAAAATAAACAAAACTAAAGCAGAGGTTTAGGGAATATGCCAAGAGATAATACTTGCTGGACAACCAATAATTCATCTAATGACAGAGATTAGATATGATCGGAAAACACTAGCAGTAGTGTAGTAACACACTATTAGAGTATGTATTAAAATTTCAATTTCACTTATTAATATTAGACTTTTTTTTATCTAAGTTTAAATTGCAGTATTTTTGTTATAAATTTCTGTCAGATACACTGCCATTAAAAAGTCTGGGATCAGTAACATTTTTTATGTTTTTTAAAGAAGTCTCTTCTGCTTATCAAAGTTGCATTTATTGGATCAAAAATACAGAAAAAAGTAATATTATGAAATATTATTGCATTTTAAACAGTTTTCTATTTAATATACTTGAAAATATAATTTATTTCTGTGATGCAAAGCTGAATTTATTTAAAATAGAAATCTTTTGTAACAATATAAGTCTTTAGTCTAACTTTTTAGTAATTTAACACAGCCTTGCTGAACAAAAGTTTTAATTTCTTTCAAAGAAAGAAAGAAAAAATTTACTGACCCCAGACTTCGAACGGTAGTGTATATTGTTACAAAATAATAATAAATGCTGTTCTTTTTAATGTTTTATTCATCGAAGAATCCTGAAAAAAGTATGACAGATTCCAAAAAAAGCTATTAAGCAGCACAACTGTTTTCAACATGGATAATAATCAGAAATGCTTCTTGAGCAACAAATCCGATTATTAAAAGGATCATGTGACACTGAAGACAGAAGACTGAAGTAATGATGCTTTGAT
Organism: Labeo catla; assembly: GCA_012976165.1. Lineage (NCBI taxonomy): Eukaryota > Metazoa > Chordata > Actinopteri > Cypriniformes > Cyprinidae > Labeo > Labeo catla. The sequence goes on along the minus strand of VONZ01000052.1, from coordinate 69,131 downwards.
CACAGAAAAAAATTAAATTTTAAAGTATATTAAACTATTATATGAAGATTATATATAAAGAGTTTATTTGAAAAAATAAAGATTAAAAAATGAATTTTTTCATTGTACATTCCAATTAATCTCAATGAAACTGCAGTTGCCTTATTTTGATTTGAAGTAAAAATAACTACAGCTATCAGCTAAAAATACAGCTAACTAATACAAGAAGTTTCATTTCAGATATTTCTGCTTAGCCTTAATTTATTTGTATTTCAATTTTAGCACAGTAATTTTAGTTCTTCAATTTGATTTTGACACACCCCTTCCAGGCGCACCCTAGACACATCATCAGTGATGTAACTTAAACTTAAATTATTTATACAACTTAAACTTATTTTACTTCAGTTAGTTGTCACAGAAACATTTTAAATTTCCCTTTTAAGTGCTTTAACAACATTTAACAATAATAACATTGCTGTAGAGCACTGCAAACATTGTCAAATTAACATAAATAGTATAAATAATATCCTCAATTTAAAAAAAAAAAAAAGTCTATTTAAACTGTGTTTTCTGGGATGAATAATTCTGAGTCAGGTGACTGTGAGTCAGTCTGACAAGTAGAGAGAGCAGCAGGTCACGTTACTGGAGTTTGCTTTGTTCTTTATTAATCTCTGTTAATCTGGTGTGTGTGTGCAGCTCATACACTCATTACCCACATTCCTCAAGGAAATCCAATGAGAATCAAATGAGAGTGACTCTTTAAAGACTTCCACATGCTGACTTGGGTTTGGTGAGAAAGGGCTCATGGGTAATAATAATGAGTGTGTACCTGACGTCTGTTCCACCTTTAGATGCAGTCTGAAGTGGGATCCGTGTTCAGTGTTTCCAGGACTCTTTTGGCACGTCGTCTCCACCAGACGCACTCCAGGCGTGAGGTTCACCTGATAGGTCCTGTCAGGGGTCTGAATGCTCAGGATGGAGTCTTGTTTGGACTCGACCTTCACATCTGCATCATCCCTGACAACGTCACTGCTGAGGGGACAAAATAAAACGTCTCTATAAAGTTTCAGCTCTACACAACATTACAAGCACACAGTTAGAAGGCCACATACATATGAAGAGTTCAGATCCAAAACCCTCTAAAAGCCACTTCGGATAAAAATGAGATAATGACACTGAGTGAATGCTCTCGACACATACTACACTTCAAAGTCGCTAAATCCCAGCTTCAGCCCAATCAGAAGTACCGGTACTTAGGTGGAAACCTATATATGAGTTTTTGTAATCATCAAACGCCATCAGAAAAGATTAATGATGGACTGAAAATGCATTTCCACAGTATCACCTAATTGTCTACAACAGATTATTATATAATTATGCATGCAAGGTTAATAAGTTAATATTAATTATCAAAATACACAAAATATTTGTTTTTATAAATCCATTTCTCACACAAAATTACTTTAAAAAAGCTACTCTTTCATTTTAATATTCACATGCATTATTGCCTTAAAAAAAACTTCCTGTCTAATACTGCCATCTAGTGTTAAATTACTGCACTACTGACTGATGTGTAAAGCTATACGGTGCCAGTAGCTGTGTCAGAAATGATAAACTGTACTGTACACTCCACTGAATATGTTAACAACTACAAAAAACTGACCACTACCAGAAATTATTATATTTTAGTATTGGAGTTGTTGTTATTTTAGCTCTGGAGTTGTTACGTGATCCGTACAGCTTGCATTCTGAACATCTACTAGAGCAAAGGTAATAATTACGCTTTACTGCCAATAAATGTCATGTAAATAGTTTCTTGCTACTTCAACACATCCTCTAATAAAACATGGTACAAACGAACATTACAGAGAGATAAAAGCACACTTTACCGAACGAACAAAATGCCACTTTGCAGCTTCTGTCTGAGCTCAAGAAAGACAAGGTCTTGTTGCGCAGTCTCTTCCATTTATATTCCTTATCAGGAATATATTTTTATATCACAGAACTGATTCATTCATCGATTCTACTGATGAATCCCACGCGACATACAAACAACGTGACAACAAATCTCTGCGACACAGTCGTGACGTCAGGAAATACATCATTTTAAATTAAAAGTCTTCAACAAAAACTTCCTCGGTACTCCTGAAATCACTGTACGGTGTTATTTTAGGTATGCAAATAACACTAGACACACCTTATATTATTAGGAAGATTGTTACATTTAATTTATATGTATGTATTAAAATATCAAATGACTTAGCGCGGACAGCTCACCTGCATTAACACGCAAAAACGGGTGTGAATGGGATTTTGTTAATGTAATGCATTTCCGAAACTCGCAAGTCCCAAACTGATCAAACGGATCAACGGTTTTTAGACTTTAAACTGGTTTAAAACAAAAAGGGGGCTCTTTGTTTAACATTTCTTTTGTTTACCAAAAAGACCGGCAGAAGGACTTTCGCGGTAGTGTAGATCTGCGCATGCGCATATTCACCGCGCGGACTTGACGTCAAACAGTGCGCTAACAGTGGTGGCGGGAGAATTTCGAGTGTTGTGTCGACATAGTTCGTCTTCAGGAGAAAAACATTCGCGAGTAAAATGTGGAACCAAGGTATGTGGTTTCAGTAGTTGTCTGTGTGTTATACTCCCTGGCTTCTAGTTTACTGAGTTTTACTAACCTGCTAATAAGAAATCTCGAAGCTCAGTCAGTGTCAGTGTAATGTAACGTTAGTTAGTCTTGTGTTGTCAAGATGTCTGTTACACGCACTACAGTCATGCTTCACAGTGAGCAAATATGCTCATATTGTTTTCATACATGGAATATTCTCAGAGGAAATAGAAAATGTTTATATTTTGGCAGGTAAATACGGTGAGGCCAGTATGGCTGGATATACACAGTCTCCAGGAGGATTTGGGTCACCAGCCGCCTCTCAGGGAGGAGAAAAGAAAGGGGTCAGTCAATCTACCTCAACTCTGTATGAAACCTGTCAGAGATGTGTGTCTGTTTATATGTGTTATATAAATCAAAAACCGAAAAAAGAAGTTTATCTGTAAGTAGAGCTACTTGTTAATACAATACAGACAATACATTTATGCACGTTTAAATTCACTATTCTAATTACTGTAATGCCGATTTTTTTTTATGAATTTGATTATTTTTTTATTTATTTTTAACATTTTTAAATGATTTTTTAAATTGAAATGTTAATTTAATAATATATAATATATTGTTAATAATAAATATATATATATATATATATATATATATATATATATATTTATATATAATATTATATTATGTATAATATATATATATATATATACACACACACACACACACACACACACACACACACACACACTTCCTTCAAACTTAAAGTTTATAGCTTTCAAAGTTATCATCTTTTATCAGATGTTTATTATTTTTAGTCTGTCTCTTGAGGAAATATACGGAAAATACTGATGACGCTATCTGTTGCTTGGGAACAGTGTTGTTTTTGTTAACTAAGCCTAAAATTATTATAAATAATTTTCATTAACTGAAATAAAGCTGAAATAAAATGCATATATTAAAATGCATACATTAGATGAAAACCTAAAAAAAAAAAAAACTGAAAATGAATGATCAGTACCACCAGGGGTATGGTTAATTAAAATAAATTAAAAAAATGAATAAAATAATAATAAAGTTTTTTTTCTGTCTTTATGCAATATAGGTATATATGGTTTTTTTTTTTTTTTGATATGATATGTCACATATTTTCTTGATAGGCTTTTGCTGACATACACATGACATTGTACTACTTACATTTTATATAGAAATGTTATAGTCATTGAAGCTGAGTGTCTGTAATGAGTAATGTTTATGTGTGATGTGCAGAGAGCTCGAGCACAGCAGATTGTTCCCTGCACCGTGTCCCAGCTGATGTCTGCGGTGCAGGCGGAGGACGTCTTTAAAGTGGGAGAGGTAGAGATCGCACAGGTGGGTCTGATTTCTTTAACACGAGGTCACCAAATATCTAGGGCTGGAGTCTTCAAATAACCAGCCACAATCAGGTTCCGGAGCCGGCTTGATTCCAGACATTTTACAGTTTTAACTAGGGCTGTTGCGATTCGATTCAGCTTAAATACTTGATTTTAAAAAATCCTCGACTGCAATTTGCCTGTGTTGAGTAACTGTCAAAATAGCATTAGTGGCGCATTCCACAGACGAGAATCCATGACACGCATTGTTAGACCATTTGCCAAGGCTGCATGATATATTAAACCCATTTAAAAATCGTGATAAAGCATACTGCTATTATGAATTCACAAACACTCTGATTCAATCAAATAAATATATGCATTGCTGGTTTAATATATGTGCTTTAATTATTTACATGTAGGTTACATGCGTCTCATAGCTGCTCTGTTTACAGTAAATGCTGCTTGGCATTAACATAATATGAGCCTAAGCTCTTTTCAATAAAATCCATGCAAAAGTTAATATCAGACTATTTTAGAATACAGGATAGAATGTACTGAATATTCTTCAGTTTTATGCAAAACAGAAATGCGATCATATGGCCAAAAATAAATGCAAAAAAAAAAAAATGCTTTTTTACATAGTTGTGTTTGACACCGTAACAATGTATCTTACAAGGTAACATGATGTAGTCTTGCTCTTACTTGTGTCCCCATATGAAGTTCTTGAATTTGAGGGTATTGGACCTGGAAGGTCCTTGAAAGGTCCTTGAATTTGAAGTTAACCAAGGTGTGGGAACCCTCATTGTAATTTCAGAATAAAATTATTAAATTAGTAGTGAACTTTTCTGCCCTCACATCCTGAATTATGGGATCATTCTAAATGCATTTTAATAAAGAGAGTAAAAGAACGCACTCTGATGCGTACACACACTAGTTTAACCTCACTTATAGATTTCATTAAGTACTGCATACTTGATAATGTCAAATTGCACATCGTTAAAACAACAAGTACGATATTATCGCAGACGATATACATCACAGTATACTGAATCTCTGATTTAAACACAGTTAAGAAGCAGCAGAAACAAGCGATTGCATATGCAAGCAGATGAATATGTAAAATAACGCAGTCATTAGACATTAAACAGCATCTAAATCAGAACTGCCTAACGCTTGCAAATGAAATGTTGACGCAGGAAGTCATTTGGGACTGAAGCTTTGGGGGTGTTGATGGAAGCAATCAACTCCATCATTGTTTTGATCATCAATCTGAATCCGAACCGGATGTAGTCTTTGCACAATGCGATTTTTCTCTGATTTTTTTGTGTATTTTAATTTGAAGCTTCTTTTTAGAAAATTATTGTTGTTAAAATGCATCGTTATAATGTTCAAACCTGAGGGTTTGTGAGTCAAAAGCAGGACAATCTTTAAGATCTTTACGTGCAAAAAAGCTGTCATTTTGAAGAACAGTAGCTATTTGGATAAAATATGTTTTTTAAAATGGTGTAGGTTTGTTCTTTGTACCACCTGAGGACGCTCTTGGTGGTTCGTCTGTCACAGAACCACTTCTCTAAATTACTAGCCTTAAAATACCACAATGCCACACCATGCATGAGTGTGAGAAGAGAGACCAGATGAAATCATGATGCTCCGAACAGATCACACATGAACAAACAATACACAAATGTACACAATGAACCGTATTTTAATTGTGATCATTATTTCTGCTTTTCTTGTTTATCCATAGTCGCATGAGATTATTTTTATAGTGGTTATTTATCCTGAAAATGTTTCATTTCACATTTGTGTTATCCTGCATTGATAACGGGAACCCCCACAAGCAATAACGGTTGTGGTTGCCAGAAATTTTAAAGCCTCCCAATAAAAGCTTTTCTCTTAAATCAGCACATTTTCTGCCTAGTTGTTTACTTAATCTTCCCAACCTGGCAACCATGTGCATGTGCCTCTACATTACGGGAAAAACCATTGATGATGAGGCGTTGTGTTTTCTTTCACACGGCTGTTTGCTCATTTCTGCAGCTAAATCTGTACCTTATAATTAATTTTACAAAGGAAAAAATATAGTAACTGAAGTCAAATTCAAAATATGAGAAGCTGTTTTAAACGAACATGTAAATTAAGAAACAGGAAAGTAGTTGTGTCAGCAGTCATTGCTGATACACTTAGGCAAGCATTTTCTCTAATATGTTTACACGGAGGCTCTTTACTTATTTGTCAAGTTAACTGAAGGCTGTTTTGTCTGGCACTGCAGGTAACTATAGTTGGTGTCATCAGAAGCACTGATAAATCCACAATCAACATCCAGTATAAGGTGGATGACATGACGGCAGCTCCCATGGACGTGAAGCAGTGGATCGACACAGAGGTACTGGTTTAGATGCATTTGAGCATTGTTTTAAGAGTTATACTCAGCAAACTTGAAATTGTTCGTTTACACTAATTCACACTTACAGTGTAAAATTTGCACTTATATAGGTCCATACCAAATAGAGTTAAACTAACACTTTAAATAGTGTTAAAACAACACTGTAAGTGTTCATCATTAACACTATTAGTGCTTTCCCCCCTCATTTACACCAAGATAGTGTTGAAACTACACTACGTGTGTCAATAGCTTAACACCAAGGGAGTTTTTTTCCCACTAATACGGTGTTCATACAAACCCTGATTAAATGTCATTCAATGTAGTTTGGATTGAGTTAAACTAAAAATGCATAATGTGTGCATTTAATAACAGTCAAGACGTTGTGTCAGTTTGAACCTTTATTTTGGACAATGACACATCTTTGACAGAGCACTTAAAACAAAGATAAAAATTCAGCATCATATCACCCATGTGAATTCTGCAGGTCGAAGACCTGTAGAACTTCAAGATGGCTGTTAGATGTACTCTCAACTTGAAATATCTTTGTACTTTATATTAGGGCTGCAACAATTCCTTGATTCTGTTTGAGCATTCGATTTCATTTTGCCCTTGTCAAGTAATTGGCAAAATACAGGAAGTGGCGCATCTCACATATTAAATTAATTTAAAAATCATAATAAAGCATATAAGAATTCACAAACGCTATGATTCAATTAAATAAATATACATACAATGCAGGTTCAGTATATGCACTTTATTTACATGTGTGTAGGTTACATACGTGCATCTTTTCACAGTAAATGCTGCTACACAAACTGATATCATTTACATTTTTGGAGCCTCTCAGACTCCACTTCTGCTTGTTGTTGTGAGTTTGGGTTTATTATAACATGCATCTGGGAAAGTGTTTCATCAGATTTGTAAGGTAAATCATTTATAAACCTACGCAAACAACAGAGAATCCATCATCTTTCTCAATGTTAACTGTTTATTTTGATTTCAAAATAAAGATTTAAATCATCACTCTTGAGTTTACATGTTTTCCACATATTCAAAAAAATGACAGTGTCTGTAGCTTTTCTATCATAAAGAAATGGACAAATATTAAAGATTAAGTGGACAGAACACTGATTAGATCATGCAGTAAAATGTAAAAACAATCGTCAGGCCATTGGCGCCCTCTGCAGGCATTTATAATGCGTAATGTTTATAATGCATTATGTATTTTAACAGATTACGTTTGATTTTAATTACTTTTTGGTACCTTATTTGAACAAATTATTATTGCCTGGTTGCTATTATATATGTGATTTAAGTCATTTTAAAGGCTATTGTTCCCTTGGGTCTATTTTTATTACTACAAAAAAATTAATTATAATCATCCGATTACTTGATTAATCATCAGAATAGTCAACAGATTACTCAATTACCAAAATAATCATTACTGACAGCCCTACTTTAAATATATGATGCTCTGAAAATGTTTTGTCAAAAGTTTTTCAATGCTTTGCATGCAATTCCTTTACTTTTGGCAACTCACTGCTATGAACAACAGTGTAGCAGGAAAATGAAGACATTGACAAAGACCTACTTATACAGCAGGTTGAAAACAGTGCAGGGTTTGTATGGTCATGAAAAACCCGGAAAAGTCATGGAATTTTAAAAAAGCAATTTCCAGGTTTGGAAAAGTTTTGGAAAAATAAATAAACCCAGAAAGTTTTGGGAAAGTCATGGAAATCCACACAGACTATCAGATCAAATCAGTCATTCAGAAACAGCGTGAGTGATTCAGATGTACCGTGTCTTCCCTCTATGACTTTTCTTAAAGCGGCTTCACATCAACGGATCTCGTCTGCGCTACAAGAGCTACTGCACACTGCGATGCAGGGCTTTTGCTCGCGTTTTGATACAGTTAACAGAACTGTCACTTGCCTAATCGGATCATGGTTGCATCACCACAAAAATATATTATGTGTATGATTTTTAAGCCATTCGGTAGTCGCACGCTCCAGAGGTGGTTTCCTCAGCGTTCAGTCACATCCAAAGCACACACACGTGTATAAAGTCGACTTGCAAGTACCAAAGTAAGTACATACTTTGGTACCAAACATGCGCAGTAGAACCCTGCATGGTCCTCAAATATAGGCCCTAGCCCTGCCCTCGTCTGACATCTTACCAGAATTCTCTACCCGAGTCTGACTGGAGCCCGTGGCTTTTTTTTCTTTCTCTCTCTTCCCCATTAGACAGCTGCTGTTGCAGCCATTAAAGCACTTAAAAACCATTGCTATTGGTTTTTAATAGCAAAGTGGTTATATTTGTTTTTGTTTCTTTGTTAATTTAATATGTTTCAAACATTTTTTTTTTATTGTAAAATTAAAGTTTTTGTATTTTAAAATAACGACGAAGCGGCCAGCGCTAGACAGTGAGTTAATCCTCGCCTGTGTTTGATAAATTTAGCCTTCTCAAATCACAACTTGCCTAAAATAAAATGTATATATATAAAATACTTCAAGCATATCACAATGTTAGTTTAAACATTTAACCTAGGCTGCGTTTAAACTGCAAGTCTTAATGCACAGATCCGCATCTGAGATATGATCTGTAGATTGTGTCAAAGCTGTATATAAGTCGGGGCCTGTCGGGCTCGGGCTGAAATGCAGGGCTCTGAAGCACAGCTTGTTGCTATAATAATTTAAACAAATTTTTATTTTTATTGTAAAATAATGGAACATTAGGTCAAGAATATTGTCTCAAAAGTCATTAAACTTTATTGGTAAAAATGTGTATGAACCCTGATAGTGGAGCTGTCACCTTATATGAAGTGTGAATACAGGCATTATTTATTTATTTTTCTGTATTTAAATAAGATCTCAGTGATTTAAAAGCAAATAGAAAAGCTTTGAAACCTGGAAACAAGCCCTGTGGACTTTTTAGTATCAGCTTAAGCATGATTGTTTTATGACTGGTTTTAATTAGTTAATTTCTAAACAGTAGCATTTGCCTTCATTGAGGAAAAAACTTGAAGTGCACAGTCGTTAAGCAGCTCCACACATTTCTTCACTTACTGATATTGGAGTTTCACTAGCACGACGACTGCTGTTGGTCAAGCAAATGAATGTCTTCCACAGTATTTGTTTTTAAATATAAATAATATCTCAAAATCCTTAAATCAAGGTACACTCTTAAAGATAAAGGTGCTTCACAATACCATAGAAGAACCTTTTTTGTTTAAATGGTTCCATAAAGAACCTTTAACATCTGTTTCACGAAAGGTTCTTTGTGGCGATAGAAGGTTCTTCAGATTATAAAAAGGAAAGCAAGAGATGGTTTAAAGAACCTTTGACTGAATGGTTCTTTGTGGAACCAAAAATGGTTCTTCTATGGCATCGCTGTGAACAACCTGTCAAAGCACCTTTATTTTTAAAAGTGTACTTTACATTTTATTTGAAATGCAAATTTTTAAAAATTTTAACAGTTGAGTTGATGCTTTAAACGAACAAAATATTTGTCAATAGGGAATTAAAATTAGCTTTCTCTTTGAATTAAGTAGATTTTCTGCTATTTTCATGGCATTTTTAAAATAAATGTGTCTTGATTTAAAAATCTTCCACACTGGAAAACAACAAATTTTCCATATTCCAAGTGTTTGGGAGCAGGGCCCTAAGCTATTTTTATTAATTTAGTTTTTATTATTATTTCCATGCTAGTAAGTAATGGAGATCTGTTGGAAGTTGAATTTTGCTCTTATTGTATTTAACTGTAATTTTACGTGTTCTACCTGGATATTTACATTTAGAGAACATACTGAAGTATTGTTTCCTTCAGTTTATTTCTTAAATTTCCTTTACTTTGTCTTAAAAAAAAAAAGGTTTTTAAAAATGTTAAAATAAAAGGTTTTTTAAAAAACTCTTAAATTTACCATCAACAAACCTGCAGAAACCCTGAAAAATGTTTAAGTGGCCTTCTTTAGAAACCACAAAGTTGTGGAAAAGTCATGGAAACTGACCCAGAGGTTAATGACCTCCACATTTTTATTCTTACATATTTGTGTTATTGTTTATTTTATTTTGTTGTTGTTTTTTTGTTTTTCCAGGACATGGGCGTTGATAACTCAGTCATTCCTCCAGGCACTTACGTCAAAGTCTCCGGCAACCTCCGCTCTTTTCAGGTCAGAACTCATGTGTAACTAAAGTAATGTAAATTAAAGTGCTTTTTTGTATGCTCTTACATTTGTAAGTTGAATTCCAGGAAGTGTGGATGAAGCTGTTACACTATTTAATTATTAAAACGGAATTTCCTGTGTGTTCTGCAGTTTGAGAAATGATGAATCTTTGAAGTTAATCTTTTTTTAGTTCATGCAGTAAAAATCACCAGATCTACTGCGTTTGTCGCAGTAGTTAGTTCAGTTTCTGCTGGAAGAATGTTAGTGTAGCCACCAGGTTTATAACTTTAGAGTGTATCTTGAAATAGAGTAACCCTACTGGCCCGTTGTTCTCTATCCGTCATGGCCCCCTTAACATCTCTAGTAATATATATGCATATGAGTGTATAAAACTCCAGTATGGCCATCACCTGTGTGTTTCCCTCTTTTTCATGTGGTTTCTTCTTGGGCATGGGTGTTGAGTGTTTTGGTCTTGTTGCAGAATAACAGGTCTCTGGTTGCGTTCAGCGTCCGAGCGCTGGAGGACATGAATGAAGTCACTTCTCACATGCTAGAGGTTGTGAACGCTCACATGCAGCAGAGCACACCACAGAATATGGTGAGACTAACACATCCTTTTCTCCCTACACTTCTGCTTTTCACTCTCTCATACTGTAGCTCACAGCTAGTTGACATTTGACATGCTTGTTTGTGCATCATAGGGATGGTTATAAATTAAACTAATACAGGTTACAGGTCATTTTTAAAAACTTTTTCTTTGCATATGATAATAATAATAAAGTGCAGCATTTTCTTTACTCAAGAAGATTTAAAAAAATAATAATAATAAAAAATAAAAGCAATGAAGAGAGTAGGAGTCGACCGATTATCAGCCTGGCCAATTATCAGCGCCGATATTAGGCATTTTTATGATTATCGGCATTGGCCATTTTCAAAGCCAATCTGCCGATTTAAAATAATTAAATTTTGAAACGCTCTATTTGGATCTGATGCTGATGCATCCTGTCGGAACCCACCACTCCGCCCACCGCCAATCTGATTTGTTGAGAGTCACGAGTCTGACCAATCAACACAAACACTTTCTCACACTGAAAGCGCTTGCTAACCAGAGGCTTCAGTGAACACTCATGCATCAGTTGTTTCTCAAAGTTAAGGCAGCAGCAGACATTGTTGAAATTGCAGTAAATCTCAATTCACTAACTGAAGTTGCAAAACACCTCAATATTATCTATGAATTCCACGATGCGGAAAACACGGACAGAATCACGGAATCCAGTCATAAATGGAATTTACTGTATAACGCGGAATGTCACGGAGTTTGGATGAGTTAATCAAAAGTAGGTCAGCAGTAGTACCAGTAGCCTAAATTGAATCACGATATGGACTAGTGTCTGTAAATATTAAGCAGTAGTATGAATCCGGCATGTTCTGCACGGTTTTGTTTATACACATATGGAAGCGCGTGATGATGCTCGTGGTGATTTCAGCTGCGTCTGTTTTCTCACTAAATGATGACAAAAAATACATTATCATAAGTTAATCCATTGATGTGCATTAGATGAATTAAGCAGTCAACTCTACTACTTTAGGTTATGTTTAGTCATCAGAAAAGAATTAACGAGGAATTACGAGAGGTAATGGTATTACACATACATTTCTAACGTGAATTATTTGAAGACAAATACATACATTTCCCCAAACTGTTTAGCTGTAGTACAGTATTCATTGGTTTAATCATGAAGCACACAGTCAGCAGAGATGCAGTGGCCCCACTTTTAACTCTAATCTTTTCTAGATTTAAATGTACTTAAATGTAGGCCTAACGTTTGGTGGTTCGTGACATATCCTCCGATAAACTAATGGTGGGGCATTGCCATTGCAAATTACCTATGATGAATTTACAGGTCTGGCATTTCACTAGTGGGATACGTCGGCGTCACATTTGCACAGGCTGTGCTATGCCATCTGACAAACAATATTTTGTACAGAGTTTTTGTTTTGCAAAGTATTTAAATATTTTGCCCAAAGAAAATGTTGGATTATGCAACAGACATACAGCTGTTAATAAACCATCGGTATCGTCCCTTTTCGTCCTATTTCCGATATGCCAGTGGCTTTAAAATATTAATAATAATTACAAAAAAAAAAAACTGCCGATACATTGGTGCGTTCCTAGTAAATAGCAGTATTTTTTAGCATTTTGCTATTTACACTAAGTGCAAATAACTAGATCCTATTTACACTGTTAATATAGCAGGATTTTCTGTTATTTATACTAATTGCAAATAGTTTAACTTATCTGCACCTCAGTGTTGTAGTACATTACAAAACAGTATGCAGCAATAACTTATTGAGTGTAAATTATCATTTTAATTCAAATTATTAAATGGATGCCACCTTATTGGGACAATAAAGCCTGCCCTAACCCTACTCAATACTTTGTTTTAAATGTTTCGATTATTTCCGTAATTTTTATTGAAAATAAATGCCTTTAAAGGCGGATTTGAACCTGTATCAAAAAGACTACAGCACACGCTCTACCATCTACGCCACTGGAGCTGATGTTTACCAACCCTCTTTTCTAGTGTTGACTAGCTCGATCAAACATTGGTGTGTGGAGGTAATTTCAGTAGCCTCTGCCAACAAGGCAGGCTGTTTGCACTTAGTGTTAACAGACACTGATAATATAAAATATAATTTTGAAATATGGTATTGAAATGTGGGAAAGCAGCAAAATATTGACCTGGCCAGTCTCACTATTTTGTTGTGTTTGCATTAATGTTTTGTGACTGTAGGGTGTTTGATAATAAATGCCGTTTATTTTATAGATGGGAGGAGGTGGAGGAATGAACATGATGCCCACATCTCACACTAGCATGAGCAGCATGGGCTCCACAGGAGGTTATTCTGGTGCTAGTATGATGCTAGTCAATGGCTTGAGTGCCAACCAGAACCAAGTGAGTCAAATACTTTTACTCAGCAAGGATGTGTTTATACAACAGTTCTTTCTTGTCCTTGAATCTCATTGGCTAATAAAAGTGTGATATTAGAGTGATATCAGAACTCCAACAGCTGTTTCACAGTTTGTAATTGTATCACTCCGCTCTGATGTCTATATAGTGGTTAAACGTGAGATATAATTTTTTTTGTGATTCTTAGCTGTTTAGTGATTCTTTAGTGATTGTCAAAAACAACTGAATGAATTCAAGGTGCACTTTTTTGTTATGCAAAATGTTTTGCATTTTGGGTTTCTTCTCAATATCCTTAGCACCATATAACATAGCCTCATATATGAAAATATATGAGAATATATAAAAATATACAGACTTTTATGGGCGCACAAGAAACCGTTAAACTTGGCATATATGACAGTGCACACTGAGTGTGAGGTTTCTTGGCCACCACAGAGTATGTGTTAAAGAGACCTAACAAAGCCAAATTTTGAGAACTTTTTTTTTTTTTTTTAACAAAACCATTCTTTCTTTTTTTTTAATATATACCTTTAAACTTGGCAAATAGGACAGTGTACACAGCTGTATTATGCCAATAGCCCATTTTGTGTCATCGTTTTTTTTCTGCCGCCACAGAGGATGTGCTAAATTGGACAATAGGCCTTGATATTAGAGGTCCTACCATAAGGATGGCCAAAATTGAGCAAGTAGATTTCTTATTCATGTGCATCTATGCTTTTCCTTTATTCATAGTAGGATGGCAGTGATGCACAATGGAAGTAGATTATATAAAACTAGAAACTATAATGCGTAAGCATGCAAAAAAACTCCCACGCACATGTAAATAGTTTCTGAAAGGTACAAAAAAACTTTCTTGTGTGCATGCAAAAGTCTGTTTTTTTTCCTTTCTTTTTCCTTTTATTTAATTATTATTTTTTATTTTAGGTGCTCTGTATGTTGAAAAAACAAAAATATTTACAGATGAAAATAATGCTGTATGAACCATTTTTGATAAATACGGTCCAAAAATCTACTGAGAAGTTTGAAAATTTTATTCTGGAATGTGTGTGCATATATATATATATATATATATATATATATATATATATATATATATATATGGTATATACCATGGTACTGAATGATTTCCAAGTTAATTAGGGATGCACCGAAACGTATCGGCCGAAATGCTTGCGCGTTTTGTCAGTAAAGCCGGTTCTGTAATCAGCGGTAAATGCCATCAGGTGCGTGATTTCACGGTGAGCCGTATATACTACACACAGCCGTTGTTCACTGACGAGCTGCGCAAATCCATGTTCATTATCAGTGTGAATTTGCGCAGCTCGTCAGTGAACAACGGCTGTGTGTAGTATATACGGCTCCACGTGAAATCACGCACCTGATGGCATTTACCGCTGATTACAGAACCGGCTTTACTGACAAAACGCGCAAGCATTTCGGCCGATACGTTTCGGTGCATCCCTAATATATATATATATATAAATAAATAATATCACGTGTGTTCAGCTGGATCGGCATTTAATACACAGAGCCGTAAATCACTGACAAGCTTTCGATAGCATTCGATTATGATTGTGATTTAGCTTGTCAGTGATTTACGGCTCTGTGTATTAACTGCTGCTCCAGCTGAACGGATGTGATGGAGATTTACTACTAATCACAGAACCGGCTTTACTGACAAGATGCGCATGACAATCGCATGCGATTTATCGTGCAGCCCTAGTCTGGTAAAGTATGGAATTTTGAAATGGAAAATGTATAGGAACCCTGTTAGATGACGACAAGAGCCTGTTTTTACAAATCAGCGATAGAGATTTTTATATTGAAGAAAAATTGTATTTACACACACGTGCCGTCGAACTGTTGTATAAACACAATATCACACTCGTAGACGTGAGAGATGGGTTTATATCAGCATGTTGATTTCCTGTGGCCGATTCATGATTCTATTTCCATTGTGTGGTCTATTGTGCAGTTTGTGACCGTGTGTTTAGCTGATGTTGTCTCTGGTCTTTGTGCAGGTTTTGAGTCTGATCAAGAGTTGTCATGAGCCTCAAGGCATCAGCATGCACGACCTCAAGCAGAAGCTGAGCAGCATGAGCGTCACTGTCATCAGGTACAGACCCTTCCTCCTGGTAGTGGCTGTCTACAGAAAGGGCTTTTGTAGTGAACAACCCAGAAAGAGATTTGATGTTTCTCTTCCTCTTTCTTAGTTTCAGTCTCTCGTTTTAATCGGAATGCGTCTTGAGAATAGAACATCCTTTATTTCCCTGAAGAGGCTTCCTCTATTCTGTCATAGAAAGGTTCGTGTGATTTCGCATGAACTTGAGCTAAATTCTCATCATATTTGCGACTCGGTGGTTTGTTTCCTAATCTGAGGCTGATTCAGTTATTGTCTAAAATTGGAATTTCAGGTCCAGGTTCTGTCTTTAACAATGTTATTGTAGTTTTGCATTTACTTTCATTTTTATCTTTCATACAGTTTTCAAACTGACTTGTAGTTTCAGTTTAGGTTTTGTTAGTTTCGCCAATGAATTTGTAAGATACAGTTTTGTTCTTCATTAATGCTCATTTTGTTGTAAATTTATTAGTAATCCTAGTTAATGTTGTGTTTTGGTCTTTTTGATCCAGAGAGGTTCTGAATTTCTTCTTAGCAAATATTGGATCTCAGTTTTTAAGTGAATTTAGCCAACATTATCTACAAATGTTTTGTTTTGATTTTTCACACAAAAACTGAGATGCATCAGCTCTGATCAGTGAGGCCTACAATTAATTATTTCCACAAAGAAATACAACACCTGTGCTAATTGAAAGTAAGGCAAGCTGATAAAAACACTGAATCCAGTATTTGGTTGTGAGACCGCATAATTAGAGAGATTTACAAAGGTTGGTCATTGTTGACTGGAAATATTAAATGAGGTAAAGGTTAATTTACCAACGCCATGCTGTTTCTCAAGTGGTTGTGTCTCAAGTAACCAAAACCTTTTGAATATAAAGTCATCTTTAATGACGTTCATCATGAACGTGTCTGTTATTAAAAGAACTGACCACAAATAGCACCTTAGTGCAGTACTTGGAAGTACATCATCTAAAACAGTGAAGACTTTTAGATCTCTCAACTCTGTTTCTGAACTGAAGATTATTCTGATGACCCTTTCTACCTTCAGCTCCACACAGATTACACCAATTAAAATAACCATCTCAGTAGATACAGTGCCCTCCACAAATATTGACACCCTTGGTAAATATGAGCAAAGACAGCTGTGGAAATAAATCTGCATTTTTTTTTTTTATCCTTTTGATCTTTCATTCAAAAAATTCACAAAACTCTAACATTTCATTGAAGTAAAACAATGGAAATTGGGGGAAAACTCTCATTATGAAATAATGTTTTTCTCTGGTTCACGTTGGTCAGAATTATTGGCACCCCTAGAAATTCATATGAGTAAAATATCATATGAAGAGTTCAGATGCAGAAGCCTCTAAATCCATCTGACGTATTTCTTTAAAATGAGCATTTCTTTCTGGCTACTTTGTATAGGTTTCTATGTAAGTACTGGTACTTCTGATTGGGCTGAGGCTGGAATTTAGCAAGTCTGAAGTAAAAGTATTTGATGGATGTATACTATGTATCAGGAGCATTCACTCAGTGTCATTATCTCATTTTTGACCGAGATGGCTTCTAGCTGGTTTTGCATCTGAACTGTTCATATATTCTCATTCATATTTACATTTTTTTTTAACACACCAGGGTGGAGCTAGGAGCATGAAACTGTCCAGCCATAACTACCTGTTGCACAGAATTTTAAATATGAGGAACACAAAGGCCAAATTCCCTTAATTGGCCATCACAAGGAGTAAAATCAAAGAACATAGTTCTGATGTGCAGAACAAGATTGCTGAGCTTCACAAAACAGAAAGTGGCTCTAAGAAAAAAGCTGAAGCATTGAAAATCCCCATTTCCGCCATCAGGGCAATAATTAAGAAGATCCAATCAACTAAAGTTACAGATCTGCCTAGAAGAGGACGTGTGTCTATATCATCATAAATGGATGGTGAGGAGGAGACTTTGAGTGGCTAAAGACTCTCCAAGGATCACAGCTGGAGAATTGGGGCCAGAAAGCCTAAAAAAAATTCAAATAGCCCCTACTGGGGGCAGCCGTGGCCTAATGGTTAGGGAGTCTGGCTTTCCTTTTTTCCTTTTTCCTTTCCTACATCACCAAATCACCAAGGGTTTCAAGAGAAATCCTGCTCGCTCAACCATACTCCAGCATATTTAGTTGTCAGATACAACTTGAACTTTAAACGGGACTGGCTTATGGTCAGATGAAACTAAAAAGAGCTTTTTGGCAGCAAACACTCAAGATAGGTTTAGTGCAAACAGTGATTTAAAAAGTACTCCATGCCCACGGTTAAATAAACTGCTGGATCTTTAATGTTCTGGGCCTATTTTTCTGCCAGAGATCCTGGACGTCTTGTTTAGGCACATGGCATCATGGATTCTATCAAAAACTAAGAGATAAAAAATTCTAAACCTGACTGCCGCTGTTAGAAATCTTATATTGGGCCATGTTTAGATATTCCATCAGGACAATGATCCAAAACAAACACAAAAATGTGTCACTGAGGACAAAATGAAATGGCTGTCCCAGTTTCCTGACCTGAACCGTTTGGAAAATGAGTGGGGTGATCTGAAGTGGAGAAGCACCAGCGTGGAGCTGAGATTCTGAAGGATCTTGAGAAATTCTGTTTGAGGGAATGGTCTCTGATCTCTTGTCAGGTGTTCTCCAATCTCACCAGGGATTATAGGAGAAAATTCAGAGCTGTTATCTTGGGAAAAGGACTTTGCAATAATTGGGTGCCAATAATTGTGACCAACATGAACTAGAGAGAAACATTTATTTCATAATAAGATTTCCCCCCCAATTTCCATTGATAGATATAACTCAAGATGGCGGTGCGGTCAGACGCAGCGGCTACTCCGGGTCCCAACGACATAAAAGTGCTTTTATGTCTCTTAATGTCATCCGTTCATCTCCAAACAGTGTAAATCTACTGCTAATTCATAGGGAAAGCACTCCAAAACACATTAATGATTGCCAAAGCCTTTTGGAAATCGGCAACGCACACAAACACCAACTCTCGTCGGCGGCCATTGAGAAGCTTCGAGGCCTTTGTATACTGCTGAAGCCGGACCTCGAGACTGCAGCCTCGCCTTCTGACGCTACTCCTAATCCCAGCAGACAGACCACTTCTCAAACTTACCAAACCGGTTCAAAAACAGATCACAGTATAGCCAGACAATGCTACCTCTGCACTACAGGACTGCTTCCAGGACACAGACTGGAACATGTTTAAAGAGTCAGCCACCTACAATAACCGCACAGACCTGCAAAAATACACAGAAACAGTGACTGCTTACATCAGAAAGTGCATAGATGATGTGACAGTCACCAAAACCATCACCACACATGCCAACCAGAAGCCGTGGATGACAGCAGAGGTTCGTGGGCTGCTAAATATATGAGATGAGGCATTGAGATCAGGAGATAAGGCAGCTCTCAAAACAGCAAGAGGCAATCTGTCTCATGGCATCAAGAAAGCAAAACATCAATATGCTCAGAAAATCAACAATAACTTCAGACAACATACCTGGCCGTGTACTAAGAGACTGTGCTGCACAGCTAATGGATGTCTTAACAGACATCTTCAACACCTCGCTGAGCCAGGCAGTCGTCCCCACGTGTCTCAATTCCACATCCATAATTCCAGTTCCAAAGAAGTCACCTATGTCCTCTCTGAATGACTACTGTCCCATAGTGCTTTGAGAGGTTAGTCATGCATCACATCAAGTCCAGTCTCCCAAACACGCTGGACCCATTCCAGTTTGCATACCGTCCAAACCGCTCCACGGATGATGCAATTTCCAGCACTCTCCACCTAGCTCTTACTCACCTGGAACAGAAAGACTCTTATGTTAGAATGCTGTTCATTGACTTCAGCTCAGCATTCAACACAATAGTCCCTCAGCAGCTCATCCACAAACTAAACCTGCTGGGCCTAAACACCTCCCTTTGTAATTGGATCCTGGACTTCTTAACTGGTAGACCCCAGTCAGTCCGTGACGGCCGCAACACCTCAAGCGCTACCACACTGAGCACAGGTGCCCCACAGGGCTGTGTTCTCAGCCCACTGCTCTTTACGCTGCTGACCCACGACTGCACTGCCAAGTTCAGCTCCAATCACATCATCAAGTTTGCTGATGACACGACTGTGGTAGGCCTCATCAGCAACAACGATGAAACACTACAGAGAGGAAGTGGCACAGCTGGCTAAATGGTGTGGCGCTAACAACCTGAAGACTTCAGAAGAAACACTGTTGACCACCCGCCACTGACAGCTCGACTGTGGAGAGAGTCAGCAGCACTAAATTCCTGGGAGTGCACATTACAGAGGATCTCACCACAACCATCACGTCGCTCAACAAGAACACTTTCTCCGCCCGCTGAAAAGGGCAAGTCTCCCTCCATCCATTCTCACCACTTTCTATAGGGGCACCACTGAGAGTGTGCTGACCAGCTGCATCACTGTCTGGTACGGGAACTGCAGTGCTGCTGACCGCAAGACCCTACAGCAGACAGTGAACACAGCTACAGAGATCATCGGTGCCCCTCTCCCCCTCCATCCTGGACACAGCATGGCCTCTGGCATCATGAAGGACCCCACCCATCCCTCCCACAATCTCTTCCAGCTCCTGCCATCAGGTAGAAGGTACCGGAGTATCAAAGCTTTCAGAGTATCAGATTTCTCAACAGCTTTTCCCCCAGGATGTGAGAGTCCTTAACTCCATTCTCCCTGTCCCCCTCTGAAACCATGAAAACCTCAACCTCCTCCCCCCAACTCATTAAAACTGCTGACAATTTTCCAGAGTGCAGTTCTGAGTGTGTTACACACAGGTGAGTGGGCTATACAAACCACTTGTAGTAACACACTTATGTACATTAGACACTTTCTATAAACACTTGCTGCTACAAAGACTCAATAGGATTATATATATGTTTATTTGTGCATTACACTATGAATCATTTTGCACTATGCGCTGCTTCCCTCAAAATCTCTCTTCTGCACAATTTAATGCACAAAATATCTCTTTTGCGTATTTTCATGTACAAGTGTGTCTTTTGTAAAACGTCATGTACAGTACTTTTGTAAAGTTTTTGTCTCAGTTTTGTATGTGTAGTCAACTATTTATTATAGTTATAGTATTTATAGTATATGTATAGTCAGATGGTTAACTGTTGTATAGGTCTATAATTGCTTGACTTATTCGTGTGCTGTTGTATGTTTATTTTATGCTTAACTAGTATGTAGCACCGTGGTCCTGTGAGACACGACATCTCGTTCCACTATATGTCCACACATGTAGCAGAATGACAGTAAAGCTTGACTTGACTGTGATATTTTTTTTAATGAAAGATCAAAAGGATAAACAATGCAGATTTATTTCCACAGCTGCCTTTGCTTATATTTACCAAGGGTGCCAATATTTGTGGAGGGCACTGTAATAATGCTGAGGAAAAATGCAACAACTATGTCTCTCATTAAAATCACAATGGCATTTTTATGAAAAATAAATGTCTTTTCCTCAAATAATTTATTATTAATTACTTATCAGTTACTAAGCCATTTTTCCGGCTGTAATTATAGTTATGATTTAAAAAAAATCAGCAGTGTAAATTAATGTGTGGCATTGTGCTGAAGTGCAGACTTAGTGACAAGTATGTTTGTGTCAGCTAACATAAGCGCTAAACTGATAAAGTCTCACCCGCATGAGAAAAGTACCAGCTTATGGTCACGAAAGTGGATGTGCCATTAGTGTTCAGTCAGCTTTATTATAATACGATTTTAAATAACTGCGTGTCTCATTGCTTATGGACAGCAGTGCATGTTCTTTTGCATATATAATCTCTTCTCACCAAGGCTGCATTTATTTAATCAGAAATACAGTAAAAACTGTAATATTTTGAAATATTATTAATATTTTAGGACTGTATTGTAAATTTATTGCTGTGATCATAGCTAAATTTTCAGCATCAGTCCTCAATGTAACATGATCCTTTAAAAAATCATTCTAATATCCTGATTTGAGCACTAGTTATAATTAGTTTTGCACAATAAACTGGTACTAAAATCACAATATTCTGCAATTTACTAGTATCTGTATTTTAAGAATGCATTTTAAAGAAGTCCACTTCTTGAACAAAAATTTACAAATAACTTACTCACCCTCTTGGCATCCAAGATGTTCATGTCTTTCTGTCTTCAGTCGTGAAGAAATTGTTTTTTGAGGAAAATTTTTGTCTAGGATTTTAAACTTCCAAAATGTAGTTTAAATGCAGCTTCAAAGGGCTCTAAACAATCCCAGCTGAGGAAGAAGGGTCTTATCTAGCGAAATGATTGGTCTTTTTTTTTTTTTTTTCGAAAAATAAAAATTTGTATACTTTTTAAGCACAAAAGCTTGTGTAGCACAGGCTCTGGGATGTGCGTCCACAGGTCGTTCTTGAACGATTCTTTCATTTTGCACGAATCTTTAATGTGACTCAGAAGAGTGAGTCGTCTCGGGGAGTGATTCGTTTGGTCGCGCATGCGCAACATCCTATTAGGTTCTGTACTGGAATTAGTTCACCTGTTTCGAGTCTTCGGGTTTTTCCGAGTCGTTCGTTCATCTTATGGGGCTGTCACGTGATGCTGATTTTGCTAAAATGAACAAAATGACTCTCAAAAAAGGTTTGTTCATTTTGCTGAATGAGACTGAAAGGTCAGAGTCACTAAAATGATCGGAACTTCCCATCACTATTACGAATCACGTCTACAAATCGCCACAAGTTCATCGTCTGTGTGCTCCGGCTCAAAAAGGTAGAGTATGTCGAAAAACTACATCTTATTTTCTCCTACAACTTCAGAATCATCGACATCGTTGTAGCTTTTTGTTTGTAAACAGCGTTTGACTTACTTGCACTTTCTTAGTGTTTGCGCGTTCGCTTTGTAAACACTGGGTCTGTGGTTCCGCCTACTTTCCGCATGAACTTTTGACGTGATTCGATAGTAGGAAAAAAATGACCGATCGTTTCACTAGATAAGACCCTTCTTCTTCGGCTGGAATCCTTTAGAGCCTTTTGAAGTTGCATTTAAACTGAATTTTGGAAGTTCAAAATCCTAGACAAAAATGCTGAATTGTTTTGCTCAAAAAACATAATTTCTTCACGACTGAAGACAGAAAAACATGAATTTCTTGGATGACAAGGGGGTGAGTACATTATTTGTGAATTGTTGTTTTGGAAGTGGACTTCTCATTTAATAAGAGCCGTATTTCCTGAGTAAAACACTGGGATGAAGAGATTCAAAGTAGCCTAGGTTAGTACACTTAAATCAACAAGCGATGGACTAGTGTCCATGAACATTAAGCTGCACGAATCCTGCATATTCTGTGTGTCAGTTTTAGTGAATGCCGCAGACGCGCGGTTTTGTTACACACATACTGAAGCACGTGTGATGCTCGCGGTGTTTTCAGCCTCAATATATGAGTACATGAACACATGAACATAATCTCTGGAACTGCTCTGAGAGTCACTTCATGAGCATTTTACCATTTCTTTTGTGGGAAAACTGTCATGTCATATATACAAACAGAATCCATCAAAATAAAAGTTCGGTTTAACTTGACAGTCAGAAATGTATTACTTAATGTAATGATAGTACTGCTACTAATAATAAAAATATTATTAAAACAATATTTAAGGAATTTTTATCAGAAAAAGTATTTACCAGAATTTATTTACCAGAAAATTGTAAATACACAACGCAGTATTTCTAAAAGAAAAAAAAAAAGGAAAGAAATAGCCTATACTAAATTAATTCTTTATCAAATCTAATTATCTTTTATAAATTCATTAGACATGCTTTTGATTATTGAAATGTAATGAAACGTTTAAAATAGAATCCAGAAAATTAATGGAAAACGGGTTCACAAAAACAAAACTGAATTAATAAAACGTATTTCTTTTTTTGCAGTTTTTTTTGTAAGATGCTGTTAAATTGTGCAACTAATTAGACATGCTTTTTGATCAATATTTTTAATGCAACCATTAAAATATAGTGTTAAAAATATAAATGAAATTTAGGACAGATTTTTTAGGGCCCTATTCATTTAATTTGTGTCTTTGTTTTATTGTAATTAAAAAATTACTATATCATGATATAAATTGTTGTTGTAAAATACAATTACTATATCATGAAATAAGATTTGACTTTATCTTTTTATCTAAGTTACCAATATAGCAAAGATGATGATCATTGATACTCACCATAATCCTGTGTAGTGGCACTGCCATGTGATTATTTTTATTTATTTATTAATTTTTTTTTAAAGGGGGGATGAAATGCTTTGTTTTAATAGATTAACTACGATCTCCATTTAAATCATCTGTTATTCAATTCAATTCCGTTCTATGTTTTTGTCATAGCATCAGTTCAGTAGTAGTATTGTAATATTTTAGTCAGTTAACATTTTGGTATCGTGATAACACTAGTTATAACTGATAATAATTGAGCAGCATTTTTAGCTGCCTAAAATGTTTGTGCAAACCATGATAGTTTTTTCAGGAATCTAAGAATAGAAAGTAAGAAGAGCATTTATTTGAAAGGGCGGTTGTGAACTTGTCTCATTTTCAACCACCAAATTTTTCACAGCTTATACTATGCAAATGCTCGCCAACACCATTTTTTCCTGTGTAATGCTAAACTAAGACGACTGTGTGCAAAACCAAGTGAAAACACAACCCGGGCCAGCTTTCAAAGTGAATTGAGTTTTCAGTCTAATATCTGTCTGCTGCGCCTACACCTCGTCATCAAATACTAGTTTTCACTCCTTTTCACTTCTCTTTATATTTCCACAGGCAAATTGTGGATTTTCTCAGCAACGAGGGACACATTTTCTCGACCATTGATGAGGACCACTTCAGATCAACAGACAATGAAGTCTAGTTATTATTTTTTTTTCCCCCCTCATCAGATCTGTGTTACCAGAGCCTTAATAAGCCCATTTGTTATATACATAGTTTTCAGGAAAAAAAAAAAACAAACTCTTCAGTTCAGGTCATTTTAATAAAAGCATACTCATTTATTTTGTTTCTTTAGAGTTCAGCATGTCATTAAAAGCAGTGAAAAGGACTTTGTCTGATTTACAATAAATGGTATATTTGATAAACCTTGCATGGTCTTTGAGTATTTAGTGAAAAGTATTTCATTTTATCATTAGGTGTGGGTGCAGTGGTGGCTCCACATTAGCTGGTACTTTCTTTGGCACGTCTTCCAATGAAGACAGCAGAATACAAAGTGTGCTTGAACTAATAAAACAAGCTTTCATGGGGGTTTTTAATTGTTTCTTCGATAGACTCGTAATCATGTTCAGAGTCAGAGTCTGTAGTTGCTGTTTTTGGAGGAAGAAAAGGAAAGAAATAGCATAGATTAGTATACGTTATATTTTAGCTTCCTGTTCCAAACATCAAGGTTAAAACTCATTGGAGCAACAAATGTCTTAAAATGCAAAGAGAAACCAACCTGATTTGTGTACTGCCATAGGGCTTTTCACATACGTATTTTGCGGGCTGACGCTGTCTGTTATTGACATGCTTTTCCTAGGCAACACAGGAGGCGGCTGATCTGGGGTCTGGTGAAGTTTTACAAGAAAAAAAAAGTGAAGT
This sequence comes from Labeo catla, assembly GCA_012976165.1. NCBI lineage: Eukaryota > Metazoa > Chordata > Actinopteri > Cypriniformes > Cyprinidae > Labeo > Labeo catla. Next base: position 43,901 of record VONZ01000052.1, on the reverse strand, counting down.
TTTTGTAAGCTGCTGAGCCAGCTAAACAAACGAGAAAAGAGGAACATGACGATACTGTGTTTTCTGTTCAGTAATACACAAGTGCATAGTAACTATCCCACAGGGTGTTTGCAGCAGACTTTATAAGTGATGTTTTATGCATGTAAGAGTTCACCCAAAAAAGGGAATCATTTACTTAAGTTCGTGTTGTGCTAAACATGTATTTTGTTCCACCAAACAAGAAAAAATTACATATAATGAATGACATACTCTTCATATTAACAGTAGTATTTGTAATGTTTTTAAAGTATCTTCTGCTCACCAAGCCTGCATTTATTTAATCCAAAGTACAGCAAATAGTTTTTTCATATTTTTGCTATTTAAAATAACTTTTTTCTATTTGAATATTTTAAAATGTCATTTTTATTCCTGTGATCAAAGCTAAATTTAAGTTTCATTACTCCAGTCACATGATCCTTCAGAATTTATTGTAATATTTTGATTTGCTGCTCAAAAAACATAATAATAATGTTGAAAACAGCTGAGTAGAGAAGAACAGCATTTATTTGAAATAGAAATCTTTTGTAACATTGTAAGTGGCTTTAGCATCACTTTTGATCAATTTAAAGCATCCTTGTTTTATATATATATATATATATATATATATATATATATATATATATATGCACATGCACACACACACACACATGTATAGGGTACAACGGGGCTAAAGGCACCCCCTAAAAAAAATGTTTTTCACTGTGCCCGAAGAATATGATTGCAGAAAAATACATATGTTTGTATTGAACATTTATGGAGCAACATATTTTGTGTGAAAATAAATTATACAAGTTGTTTATTTTGTTAATCTCATAATTGTATAAGGTGGCAAGGGGGGCCTTTTTTTTCAGCCCACACACGGCGTAAAAGTTTTTTTTTTTTTTTTTATATATTAAGTTAATACTTGTTCAAAACAATCAGTTTAGCAAAGTCTGTACTATTTTCTGCTTATTTTGATAAATAAAATTATTTTTTGTTGAATAAATATACTGTCATTAAAATGTTAATAAAAAAATTTTAAAATACAAAAACAAAATCATTTCAAAATTTAAAGATTCTGAAAGCATCAAAAGAGATCCCATAACATTTTAATATAGATGTACAGTAGTAGCAACAAATTATATTTTATTATATGATAAGATTAGTATCATGTTTTTAAATATGATGGTTTTATTCTAAACATGGTGATCTCTAAGGTGGACACCCAACATAATATATGATATTTACCATCTGAATCTAACAATGTCATGTCAACAAATTAAAAAGTCAGCTTTTTATTAATTATCATGTTAATTATTGCGCCTTTTAGCCCCAACAGCAGGGGCGCTTTTTACCCTAAATACCATACTTTTACCTATTCCTTCATTATTTAAAAACTGTTGCTTTAATTATCTAAAACAAAACTGGAAATCATTAAGACATTTCTCACAAAATATATGCTTCCATTTTAGCGATTCTTATTTTCTACTTAAATCTATAACTTTTTAAAAAACATCAAATATTAGATCAAGTAAGCACAGAATCAACTTCGCTCTGCTGAATAAATCAGTCAGCATTTTCTGACAGAATTGCAAGGGTGCCGATATTTTTGGCCATGACTGTGTGTGTGTGTGTATATATATATATATATATATATATATATATACACACACACACACACACACACACACACACTGACTGCAAGCTGAATTGTATAGTGTATAATGTTACAAAAGCTTTATATTTCAGATAAATGCTGAGCATGTGACACCGACAACTGTAGTAATGATGCTGAAAATTCAGCTTTGATCAAAGCAATCAATTACTTTTTAAAATATATTCAAATAGAAAACTGTTATTTTAAATAGTAAAAATATTTCAAAATTTTTGCTGTACTTTGGATACAAAAAGACTGGTAGTGTAGTAAAAGGAAACAGCCAAGCTTCAGTGACATAAGTGGTCCATACAACTTGTGCAGTGCCCTCCGAAGCCATGTGTTAACTTTGCACTATAATATTCACATTCAGAATTTGTTGTCTATATCATAACTGACCTCAGTGCTGTAAATCTTAATAATAAAAAAATAGTAATTCACTGTTATTAAGTTAAAACTTCCAAATTTAGATAAATGTATTTCTTTAAAAAAAAAAAAGGGATTTTCCAAGCAACACAGAGTGGCATTTCTTTCCTTAGTCTTGAAATAATTGGTTGAGCGAATGATTGAATGACTTACAGTCAGTCATGTGCATCATTCCAGAATAAATCAGTCTTTTCATTTTATTTTATATTTCTATATTCAAAATTTCACCATTGTAATAGCTGTGTGAATGCCAGTTGAACTGCAAAAAAAATGTGTAAATGCATCTAAATCCTATAGTGTCTTATTATTCTAAACAAATTAATTAAATCTAATAATCTGACATTCAAAGATGTGTTTAGTGGAGTTAGAAAATATGTGCCCATATAAAAGGTAAAACCAATATAAGGGGGAAAAATGATTTCTGCCACTAAATAATTGCCTTCAGTTTATTACATTGATTCTTTTTAGAGAAATATCCATCTCCATCTATTATGCTGTGCTGACTATGCATAGACATATACATTTGTGCTCAAAATTAATCAAACCCTTGGTAAATATAATCAAAGGTGACTGAAAATAAATCTGCATTATCCATTTGATCTTTCATTCAAGTTTTTAAAAAAACTGAAAGTGGGGGTAAAACACATTATATTTTTCTCTAATGCACAATGGCCACAATTATTGGTACCCCTAGAAATTTTCAGAGCTTCCTTTGATCATGTTTACCAAGGGTATGAATATATAATATATATGTATATATATGTATATATAATTCTGCTAAGCATCTTTTGTTTCACAAAATATATTGTATGGATTTGGAACAAGATGATGATCAAACATGAACTATTTTTATCAATTGAGTGCTATAATATAGCCCAAGCTTTAAAAGAATTGTTTTAAATTGAAGATTCATTATTCTGTATGGTAATTTGCTGCCGAGGTTTTTCTGTATGTTCCTTTTAAGTTACTCTTAAGTATTAATCGCTGCACTTGTGGTTTGGTGTTTCTTTTAATTTATTTATTTATTTTCTTCCTTGGTACTTATGCTGTCACTCAAGCTCTGTAATGTTATAATAATAAAAAATAAAAAAAACCCCATCACAAAATAAATTAATTGCTATGTTTTTAACTTTTCCGTGTACGTATGTGAGCAATAGATTTTTCCATCATTCATTAACATGAACCACAGAGGGGAATTTGTAAAATGCAGTAATAGATAATCCAGTAATGGCTAACCTAAGAATGATTCATTATGAAACCTACATATTTATGTTTGAATACATTTCTGTTTTAGAAGGTGAATAAAATCGTTCATGCTTACATCCTCTGGCGGAGGTGGAGCAGGAGCCCGTTTTCCCTTTGTCAGACCCAGCGAAAGGTCGTCGAGCTGTTTGGTCACAGTGCTTTTTAAGTTTTGTGATTTAGATCCAGGCTTGGGGGACCTTTTAGGCAACTCTGAACTGGACGGCTTCCTCTTTGGTGGACGAGGAGGTGGTTCCTCAATTTTACTTATAAGTTTATGATATTCATAGTAGAATTTCTCTGTCACTTCAGTGACTGTCTCTACATGAAGCTCTGGGGACTCATCACTGGACCACGGCAGACGATCGGACGTGAAACAGAGAGACATTTGTAACCAGCTTACTGGCAACTCGAAGCACCGGTCTGGTTTATGTGGTAGGCTCGTCAACACCGTGGTCTCGGTGAAAGTTTCCTCAAGCTTAAGTGCTGGTAACCCCATTAGGGGATCTTTTTCTAGCTCTTTATCTCGGGTTACGACTTTAATATCCAGAGGCAAAGAGCTGCTCAATAATTCTGTTAATTTATACTTCTTGTTGTCTGAAAGCTTTTCTACAAAGTGACCTGGCATAAAGAGTGGCAGAGATATTTCCTCACTATCATCTTCCTCATCTTCCTCATCATCGTCGTCCACCTCCATAGTCCGTTTGCAAATTAGATTTTCGACTTTCTGAGCAGCTCCAGATTTATCCTTGAGTCCATCCATCAGCGACATTCCCAAAACCTCCAGCTGCTCACCGACACTGAGTGCAGGCATTCCCTCTTCCTCTACCTCCTCACAGTGCCGAGTCACACTTACTTTTAAACCTGGAGACTGAGAAGACGCCAAGTATAGCTCATAGACTGATGCGAATTCCCGGGCCCTCCTTCTCATTCGTCCACCATACCCATTTGAGATGATGAAGTACTGTTTTCCTTTCCTCCCTTGTGGAGTTGAGGCTAATATCAGTGTTGTTGTGCCACACCCATGTAACACGAGGCGCCTGCCTCTCTGCAGTTCTTGAAACCAGCTGCAGTTAAAAAACTGATTGCCTTCTGGGCCATCGAGGATCTCCGCCATAGTCGGGAAGGACGCTTTTGGCTGAGTCGCAACTTCAGTCATTGATAGTGGAGTTATAAAAACTAAATCCTGGCACTGTTCTGTCACATCTTGGACATCCACTTCTAGGCTGGATGGGAACTTGACAACGTTCTTCCTCACTGTTTAGTAAGAAAAGAAATTAAAAAATCATGAGCAAACATTTATTCCAAGACCATTTCCATGCATCAAGCCTCTATGATTAGGGTGTCCAATCCTGCTACCGGAGAGCCAGTGTCCTGCCGAGTTTAGCACCAACCTGCCCCAACACACCTGCCTGGATGTTTCTAGCAATCCTGAACACCTTGATTTAAATGTGCTTATTTAGGATTAGAGCTAAACTCTGCAGGACAATGACATGTGAATACCAAAACATTTCCTCCAGGAGCACGACTGGACATCCCTGTTCTGACACATTTACTCAGTCCCACTCGTCGAGGACTCCAATTCTGTGCCAACACACCAATGTGTAAATTCAGGTAAACTAAAAGACCTTGATTTGCTGGTTTAAGTATGTTGGAACTAAACTTCAAAGGACAGTGGACCTCCAGGAGCAAGATTGGACACCCCTGCTCTATGACAGGTGAAGTCCCACTTGTGGACGACTCAAACTCTGGTCCAACACCCCAGACTGTAGTTTTCGGGTAAACCCATAGACCAGGGGTGCCCAAACTCTGTCCTGGAGGGCCGGTGTCCTGCAGAGTTTAGTATAGTTAACCTCCAGTAGAAGGATTGGACACCCCTGCTCTATGACAGGTGTACTTAGTCCCACTTGTGGAGGACTCAAACTCTCCTCTAATGCCCTAGCCTGTAGTTTTCAGGTAAACCCAAAGACCTTGATTAGTTGGTTTAAGTGTGTTAGAGTTGGTACTAAACTTTGCAGTATTGTGGACCTCTAGAAGCAGAATTGGACACCCCTGCTGTGTGACAGGTGTACTTAGTCCCATTCATGGGGGACTCCAACTCTGCACCCTGTGGTGCCCTGTAGTTTTCAGATAAACACAAAGTCAGGATGGATTCAATATTAGTGGCCTGGGGTCTCAGGTATTAAAAATAAATGTGTGGGGTTTTTTTAATGGACCCGAATTCTGTTAAACTATCCCAGATGCATAGCCTATTTGTGTGTTCATTTTAAGTTCATTTTTGAGAAACACACTTCACTAGAAATGGGGTAAATAACGTTGCAGTTTCGTTTACTTTTCCAATCCACTGGTCACAATTAAAAGTCAAACTCAGAGATAACATGTATCTGTTAGGCAGACAAAAATATAGAGTAATAATAAATAAGTAAATAAACTGAATGAATGTAATGGAGCAGCAGCCAAACCTGGGCTCAGTAGGCCCTCACTAAAGAACACAAGATCCAGGGGGCGAGGTTGGATCCACATCGGACATATTTAGGAATCCACATTACATATTTAGGAATATGTAAGTTGGGAGGAGTTGGATCTGGATAGAACCTCGCCCCTGGATCTTGTGTTCTACAGTGAAGACCATCTTGCGGAGCTGCAGGCTGTGTGCACATCAACTTTACTTTTACTTTTGGGGCCAATTTTAAGTGTGTTAGATTAGAGTTGAAAGTAAACTTTGCAAAACAGTGGACCTCTAGAAGCAGGACTGGACACCACTGCTCGATGACAGGTGTACTCAGTCCCACTAGTAGTTTTCAGGTAAATCCAAAGACCGTGATTAGCTGGTTTAAGTATGTCAGATTAGAGCTGGAACAAAACTTTAAAGGACAGTGGTCCTCCAGGAGCAGGATTAGACACCCATTCAAGTGCGTTATAGTTGCAAGTAAACTCTGCTGTCAAAAGTCCCTTTTAGGGAAGTCAGTTCACTCTGTGAAACATATTTGCAAACCCTAGTGTTTGATAAAATGCAAAACTATCTGATTTGTGTAATCTAGTTATGCTTGCATTATTCTGGCTAGATTCTGGCTCTGATATTAGTCTGGTTAGACACCTTTGTCTTGAAAATGGCAGTTGCTAGCATGCTTATTTTCTGCAATAATCCAAAAGCCAATTGAAAAATCCTATTGGGATTTTGTCGAAAGAACCAGGGTAATGCTAACCAATCCATGTGCTGGACAAGTATGGATGTAGCTTTGCCACCCGCAGCCTGTCGGTGGGAAAAGGACTTGACAAATGTTAAGCAAGTAACACTGTTGTACTTACTGTGCATAATGGCACTAATTTCATACACTGGGCTGAAAACCAACAAGCTTCCACCGCTCTTCTCATTTACACTGCAAAAGCGCCGGCAGCTCAGTCTGAATGATGACATGATTTCCTGTAGAGAGTAACCGCGGTCACCTTGACACTCATAAAACTCTCCTCTGAGGGATAGAGGAAGGAGAATCTCTGCAGAGGCCATGTTCTGCCCCACCAGCTGACACCGTGCCAGGCTTTTTCCATTTTTGGCGACCTCCACTGACAGCAGGGTCAACTGTTTTCCTGCAGGTATTGTGAAGTTGTCTACAGTCAACTCATTTTTGCACATGAAGGTGAAGGAGCCGCAGGCGTCCACTCCAACAGGACACAAACCCACAATCTCCTCTATTGTATTGTATGGTAGGTCCTCAGCGACGAGTCTGAAATGACCTAGAGAGATGCACAGTGCGTTAAAATCGATAAACTTGCCCAGTTAGCTTTTGGTTTACAAATTAATTTCCTAGAATAACAGGTAGCTTGAAAGCTTAAGTTCTTAACTAGCACCATTTTTTATTTTATTATTATTTATACTTAAATATTTTTAGGGGATCAATCTAGTTCAGACAGATTTTCAGCTGGAAGTCCAGTTTTTCCGCCACTTTGGTGAACTCCTCACAGGCCATTTGTCCAATTCACTCGAAACTTGGCATGCATCATCTAAAGACCCTCAATGGCAAAAAAATCAATAAGAAATCGAAATCAAAAGGATTTCAATCAGTGAGCCAAAATGTTCGAAGTAGGCAGGGCCTCTTTTACTAAAATGGCTGTAACTCTTGAATGAAATGAGATATTTTTATCAAACTCAGAACACATGAATGAGCTCAATCTTTGGTCAAATTAAAAAAAATGGGGAGTTTGACCACTTGGTGGCGCTATAACAGGAAAAAACATGAAAATGGCTGTAAGCACACACCCAATAGTCCGATTGACTTGAAATTTGGCATGCAGTGTCTTTGTGCGAGGTCCCATCTATAATTATAAGGGCATTTGCGTATCTCAAAAAACAAGGCCAATCAACTTTGAGCACCTATTAGAAATGATTAATGAAGAACGGAACGAAACTCGATGGGCCTGTTTGGCTCGTGGTTCTAGAGGTCTGTGAGAAATTTAAATGAAATCAGCCACTAGGTGGTGTTATCGAGTTGTACGCCTCGTATATCACATGATTTTTCACACATACACACAATATTCATATCATATGTTAGATCTCTTTGTTCTGACATTGCCTCTAGAACCACTGCTGTCAATTAAAGGGTTTGTTAAATATTTGACATTATGTAAAAAATACTACTTTTTCGAACTTGTTTTAGGCGGTTCATTTGATTTTCACCTAAATTCATACAGACCATCTTCAGATGGTCCTAACAAAAAGTTATCAAAAAACTCAACCATTCTCAAATAACACGAATGAATTCGATGAAGCCAAAGAAGACATTAGGCTACATCTCCTCAACGCTTTATTGTATTTAGTTCAAACTTGGAGTTTTTATGACAACCATATCCTTGAGTTACCTACACAGGTTCAGCACAGTGCCACCTAGTGGTCAGGAGATATGCAAAATGATTCTAAGCCTGTTTTTCTGCAATTCTTTGGCACCAATCTGTGTGTCATCGTCACCCCTAGTTAACCACACCACATCAGTTTGGGAGCATTTTTGGGTGAAATAATCTTAAAATGTCTATAACTGCTCAAGAGTCTTAAAACGGTTCAACCCCGCTGACTGCTACTTGCAGCTATATTTATGTAATTGTTTTTAGTAAATAATTTCTTCTTTCCTACAGTTTGGATTTAAATGCATGATTACAACTTAAAGCGTTGTTTTGTTTGAACATCCTGGCACAATGTAATAAATGATGGATAGGATAGGACAAATAGGATCTCTTTGTCCAATGGTAAGAAAACAATCTTTAGAATTCCATTTGGTGATGTTAACGCTGTAGAAATAACACACTTTGCCATTATTTTCATAAATGCTTTAAATGGAAAGTACAGCTAAATCTACAGTATGTGAACCCTGTCCCAGTTTACTTCTAATCATATGGGCTGTTATTTACTCAATAATGTAAATCTATGTTGAATAACCCATGAAGTGGTTTAACTAAGCCCAAATGCTTAACTCTAGTTTATAATATTTTACTTATAAACATGTTGCTGTTGTTTAGTGGCTCACCTGAATATTCAGTAGGCAATTCAAATGAAGCTCCGGTGTCAATCTCTTCACAAGACACAGACAGGAGCTCTAAACCAATGATCTTTACCAAATCTCCAGTAGATAAACACACTTCACTCCCTGAAAGCTCATAAATGGAACCTGAAAAAAAACACACACACACACACACACACACATCATCATGACCTATTTGTAGAACTTCCTGGGTTAATTTTAATAGGAATTTCCTATAAAATGTTACGATAGATTTTGATCAGCATAGCCTCCTGAGAACCATAAAAAGTTGTAAATTTCCTCTTTTTTATCATCATTACAATGTTTAGAGCATAAGAAACAAATGCCACAAACTAATTTAAAAAGAACATGAAAACAAGATGATCAGTATACCAGTCATTTTTTTAGGTTCCAGGCTACTTTTTTCTATTAAACAGAATAATGAGAATAATGTTGGAAAAATATAGAAAACATTTATATGTTGCATTCTGTATGCATACTAGTGCCTGCATTTAATAGGCGTTTAATGGAAATCAGAGTTTTCAGGTCTGCACTGCTCCTGGAAACTTGCACTTGAACCAAACTTTGCACAACAATTTGTACAAAGATTCTCAACCATCGTATAAAAGATATTATAGAATGATTTGATATACTATTTTACTTGAAATATTGATACATACTTTATTTTCCTATTCACTTATTTTGTCTACCTAAAATGCCTGATAATCATGAATGATGTCCTGGTGTCCGTTACAGAGGACGTGTATGAAATTGATGCTTTGTCATGCTTTGAAATCCCACTAAGGTTTTGCTGAGATTTTCATTTAAGACAAACAATTTAAAAAATAATCCACTTTAAATTATACAAAATGTTATTATATTTCCGTAAGAGTGTTGAATCTATTTGTACAGTGAATGTCTGACATTATTTAAAGAGGGAGAGGGAGTTGTTATTATCGAACCTGACAGGAAAAACTGAACTACAAAACCAAATCTTAATGAGATTCATATATCATAAAGCTGAATGAAAAAGATGAAGATTTCCATTGATGTATGGTTTGTTAGGATAGGACAATATTTGGCTGAGATACAACTATTTAAAATTCTGGAATCTGAGCGTGCAAAAAAAAAAAAAAAAAAAATTGAGAAAATCGCCTTTAAAGTTGTCCAAATGAAGTTCTTAGCAATGCATATTTACTAATCAAATGTTACGTTTTGATATCAATAATTCTGAAAAGAAAAAACAATAATTTTGACCCCTACAATGTATTGTTGGCTATTGCTACTTAAGACTCGTTTTGTGGTCCAGGGTCACAAATCGCTGAAATATAATATCCTCTACAGAGGACAAAAGTATATGCCTGAGTCCCAGGAGCACAGGGAGTCAGACCTCTCTGCATTTCATAGAATTGTGAAAGTATGGATATTAAATAGATCTTTCTTTGTGATCGATCTTCCTTTTGTTCAGTGATGTACTTTAATCAAATATACAACATCCCCTTTATTTAAAGGCTTGGGTTGGGTCGCAGTTGTGTTTTATTCCACATGGGGAAAGCGTATAAGAAAATAGGAGAAAACATATTTCTTATGTATTGGACAGGTTGTGTGACATGCCGTAATCCTCAAAACCAAATTTGAGAACATTTTCGATATTCTTGAATGACAGACAGACAACTTTGATACTGTGCTGAGGTCACAATTCAATGTAAAATATGACTTCTGACAACCACTGATTTAAAGTACACAGTCATGACTTCTGTAGTTTTATGCATGTGTAAAAGCAAATTCGACAGATAAATAAACATAATACTGCATAAAAAGCTGTAGTATATGAATCAAAATTATCCTGATGTGCATGAACTACTTGTGTTCACATTTGATTTGAGATCACCCTTTATAAGAAACAATCATTAGAAACTATTGTTTTTTGAAGGCAACAAAGTTGAGACTAAACCCGACTGCTCATCCGGTCACACATCTACTTGTACTGAAAATGCACAGCGTAAACCACACTGACAATGAAAAAAAAAGGATCTTAAACCACATGTCCTGTTTGGGGACCCCACCGCCATTTCAATAACACAAAGACACAGTTTATGCTGAAGTATGTGATTTTAACTTGGTGGCACACTCAGCAAACGTTACATTACTAGAGTTTGGGGTTACAGAGATCCCAGACTTAAAACACAACAAAGTGCATTCCGGTTACATATGTATTTTTCACTCTGTGTTTGCAAATGTAAAAAATAGGTCAGATTTACTCTAAACTGAAACTACATTATACTAGGCAAGTGACATCTCTAAAAGGTGCATGCCTATTTAATACAGCGGGTTGCAGCTGTAGTAATATTTGACAAATGATTGTTAAAAGAATGAGTGAGTTTAATTTCAAAATGATTATTATTTTTTTAAACCATTGTACATTATCAGGGTCTCTGGGACCAAAGTTAGAGTCAGTCTCAACACAGCGCAGCGTTACAAGAACATTCTTGTTCCTTATTTTACAAAATGATGACGGTTGGAAGATACATAAAACTGGACAAATTATTAACAGTCACAATGCAAAATAAATGTATATGTATGGACATAAGAGAACACACATACACACAAAAACACTGGGTGAAGAACAATATTATCTTGTTTCTTTTTTTTTTATTTTTTTTATGTCTTTAAAAAATCATGCAGAATATGCAGAGAGAGAGAATAAAATCACATAAACCTACCCTGGAAATAAACCCCAGAGCAGATCTGCAGGATGCGGGGTAGAGACTGTTGATCCAGACATTTGATGAAGTCTCTCAGAGACTGGAGGTCTCCCATCTCTCTCAGCTGACAGACAGTCACGCACTGAGCTGATATTCAGCTTGCGCAAACTTAAACTATATAGTTCAGAGAGGAAGTCTCAGAGGGACTCACCCAGAACCACAAACATAATAGTGAACTGCACACAATCCTTTTATTTGCATATATTTATTCATTTATTTATTTAAATAGATATATTTCAGTTAAATATCAATTATTGGATATGTACCTTTTGTTTCAATATATAATAGCTGCGTTAATAATGAACGTTTATGCGGTTTCACTTGTAGTGTTGTCCTGCCTATACAATCGGAAGGCGAAGTTCCAAATCCTTTTATGGCGAAGGCTTAGCTCATGAATATTAATTAAGTAATACTGCTATTGGTTAATCTTCTTAAAGGGGCCGTCATTTGCGGCCGTCATTCACCGCTGAGGGATTCGTTAATTCGCCAGTTGCGTGACGCCCACTTGCTTTTAAGCCAATGAATCGCGAATATTGAAAGAACGTCGTGTTACATCTTTAATATTTATTAGCCGGAAGACGATCAGTTTGAGTGGATTACCCAGGATGCTCGGCGTGTTTGTAGCAAGGGAGAATGTGTGACAATGGCTGCAAATAATACAGCAAAGAACCCACCTTTCGACTGTCCATCATGGTAAAAAACACTCCAGTACTTGCTGGATTTAGTGCATGAATGAGGCTTTATCGTATCCCGCATAAAAACAACAATAATACAGCGAGCTGTTAGCTCTAGTGCTCTTTAGCAGACCTACCGTCACACTTTGGAACTCAAACTTGCTTTACGAACTGCATTCTTTGTGTGTATTACGTTTATTTAATCAACGTAGATTCTAATAGAGAGCATCTCAGATGCAGTATGCTTTGTTTATGACCATATTTTTTGTGGATGAACACTGGTAGAGGAGCGAGATGTTCTTGAATTCATGATTTGACTTCATTTCAGGGCAGGAAAGCCTCCAGCAGGGCTGCATTTGGACGTGGTGAAAGGAGACAAACTTGTTGAGGTATTACATTGATATCACACTGATAGACGTTTTTAAGAAAACTAGTTAATTATTTGATTGTTTAATATATAAAAAGATTTTTAATGTTTTTTTATATAGAAGTCTGTTCTGCTCACTAAGTCTGCGTTTATTTGATCCAAAGTATAGCAAAAGCAGTAAAATTTTGAAATATTTTTTGCTATTTAAAATAAATGCCTTCTGTTTGAATATATTTTGAAATGTAATTTATTTCTGTGATCAAAGTTGAATTTTCAGCATCATTACTCCAGTGTTCAGTGTCACACGATCCTTCAGAAATCATTCTAATATGCTGACTTGCTGCTCAAGAAACATTTCTGATTATTATTATCAATAATTAAAACAGTTAAGTACTTTTTTTAGGATAATAGAAGGATCAAAAGATCAGCATTTATCTGAAAAAAAAAAAAGCTTTGTAACATTATACGCTATGCCATTTAAAAGTCAGGTTTTTTTTTCGAGGGGAAAGAAATTTTTAGAAATTAATACTTTTGTATAGCAAGGATGCTTTAAAGTGTTCAAAAGTGATAAAAACATAATGTTACAAAAGATTTCTATTTTAAAAAAATGCTGTTCTGAATTTTCTGAAAAAATTCTACTCTGCTGTTTTCAACAACAACAACAACAATAATAATAAATGTTTTTTGTTTGTTTTTTGAGCAGCAAATCAGAATATTAGAATGATTTCTGAAGGATCATGTGACATTGAAGATTGAAGTAGTGATGCTGAAAATTCAGCATTGAAATCACAGAAAAAAATAAATGTTAAAATATATTCAAATAGAAAGCAGAAAAATATTTCATAATATTACTGGTTTTGCTGTATTTCGGTTCAAAAAATGCAGGCTTGGTGAGCAGAAGAGAAAAAAACATTAAAAAAAAACTTTTGACTGGCAGAGTAGTTTTTATTTTATTTTAAGAGACTGTCAGCTTGTCCAGCATGTGACAGGGACGCACCAGATACTGACCTGGCTGCCTGCGGCTCGGTTGATTTTTCTCATACTGAAGCATGCATGATCGTGGCCGTCAGGTCCAAACGGTGCTACAGAAACACAAGACCCTGAGATTTAAGCTCTGAGAGGGGAGTCACTCCCTCAGGTGTTATAACTCAAGGGCACATTATGACATTAAGAAAATACCTGTGTAGGGCTGGGTTGTAACACAAAAATATTGTTATCTGGGTGTATGATGTCATTAACCCGGAATTATTTTGTTGTAGTCTCTTACCAGCCGTTCTCTGTAGGTGATGCTATGCTAATTCTGTAAAAGACGATTTCTCCATTTGCATTGAACTTTGAGCTTCGTAACTTTGCAGATTTTGTTTATGCTCACGCAGCTACATTACACAGTAACAAAAGTTAAAGAGGTGAAATAGTATTATATGACCCCTTTAAATGTGTATTTTGGATGTTGTCTTTTCGCTAGTCTGGAAGAAGGCATGTTATAAGACCAAAATAGCCCAAAAATTCAGAGTTGACCATTGCATGGAGAAATCTTCTTGCCTTAAAATCTATCTTGCCTTAAATTCTGGGATACAAAATCAATGTTAAGATGGATCAAATCAATTCTGCACTATTTATGTGTGATAAATCAAGTGTAAATAAATGAAAAAAAAAATGCAAAATAGAAGCTTTTTCAATTGTGAAACTGAAGAGGACTGTTATTTTCCATTCATTAGACGCCACCCAGAAGATATGTACATTAAATGGTCAGCTTATTTACACCATTTCATGTACTGTCACACTGCCCAGTCCTAGCCACTTGTATCTGATTGTATGTGTTGTTAAAGTAGTTTTGTCGACTGCAAACGGCCTACTGAAGTGCTCTCTCTGTAGAAACTGATCATTGACGAAAAGAAGTATTATTTGTTCGGGAGGAACCCAGACGTCTGTGACTTCACCATCGACCATCAGTCGTGCTCTCGCGTGCATGCGGCCCTCGTCTACCACAAGCATCTCAAAAGGGTGTTTCTAATCGACCTCGACAGCAGTAAGTGCATCAGACCAATGACAAACATGCTGCCATATACAGATATCCATAGACAAGTTTGTTGTTTGTTGACTTTCTGTAGCACATGGGACGTTTCTTGGACACATTCGCCTGGAGCCCCAGAAGCCCCAGCAGGTTCCTATCGACTCCACTATGTCGTTTGGCGCATCCACGCGTGTTTACACCATTCGGGAGAAACCTCAGAGCCAGCCGGGCACCGGTGTCGGGGATGGTAAAACTGGTGATGACGAGGAGCTGAAGGGTCTTCTGGGACTTCCTGAGGAAGAAACTGAACTGGAGGTACATGTCTGCTCTACTAGTTTGCACCAACTTATTCCTGTTATTCTAGAATGATAAAGTCATCAAAACAGAAGTATGAAAATATAACATAAAATAACAGAAGTATGGGAATTCTGTAGTGAAAGAGCCAATCAAAACTCACACCATGTTTTATCTAGTGTTGTCATTATGCTACATTTTCAATAGTCATTACCAGCACAAGTAAAATTTCACTGTTATCAGAACCAATTTGGAAAGGAAGGAAAGGAAAGGACGTGACGTGTGGCCAAGTACGGTGACCCATACTCGGAATTTGTGCTCTGCATTTAACCCATCCAAGTGCACACACACAGTAGTGAGAAGTGATCAAACACGCGCACACACACACCGTGAACACACACCCGGAGCAGTGGGCAGCCATATTGCTATCGCTGCGGCACCCGGGGAGCAGTTGGGGGATCGGTGCCTTGCTCAAGGGACTCACCTCAGTCGTGGTATTGAGGTTGGAGAGAGCGCTAGATATTCACTCCCACCACCTTCAATCCCTGCCGGACCTGGGACTCGAACCTGCAACCTTTCGGTTACAAGCCCGACTCCCTAACCATTAGGCCACGGCTGCCCCCTTATTGTCAGAACTATTTAAGTACTTGAAAATAAAAACAATATGAAATGAAATGAAATTAACCCTTGTGTGTTAAAAAAAAAAACAAAAGTTACACAGGTCCATAGTGGACAAAAATGTCTGTCAAAAAACTGTCATAAAAAATGTAAAGCTTGGGAGCACAGACTTAAGTTTGGTCTCATTTTAAAGAAGACCCTTGGCATATCACTGTTGAAGTAAAAAAATAAAAAGTGTAGCCAAAAAAAAGTTATGGAGGTTTAAGTTCATAAAAATGATTTATTAACAATATTTTATATAAAATATATATTTTATGGAACATGCTGAACTCTAAATCTGCTAGAAAATGAAAGCCACAAATCTAAACAAGTTGTGTTCCAAATTTAAGGTTGATATTTCATAAAATGAGCTTTTAGTAAGATTTTGTTTGGGTGCAGTACCAAATTTTCAGCAAAACTCTGGTAGTGCACACAGTGTTTGGATTTGTGATTTGCAGTCGAGTTTTTCCTCTCTCAAATTTTACAAGCGCACACACAATAATATGTGAAAGCAGAAAACAGGAATAAAGCAAGTATTTGCTTTATAGGCCAAACCTGAAAACTTTTGAAGCCTTACCAACAGAATGAAAGTTTATTAACAAAAATTGCATCAATTTACAATATAAAAAAATAAATAAGTAAATAAATTGAAAAGAAAAAAAATTCCAAAAGGTCACACAAGGGTTAATGCTAAGGTAAATAAAAACATGTAGCTTTTAAATTTTCAGACATAATTATGGTTTTAAATGGGTTAAGAGAAAAGTTGACGTGGAAGTTTGCATTTACACACTATAAAACTTAATCTATTTTTTTTTTTTTTTTTTTTTCAAACTCTTCACATAGTTCTTGTAACCATCTTGTAACTCATCTCTCATTTTACAATGCACTAAAATTGCCAAAACACTTCATACATGTCAAATTAAACTCATTTTTTCATAACACTACCGAAGGCTTTCAACCAACAAACACACTTTGTCGCTAAAAAAAAAACAGCGACCTGAGAAACACTAACAACAGGTAGCCTTATACAATGTTTTGTTCAGTAAAATTTCTATACAAAACAAGAATGACTGCCATTTTATTTACTGCTTGTATTTCACTGCCGTATATGTTACATAGTCCATCTTTATATTACAGTACAAAATTATTCCTAAGTTTTCCCCTTTTGTATAAATAGGAATGGAATTAAGACTAACACTTGTGTAGATGTTCTACTACAGCAAATTGTAGTTTCTTTTGTTTTTGTTTTTTTTTTTTTTAAGATCCAGAATATATTTTGGTATGGTATTACTGCAGAAATGTAGCAAACGTTTGTTTTATTGATGTTTCTTTTATGCTAGAGTTTGACCTTAGGGTCATTCCGTGTCAAATCAATCACATTTCCAAATTTCCAAATTCTTGATTTTGCCAATATTTTTGGCAATCTTTCTTCAGAAAAAAACATTAGCAAAATGAAAAATTTGAGCCAGGGACCTCTGGTTGATTTGACACAGAATGACCCCTTAAGTTTAACAGTTTTGAAAAGAGTACGGGAATGTGCAAATTGGCCTGTATCATACATAATGTTTGTTTTGGTGGTGTTCCTGTCTGAGTGAGAGGAGAATTCATGTTATTTTAAAGATGTAGTCATTTAATGCATTTTGTGCCAAAGCAATGATAAATGATTTAAAGTTTAGCCCACAGACTGTGCTCACTGTATGAAGAGTTTTGCAAGATTTCTATCAAACCTCTTAAATGTCAAGGTAGAATACACTCTGTTTGACCAACGTAAACAGGAACCTAGAGAACCTCAAGGTAGTACCTTATCTTTACCTCTTTTTAGTATTAAAATGGACAGTGTTGCAAAAGCCATTAGTTCTGAAGTTCAATGTAGATGATATCTGCATCTGTCAAGCAAAAAAATCCAGCTGAAGACAAACAAAGTACAATCTTGGTCAGTGCAAAACTTTCCCACAAACTGTCTGTATGCATTTCTGTCGGCTTTATTCATCGTTCATGGATAAAGTTCCTGTTAAAGTTGTAAATAAGACACTACTGGTATCACTTTTGACAGCAATCTGTCTTTTATGTTTCACACTAAGATGCTTAAAAAGAAATGTTTTACAGCTATGAATGTTTCACAAAAAACAAATAGGGAACAGACAGTTCAGCTCTTATGAATTTGTACAGAAATTTGATTCGCACCAAACTGCTTTATGAAAGTATCATTTATAAATCAGCCAAGAAATCATATTTACAATGTCTGGATACAGTATACCACCAAGGCATGTGATTGGCTTTAGGAGCCTACAGAACATCACCAGTCCAAAGTCTGTACGTGGAAGACAGATGACTAAAGTTGGCTTTACAATATGCAATCAAAACAAAAGACAAATGAGGAAAATCCAGTCTGTTCAGAAGTCAGTAATATTACTTGCGTCCATTTGGTCTACGCATTAAAATCCATCTGGAGAATCTGAAAGTGGATTTAAAAATGTTGGACTAGACACATTTTTACAGAATTCCCCCATGAGATCTCGAAAAGCCCATTTTGTGTGTGTATGTGACTATTTAGCATCACTGTGAAGCTGAATGCACCACAGCATACGGTCTTGATTGTCTGCTAAAAGGCAAAACAAATTTGAATTCGATTAAATGTACAGATAATGTACTCACCCCCTTGTCATCCAAGATGTTCATGTCTTTCTTTCTTCAGTCGTAAAGAAATTTTTTTTTTTTTTTTTGAGGAAAACATTTCAGCATTTTTCTCCATATAATGGACTGATATGGTGCCCCGAGTTTGAACTTCCAAAATGCAGTGTAAATGCGGCTTCAAACAGTCTCAACCGAGGAAGAAGGGTCTTATCTAATGAAACGATTGGCTATTTTCATAAAAATAATACAATTTTATATATATATATATATATATATATATATATATATATATAGAAATATATATTTCTTTTTTTTCTTTTAAATCTCAAATGCTCGTCTTGTCTTACTCACCCTGAAGGTTTTTTTTTTTTTTTTTTTTTTTTTTCTTTTTCCTCCTGGTTCATGACAGTTAGTGTATGTCAAAAAACTCCCATCTCATGTTCTCCCTCAACTTCAAAATCGTCCTATATTGCTGTTTTACCTTTTTTGTTAAGGGTGTTTGATCTTCTTTGCATGTTTACTTTTCATAGACTGGGTCGGTACTTCTGCAGTGATGTAGAATTTTGAAATGATTTTTAAAGTTGAGGGAGAAAATATGATTGAAGTTTTTCAACATACCCTAACTGTCTTAAGCCAGAACACACAGTTCAGGGAGAGCAAGACAAGACGAGCATTTGAGATGGAAAAAGTATTTAAATTGTTTTTTTTTTTTGTTTTTTTTAAATGAAAATAACCGATCGTTTCGCTAGATAAGACCCTTCTTTCTCTGCTTGGTCTTTTACAACTGCATTTGGGATCGTTTGAAACCACATTTAAACTGCATTTTGGAAGATCAAACTCGGGGCACCATATCAGTCCATTATATGGAGAAAAATGCAGAAATGTTTTTCTTCAAAAAACATAATTTCTTTACGACTGAAGAAAGAAAGACCTGAACATCTTGCATGACAAGGGGGTGAGTACATTATCTGTAAATCTTTGTTCTGCAAGTGGACTTCTCCTTTAATGTCGATTGTTAGACTTCTCATATTGGCGCACGTGTCCATGTTGCTTGCTGAAAAAAGATATTTGTGACCCTGGACCACAAAACCAGTCTTAAGTAGCACGGGTATATTTGAAGAGTTCAGATGCAAAAGCCTCTAAATCCATCTGACTTATTTCTTTAAAATTCACATTTCTTTCTGGCTACTTTGTTCAGGTTTCTATGTAAGTACTGGTACTTCTGATTGGGCTGAGGCTGGAATTTAGTGAGTTTGAAGTAAAGTATTTGATGGATGTATAGTATGTTTCGAGAGCATTCACTCAGTTTTATCTCCTTTTTGATCAAGATGGCTTTCAGCTGGTTTTGCATCTGAACCCCTCATTTGTAGCAATAGCGAAAAATACATTGCATGGGTCAAAATTATCAATTTTTCTTTTATGCCAAAAATCATTAGGTAATAAGTAAAGATCATGTTCCATGAAGATATTTTGTAAATTCCCTACCGTAAATGTATCAACTTAATTTTTGATTATTAATATGCATTGCTAAGAGCTTAATTTGGACATTTTCAAATAGTTGTATCTAAATACAAACCTACATCACCATAAATACAAACCATACATCAATGGAAAGCTTATTTATTCAGCTTTCAGGTGATATATAAATCTCAATTTCAAAAAATTGACCCTTTATTACTGGTTTTGTGGTCCAGGGTCACATTTTTCTTAAGAGAGATTTACACAGGCACAATTTGTCTACAGAACAAATTTTAAGCATTTCAGGTCTGTTGCAGTGAATGAACGGCTCTTTAAAGTGTTTTTTTTTTTGGCTTTTCTGGCAGAACCTGACTGAGTTTAATACTGCTCATAACAAGCGCATCTCCACCCTCACCATAGAGGAGGGCAACCTGGATATTCAGAGACCCAAGAGGAAAAGGAAGAACTCCAGAGTGACCTTCAATGAAGAGGATGAGGTCATTAACCCAGGTAGAGTGATCAGCTGTAAAGAAAATTAGCATAACTCAATGAACCACACCAGTAGCATGCAAAAAAATAAAATAAAAATACAAGGTACTTTGGTTACCAAGACTATAACTGTTTAGCAAATAAATATTGCAAAAATGGAACCTTTGTGTTTGTGCTGACCAGGGGATACATGAGCCCATAAATTAACATCTAGGGGAAAAGAATAATGCTGGCCTTTACATTTTAAAGTACAGTGGAACTCTTATTTTGTAATGTCTTGCTTTACTAGTTCCAGCTGCAATTTTAATACAACCTAAATCCATAGTAAAGATTGTGATCTGCTAAATAAATAAAAATGAATAAAAACACATTTATATGTTACCCTGGACCACAAAACCAGTCTTAGGTCGCTGGGGTATATTTGTAGCGATAGCCAAAAATACGTTGCATCATATATTACTATTAAGATTATATTTCACATTTATTTTAAGCTCAGTTTTTGTTTATTTGCAATTAAACTAATTTAGTTACCAAGGCAATATTTGTAATTGTTTGTTTTTATCTAATATTTATATTTATATTTCATTTTATTTTAGCTTTATTTAGTACTGAATTTATAAAAATGACCACATTCAAAAGTTTACATACGCTTGATTCTTAATACTGTGTTGTTACTTGAATTTTTGTTTAGTGGTAGTTGCTCATGAGTCCCTTGTTTGTCCTGAACAGTTAAACTGCCTGCTGTTCTTCAGAAAATTCCTTCAGGTGCCACAAATTCTTTGGTTTTTCAGCTTTTTTGTGTATTTAAACCCTTTCCAACAATGACTGTAAGAGACTGTGATTTTGAGATCCATCTTTTTACCCTGAGGACAACTGAGGGACTCATATGCAACTATTACAGAAGGTTCAAATATTCACTGATGCTTCAGAAGAAAAAATCATGCATTAAGAGCTGGGGGGTGAATTTGAATTTGAAGATCAGGGTAAATTCTGGTACCTCTGGTAAACAATTAATATCGTCTGTAAGTTTTGAAGGGCAGTAATAAATGGGGAAAAAAAGAGATTTGGGCAAAATAAAAAAAAAAAACTTGCACATCTCCATTCTGTTCAAAAATTTTTCCTTCTGGAGCATCAATAAGTGTTTGAACCTTCTGTAATAGTTGCATGAGTCCCTCAGTTGTCCTCAGTGTTAAAAGATGGATCCCAAAACCATACAGTCATTGTTGGAAAGGGTTAAAATACACAAAAATGCTGAAAAAACACAGAATTTTTGGAACCTGAAGGATTTTTCTGAAGAACAGCAGTTTAACTGTTCGGGACAGACAAGGGACTCATGAACAATCACCTAACAAAAAATCATTCAGGTAACAACACAGTATTAAGAATCAAGTATATGTAAACATTTGAACAAGGTCAATTTTTTTTTTTTTTTCTATTATTTTCTTTTGTGGACTATATGTAAACATCTTTTATGTTATACTTAAAAAAACAACATGCATTTTGTATGCTCTCTCTTATTTTGGTAAAATTAACATTTTGCAGATTCCTCAAACTGTATGTAAACTTTTGACCTCAACGGTATCACCAGATACATAACATTCTTTTGTAAATAGGGAATTTAGAGGGTTTAAATATTAGTTGCTTTCTGTTTGTTATTTTGGCCTGGTCGGCTCCTGAAGTCAATTCCCGCACTTCTATTTGTAAAAATCATTGTTTTTTCATTAAACTATTGTTTATTTGCTTTCAAACTCCTCTGCGTCCTCGCACTCTTTCATGTTGTGCCTTCACCCTAGACGGGGCGTAACACTATATTTGGCTTTCTTTAATCATAGAAAGCCATCGTATGACTTAGGACTTGACTTTAAGCCTCTCTCACTATTTTTGTGACTTGCCATTTAACAATATTTGTTATAAACTCTTTTAGAGGACATCGACCCCTCTGTTGGACGTTTCAGAAACATGGTCTCAACAGCTGTGGTTCCTATTAAGGTAACTTCTCAAATCTCAAGTCATTCAAGCTTATGCAAAAAAAGAGAGTAATTTACATGTTTACATGCTTCTGTTTGTTTATCCAACAGAAGAAGAAAATGGGCGGTGGTAACGCGCTGGGAATCGAGGAAACTGTGAACCGACACATGCACACGTTCCCTTTGCAAGGGGGACTCTACAGAGACCTTCCACCTGCCAGTCATGAAGCCCAGTCCACAGGAGTTCCCGGCGGAGCCACGATCCTGGGAGGTCTGCCGTTACCCCTGCCCAACCCGGCCCCGGACGTGGACCTGGCCCAGGAGGCCCCGCCACCACCGCTCGTGCTCAATCCCACACCGTTACCCGGCCCGTACGCCTCCGACCCGCTCAGTGAACCCCGCAAGAAGAAGTACGCTAAAGAGGCATGGCCTGGGAAGAAGCCCACACCGTCTCTGCTCATTTAGCTGCGTGCTAATAATATCAGGATGAGTCTAACTCTTCTATCCTCATGAACTTTAATCTTGAATCTGGCGAACAGACTTTGATTTCAACTGTACCGATTTAATGCAAGGGATTTGTACGTTTTAAAAGATCTTTCCTCCAAAAATTAACATTGACTCACTCTCGTATCATTCCAGATTCATATTACTTCCTAAATCCTTTTTTGCATAGTTCAGTTTAAACAAAAAGAAAAAGTGCATTTTGACCTATTTTGCTCTGTTTCCCACAGCTTAATCTGGTCCTGGCCTTATTAATCATCCATGTTTTGTTAAAGGAACTGCTTTGACATTAGATCTTTTGTGTTTCACAGGAAGGTTGCAGTGACATGAGGGCGAGTAAATGATTAATGCATTTTGATTGATCTGTTTAAAATAGCAGTTTGAAAGTGTGTGAATTCAATGAAAAGCAAACAAAAGTACCCGATCCAAACAACAAAATGTGTCATGTTTAGCCTTAGATGGAAGTGGGTTTACCTTTTTAAATGTACTTTCTTCTTCTTTTTTTTTTATATCATTATTTATGTAAAATGTTCAGAAGATTTACCACTAGACAGCAAGTTGTTTCAAACTAGTTGTTTGGCCATCACACTTACATGAGCATCAGATCTGGTAGATCATCAAAAATCCTGTTAGGTTTTCAAAATGAAATGAAATTTTGCAATATTGTAACACTTTACCTTGTGACGATATTAACCTCAGCTGTTCCAGACTGTATTAGTTTCAAACACTCATTCCCCCTTGATATACAAACAGAGTGCAGTGTCGTTTCACATGAACTGTTGATGATAACGTGGTTCATCAGGGCTCAATGCAGACGGTTTTCACTGTCAAAGAAAGAAAAGTTTTATACTTGTTCTTTTTGGTACATTTGTTGTTTGTACATATCACTCACAATAAAAACCAGTGTATTTTTTATATATTTAAACCGATGCCGAAGTCTTTATCTTCAAATTGAGAGTGGCTGCTCATTTTATATTCATAACTGAGCCTTTAATTTTCTCCACAACTGGTTTGACTTTCAGTCTGGATGTCAGCAGCCACGTGATGTGTCATAAGTTGTCCATCTTGGCCTCTCATTGCTACAGCATCCCTTTTCTTTTTACAGGCATGTTCCTTATAAGAACTGACACTATAATTTTCACATATACAGCTGCAAGCAGCAATTATGGGGCCTAGTACAATGCACAAGTAAAAGTAGATTTGCAATCCCAGTGCTGATTTAAGTAAGTACCTTTGACACTTTTTGACTGATTGTGACCGTAAGTTCAGTGTCAATATATAAAATGTTTGCAGTCTTGCTTCCTGTTCTTCATCAGCACACTTTGTGCTATTTCTGGAGACAAGCGGCAGACCCCAAAATCTGTTTGGTGGCTTTTATGAAGTTTCAGTGCATCTACCTCTTCAACATCCCCTGACTGCATTCTGATGCTCATTAAAATTAACAAAGCAATTTATTCTTTAGTGGGGAAAATACGTTGTTTCATCAATAAGATTGAAATTTTAATAATGTCCATGACTTCTGTGGTTGGTGCAGACCTCTTTAGGATTGTGGGTAGTGAAATTTGAAATTAGTGACTTCTAAAGAGGTGTTTAACATCTAATAACTTCAGCGCTCATGATAGATCTGTACTGAAAGATTATATTTGTTTGAGGACAAAACGAATGGGATTTTTACATCCGGATTCCTTCTGCTGCACTCCAGCGACAGGAAATGATTTGTATTTTATCGTTCCACACTGCAGAGCATGTGGCTCACTTCTGCTTATAACTTCTGCCCTGCACTTATGTGAGGTGATTATTAGAAAGCTAAATTTGCTTGTAAATGTAAATCCATATTACGTGCTACACCAGATGTGTTTATATATATACACACAACCCACAGGCATAAATTATGAATCATATATGAATATGATTCATGCCCATGGGTGACATGTTGATTTACAAGGAATACATGCATACCCATGGATGAATCAGTCCCAGTCATAATTATCCTCAGAATACAGTACTACAATAAAAATATAAATAGGTTTAAAAAGTGCTCAAAGAGACAAAAAAGGAAAAAGACAGAAGTAAATGTGTATTTTGAACTGCAGGTCAATGACTTTCAATGATGTTTCTGATCTTCATGTTGAAAGATTACTGACATACAATACAGGGGGAATTCAGGCAAACTGGGACACTTTTTGCCATTGAGATGACCGGGGAAAATGTCCCAATTAAATTAAATTCACTCCTACAAATATATCTCATTATGAAGCAAACTGTAATTGTCGTACTACTGTTTTAAGTTTGTCTGATTTATAGCATGTAATAAAAGCATTTCTTGTTCATTTGTTTTACATGGTGGACATATTTGCTGTTAAGGGACAAATGAAACTGGTGAGAGTGTAAAAAAGTCGACAGGTCCTCAATGACAGAAACATTTGTTGACCAATTAACCACAGACAGCACAAGTCTTTGATTTACAAATCTGTGATGAAATTAGTGTTGGAATTGAGTGGGGGGTGGGGGGGATCCTCTGTTTTTTTTTAAATAAAACTATAACACTTAAAACATAAAACTTGTGAAAATGAAACTTAAATGAAACGATTCGATTGCTGTAGTAAATTTAGACCTGCTCACGTTACATCATATTTTATTTTTACGCGTTTTTACATCTTGTTCATTATAACCAATCACACATGACTCTGTTGATCTTACAACATAGTGGCCAATTAGAGGTATTCAGAATAGTTCAATAAACTATAAGTTAATATTAAGAGACACGTTTTAGACACCATATTGCCTTTTTTTTTGTTCTATTTCGCAAACAAATATGGTTCCAAACAAAGCCACAGCACTGCTTTTAGTCTCTGAACAACATGATAGTGTTCCGTTCCTGAATGAATCAACCGTTTGAATGATTCGGTTCAATCGCAATGACTCGCTTATTAACAGTGAATTACTGCCGCCTACTGCTGATTTTAATTTTACACTTAAAGTACCTTTCTTTTCTTTTTTTTTTTTTTTAATAATTTCAAAAATCAGCATTCAACGTTTTAGAATTAAAATATAAAAACATTATTCATGCATTTGTAACTGCAGGTTAAATGCATTCATGTCCTGCATTAAACAGTGGGTAAATACATCTAAATGCTACTTCAGATGCACTGTTTTCCGTATTATTATTATTATTATCATTATTAGCCTATTACTATTGGTTATGATTTATACTTGTGTATATTCATTTTTTTTCCCTTCAATTCGATCTCTTAACATTCTTGAATGTAAATGATAGTCTACTGTAAATGCTCGACATGCCAATAAAGCTCTGCTATATGACCGGCATTTTTTACTGAAATGCAGTTTAATGGTTTAATTTAACATATTTCATTTTATTTTGGCTAATTAATAGAATATAATTATAAATACTATATTCATTATTTTATTTGTAAATGAAAGCACACTCATTATCGTCACACACGAGCAAAAATACAATCATAAAGTCAAAACTTTATTGGCATAGTTGTCAGGCGTTTACAAAATATAGCCCTAACCAGTTATTAAAATAATAATAATAGCTAATAATAATAATAAATTATATAATAACTGGTTAGGGCTATATTTTTATAGTCTATTTACTGTGTATTTGATTTATTTTGCAAATACTGTAAACGCCTGACAATTATGCCAATAAAGTTTTGATTTTATGATTGTATTTATGCCTGTATGTGACGATAAATGAGTGTGTTTTCATTTAAAAATGAAACTTGAATGTTGAATTCTGCATAGTGATTTCAGTTCCCATGAATTTTGAGCTGAACATTTGTAAAGTTTTTACAAATTCGACAATCACACACAAATTTTCATGTAAAATGATATAAAAACTGCTGTACCTCCACCAGCACTTCCTGCTTCACAGCTCATCACATGTAGTTTGGTGCAGAAACCTCTCCGTTCCACCTTAAAAAATGCTATGCATCTAGGTTCCTCTACTGTTCGTAGTCTGTTTTAAAGCGCTGAACTAGATTATCACAACACAAAATCTAAAGAATTTTAAATGTACTATTTTAATTTTATGGATCCATGAACTTGACACATGGGATTATACACATAAAGGTACATCAGTTATAAATTTCTGCGTGTTATATTTATCATTTGTTTGTATTTTTAATTTTAAAGTTTATTGTCAGTTCACATACTATGTGCATATCGCCACCTATTGGCCTTATCTGAACAGTGAGCCTTAATCTTTTATAACACTGAAGGCTGATAGACATTGTACAGTATCTTAAAACCAAATCCTGTTGCACCACCCAATTTCAATCTACATTTATTTTGTCATTTTCAAGGATATGTTAAATATGACACAGCACGTCATAACCCAGGGTCATTAATGGAGAGTATAAAACAGGTAAACACTGTATTCAGGAATTTATTTAGACTCCAGTACGAAAGGCATTAGTTAGGATGAACGCATATGCTCCTGGATTAAATATAAATTTTAGTGTCATGTTGACGTATAGAGACAATGCTGAATCCATCCTGTACATGTGGGTATATTTTGGTAATGTAAAACTAAAGTCTCAGATTGAATGATTAATTAATAAACGGTATCCATCCATGTATTTTCTGTTCTGTTGTATTAATGAGATGCTATTTTACTTTGTATTAACATTTTGATTTTTAGATCACATTTATAACATTTTAATTTTAAAACCTTTATCCTTTTTTGTGTTTTTGTTCAATTATTTTAGGATTTATGTAAATGAGAAATGCAACTAACTGGGTTTAGTTTTAGTTGACTGTAAATTATAACCCTAATTAAATAATGCCTAATGTTTTGATGATTTTATTTTGTCTCTCTTCTCCTTTCCTGATGAAAACATGCTGGTTTAGGCTCCATCTAGTCTCTTTGCTGCTACAGAATTACAATCAGTTACCTACATTTATCCTGACAGTACAATCCAACTGTCCAATGAACAAGAAGTCATTGAGATGAGTGTGATGTGATTGGTCACCTGTTGACTGTAGCCAGGGATGCTGCTCAATGTCCTGTAAGATGGGACGGTCGTCTTCTGCTGCTTTAAGACACCATCTGATCAACTGACGGCAATCTGTGACACACAACACAGTACTTCAGTAACACAACATCAACTACTTGTCGCTCTGGCTATGATTTCTGTCTGTGAACAGCTGAATGTTTGTCATCTCTTACCTGCAGACAGGTGTCTAGGGAAGCGCAGTCTGCGAACCCTCCGTGCGCTTCTGAAAGGTAGAGAACCGCACAGGAGCTGGTACAGCGTCACACCCAGCGACCAAGCAGTAGCTGGTCCTGCACGATAGCTGTGGGAACGAAACCACTCCGGAGGGGCGAATGAAAGAGTGCCTGAGAGACCCGAGAGGAGGAACAGATCAGCTGATTATCCACATTCAAAATTCATCAAATTCCACAGAATATCATAGTGAGATCTTTTCCTAACCAACCTGCAAACTCTTTATACTCCGAGTCCTTCAGGAGGTGTCCACAGCCAAAGTCCAGCAGCTTGATCTCGTTGGTGTCGGTGCAAATGAGCAGGTTCTGTGGCTTGACGTCTCGGTGGAAGACGCCGCAGCTCTCGCAGTGTTTGAGAGCGTTGATGAGCTGCATGAGCACCCTCTTGGCCTGGCTCTCATCCAGACAGCCGTTCTCCTCACAGAAACTGTGGAGATCCTGGCAAGGATCCGGGCGTTCCAGGATCATGACGTAGCGGCCGGGATGTTCAAACCACTCCAGCAGCTTCAGGACATTGGGACAGGCAGGAGCCAAACTGACCCGGGTCATCAACGCGACCTCCAGCGGCAGCAGACCCTGACCTTCCTGCAGCGGCAGAGGAGACATGTGATCCTTTCATCATCGCTAGAGGACTGAATGTAGATGTATGTGTGTAATAAACCAATAAGACTCCACTTACAACTTCAATGTCCTCATGCTCCTCGTCTTTAGTGACATACTTGACGGCGACCTGCAGACAGATGAACCACAGTAAATTACACCTGCTAATTATGACAGTAACCTCATGCTCTGTACAGATGAAATACGGTTTATGCCTCAATTGTCACGAATAAGGAAAGAAAATATCTTACTGGCAATCCATCAGAGCTGCGGGTCCCAGCAAACACAGAGCCTAATCCACCTTGACCCAGCATTGGGCCCTTTATATATGCATCTGCAACATACGATCATAAGAAACGTCTTCAATAGAAAACAGGTGACAGTATCTAAAACTGTACAAATGTTTTACATCAATTAGTGAATAACCATGTTCAATGGCAAATCATGTAGTAATTCAGCAATGTCTTGAGCATAATCCTGACCTTCACGAGAGCATTTGGTGGGTGTCTCGTATGAGGTGGAGGGATCTTCATCCTCCAAGCTCTGCCGCTTCCTCTTCCTTTGAGTCGACTCAGAAGGCAGAGGAGCGATATAGCCGGGCAGCTCTGGACTCCATGGCTGGGTTGGGTTTGACAGTGCTTTCTGGATGTAGTCACCACACTGTCCTCCAACCTCCTGACCAGCAGCCATCTGGGTGAAGGCAGCAGCGGATCTGGAGCGGCCCAAGGCTGAAAGAGCAGCAGCAGTTTACAATCTATTTCACACAATTTGACATTGTGCTTGTTGTTAACATCATTATTATAACACTGTATATCACAGGGCTGTTAAATGCTTGATGAACACACTCTGTGTTGTGCAATTATGTTAAAGTAAACACACAGTTATGAAGTAGTTCAGGTCTGTCAACTGCATTACAGTTTCATATCATATCACCAAATTATTTCAGTTATTTTCTTACAGCAGCAACTGAACCAAAACCCACAAAAACTCTGACTAAGCAAACAAATAATACAAATGAGACTAAAAATGACAAACAATTTCCATGTTTTTGGCACGAAATCATTCTTTAATTATCTCTATTAATCATACCATAACAATAAAAACATGAAAAATTAAAACACTCACCTCGTCTTTCGCC
Organism: Labeo catla; assembly: GCA_012976165.1. Taxonomy (NCBI): domain Eukaryota; kingdom Metazoa; phylum Chordata; class Actinopteri; order Cypriniformes; family Cyprinidae; genus Labeo; species Labeo catla. The sequence continues at coordinate 14,239 of VONZ01000052.1, read as the reverse complement.
CATGTGAGCCATCGAAAATATCCTGAAGAATCTCCTTCACAATGAGAGAGGAAAAAAGAAAAGAAAAGATGAAAACAAAAGAAAAGAAAGAAAGCAAAGAAAAAAAAGACAAGTAACACAAACACTTCCAATCAAATAAAAACAAATAAATGAAATAAAACTCTCCTGAGAAATAATGTGAGCTTCTTCAGAAAGTCAAGTCAAAGAAAATATCCTCCGAACTCCACAGAAATGCTCCGAACTCCTTCAAGAATCACTTTTCTCCGCATATAAAAGTTTGCATCCAAAGTCTCGCCTTCAAACAACCCAACAATCAGAAATCGACGGGTTTCAGCGTTTATATCTGTTGCTATAGCAACTCAAATTCGATTCACGCACATTCAAGATTAAGCTGCGGACTGTAGCGCGATGACGTCGTGTACGTGAGATATGTGTAAAATAAAACCTCCATAATTTTTGTTTCTAAAGACTAAAGCTGGAAAAAAAAAATGAATTTTTACTGAGAAAATTAATTAAAACGTAAGATTATTTTCCGTATGTTTTTTATTGTATGTTTTTGAATCTACATTAACTAATAGACTATGTCTTAACGAAAAACACTACAATTAAAAAATATATATAATTTCTCCATGCATAAAATTGTACTTTTGTGCAAAGGTGTCCTAAAAACAATATGTATATAAAACATAATTTAGATTTTTCTCTTTTTGTCTAGCTTTTGTTCTGACATATAAATAACATTTTAAAAAATGAAATATTTTAAAATGGGGATGAGTGTACTGTATATTTCTTATCTTTTCAATAGTACTATTAAGTTTTTTTTTAGTTTTTTTTTATTAACATTTATGTGCTGATTAATAAAGTGAATTAATGTCAAATTAATGAGGTTTATTAACGAACACATAATTTGTTAATTAATTAAGGAGTAAGGAAGTTAATAGAGATTTAGTATTGTTTTAAAATAAAAAAACACTCAATAGACATTACAAAAAAAGTAGCTTCAGAATTCATTTTATTCAACATTCAAAAATAAAAATGAATACTTAAATATGAAATGGTTTAAAAAAAAAAAAGAAACCATACACTGAATATAAAACTAAAAGTGCCAGTAAGTGGTGGCAAATCACTGTCTTAATATTTTAATTGATTCATTCATTCAATCGATTTGTTCAAGTGACCGATTCATTCTGAAAGGAAGCAAGTGATTGGCTTTATGAACGGCTCACTGAATCATTGACTCACTCGATTCATTTAAAAACCTTGATTCATTCAGTAATGAAATTAAATAAGCTGTAATGTAGCCTATTTTCTGCAATCGCTCAAGTAACGTCAGTATGATCCATTTCCATCTCCATATTATGCATTGGCTACTTCCTGATCCTCCTTGGTTGTTTCCGTCTACATTGTTTGTCACCTGCAAAGGCAAGATGGTTATACTTAAATTAACTGTTTAACTTTGTATCTGATGCTCACCTGTGATTTGTTGATGCTTGATGTTTACATATTCCAGTAAACTTGCATTTGAGTTAATTTTACATCATTAAAATACTCTGATACCATGACAGATACTCAACAAATGCTGCATTTTTTTGTCTTCACACTTAATACTTTTGAGTCGACAGAGTACACTTGGTTTATTTTTTTCCCCACTGAACCTTTATCAGAGTTTGTCCTTAGAATGCAAAAAAGTAAGTGTAAATACATAAACTTACATAACTAAATGGTCCTCATCACTAATGGTGCACACACTACTATACACAGTGTTGACACAAGATGTGCTGAGCATATTTGGCTTGCAATACAAGCGTCTTCTATCATTGCAAGCATCTTTTCTTTTTTTAATTAAATTAAATTCAAGTTTATTTGTATAGCGCTTTTCATGATACAACTTATGCACTGCAAAATGTGGTAGTTTTGTATGTTGTTTCAGGGTTGGCATCATCTGAGGTCCTCTGAGGGGTTGGCATCGTCTCTTCTCAGGTGTTTGGTCATCTCAGATCTTTGTAAGGGTTGGATCTAGACGGTTGAGTACTTTCTAGTTTCCTCAGGATGCCCATCCTGTGGCAGAAACAGAGAAGCAAATAGAGAAAAATTAGCATAGCTGCTGTTCCAATCAAACAAAAGAATGATGATGTGGATTTGATCAGATATCGATGAAGTACAGGGTTATGAGATGCATTATGTGAATGCTTGGCTAAAGAGATGTGTCTTTAATCTAGATTTAAACAGAGAGAGTGTGTCTGAACCCCAAACGTTATCAGGAAGTCTATACCAGAGTTTGGGAGCCAAATGAGCAAAAGCACTGCCTCCTTTAGTGGACTTTGCTAACCTAGCTACTACCAAAAGTCCACTAGAGTCTTGCAACCTTAGAGAAAGTGATGGATTGTAGCGTGATAGAAGACTAGTTAGACATGCAGGAGCTAAACCATTAAGGGCCTTATAAGTAAGTAGTAATATTTTGTAACTGATACAGAACTTAATAGGTGGCCAGTGTAGAGACTGTAGATTTGGGGTAATATGATCATATCTTCTTGACCTGGTAAGGACTCTAGCAGCTGCATTTTTGACTACCTGTAGCTTATTTATTGAACATACAGGACAACCATTTTTTGTTGCTCATGAAAAAGCTTTTAAAAAGTCTGTGTAATGATAAATATTGCATTTAATTCACTTCATCTGTGATAGTGCATGCAAACACCGCGAGAGTGTCACTAACGAGAGCAGAAAGTGTCCGACTTGACAGCTACGTTTTCAACTCTGCCTGTGACTGCTCTCGGCTAATCTCGTTGATCGCCGTCTGTAGCCGTAGATGAAGTCGAACACACCTAATGCAATGCATTAAGACACATGACAAACAAAGAAACATTAAACAAGGACAACACAGACAAAGCTGCCAGGGGAGAGCCCTGACAAGATGATAAAGACCATATTAAGTGTTAATGTTTTTCTATGGGAGGAAAACACTTAATGAGAGACTTTGTGCATTGCGTTCATATTCTGCTGTTCTGTGGCCACGGATTTGCGGGTCTTGTCTTCACCTTGTGGTTACTGTTGTAAAATGTTGAGAGATTCAATAATTATAAAAAAAAACAGACTGCAAGTCACGTCACTTGCGGAAATGCATGTCTGAGAGTGCACGTCTGAAAATGCAAGTGCATGTCTGCAGTCAGACCCCATCATAACAGTTATTTGAGAATTGGCTTACTAGTCATATGGAGCGTAGCATCCTGGAGATGTTGTCTGACAGGAGTCCCACTCCGACTCTGCTGGGATGCAGGCCATCAGCACGAAAGAGCCTAGGACGTTCCCAGAAAAGACTCCAATTATTAAGAAGACTGAAGACTGGAGGCGGCGGAGGGAGAGAGGTCCTCGCCTGGGGCATCTCGCATCTTCTGCTGCATGGGGCCTGTGCAGAGAAACACACAGAGTAGAGGTGTTGGGAGTGTTAATATCACACTGCAAACTTACCACAGACTTGTGAGCGGCAGCCTGGGATGTTTCCAGCGCAGCTCTCCGCTCTCACAGCGAGTGCAGCTCGAACGTGTCCTCACCTGCACTCAAAGCTAGTCACAAATCTGCCATTAAAGCAAGTAACAATGAGTAAAATGGGCTAGATGCTAAAGGGCTAGTAGCGGAAAAATCCAAATAAAAATAGTGATAATGTGCTTCGATTGTTTTTGTTGTAGAGAACAACATATTCACACATCATAGAAATGAATATGATGGTGTATAAAGTTGATTTTCAGATTAAAAAATAGACGATAAAGAATTAACATGACAGAGTTCCAACTCAAAACATGCGGCAGCAACAAACAAGAAGTCTTAAACATTTGCAAGCCACTTTAGCACCTCACAAACATGATCCACTGCGACTCTAATTTTGCTTTTCTCGCTGCACTACTTGATCTTCTGTGCTTTGAAACTGAAAGTACTCCATTTATTCTTCATTTATAACTTGCTGGTAGAAGCTTCTTCAAAGCTGATGTTAATGCAGTCATCAAGATGTTCTTTACATTGAGTTTCCTTATTTTGATGCATTCCAAGCCAAGTTCAAATTCTGAGTTTTCTCTTGCTGATAGTTGTGCCTCAAAACTCATACAATCATACACCAATTTTCATTTCTTTGTTGATACTTCTGGGGACTGAAGTTAGTGAACTGGTGGCATGATCATCAGACATCAGCATCCTACGTCAGGAGAACGACAAGCAAATCCTCCAATAAACTTCGCATCTGAAACACACACACACACACACAGCGCAGAGCAACATAAACAAGCTTACGCAGCGCAGCGTACAGTACATAACAATATCACTAAGTTATCTTATGGCTGCTACTTCTCTTTTTTTCCACTGTGCAAAACACCAGAGAGAATCATAGCCACTTTCAGCACTGTGGAAGTTCATCTCATTTTTGAAGGACTTACCACTATTTTTCAAGCTGTTTCAGATACATGTTTCTGCCCCTTAATTCTGAACACATTATATATGAATGAATAAAATTCACAAATGACATATCCTGCAAAGTGATGTTGCACTTGTAGTGCTGGATGGTGAAATGGAGCATCCAGGAGCAGATGAAACTGATGTGTCAGAGGTGTAGAGGTTCAAGTTAAATTACATAAATATGATGACAAAATTGGCAGTGATACTATATGCCAGGGATAGGCAACATCGGTCCTGGAGTGCTCATGTCCTGCAGAGTTTAGAGTTTCTGCAGAGAAAAAAAACAGACCTGGCTATAGCCTTAGAGATCCTGAAGACATTGATTAGCTTGTTCAGGTGTGTTTGATTAGGGTTGGAACTAAACATTGCAGGACAGTGGCACTCCAGGACCATCGTTGCCTATCCCTGCTATATGCCATATCCCTCGTACCTTTTATTGCGAAACCCTACACAATATAAATAAATGTGTATGTCTGTAAAAAGATTTGTACATTATGCCTCCAAAAACTCACTGTGAGTTAGTCAGTTTGTTTTCTGGCTTCTACTGGTCCCAGAAAGCCATCAAGATCCTCTTCTTTTTAGGTCCTCTATGGCTTGCTGTGAAATAAACACCACCCACAGATTGTGGTACTCCTCTGGCACTCCAGACAAATCACTGGGGTCCTCCTGAAACACAGAAGCAGAAGATACAGCAGAAACAGCAGACACTAGACAGTTAACATGACACGACAGATTCCATGACATACTAGTCCCATCTGCCCAGTTCATCTGAGGGTTATGCTGCACTAGCCATGGATGACCCAAAACTACAAAAGTAAAAGGAGACTGAAGAATAAAAAAAGATGATTGTCTCTTGATTATTGATTACTGACTCGGAGGGCCCTCAAAAGAATACGGCCATCTAGGACATAGACGGTGGGAGGGTCTTTCAGCTCTTGTAAGGAAATGCCACCAGAGCCTGCTCCAGAGTCAATGAGGGCGGTTCAGGAGAAGGAGGAATTCCCCCAGCGCAGAAGAGCAGCAAGGGATGTGCGATTCTTTGAAGCAGAAGAGTGTAGTGACACTTACCAGTACTCCCCGATCTACTGACAAACACTGACTTTTACAAGGCAGACAGGAGCAAAGTGACCAGCAACACCACAGTGCAAACAGAATCTATTCTGAATGTAGTGTTGGTGTTCTGCAGAAGAAATACAGATGCCTCCTTGTTGCAAAGGTTCAAGACCCAAAGAGGACTCTGAGGTGGTGACAGCAGTGGAGGAAGCGGCTCGTGGTTTCTCACTATAAGCTCAAACCACTTATCTATGTGGATAGCCAGCTCAGCCAACTGATTTCTGAATTTCACAGGAGTAAATCTCATCCTTGAGGCTCATGTTGAGTCCCTCCAGAAAACGTATAATCAGAGCTGGTTCATTCCACTCGCAGGTAGCCGCTAGCTTGTGAAATTCTATGGTGTAATCAGAAACAGATCACCTCAGAAACAGAGTTCAGGGAGAGCAGGGCAAGATGAGCACTTGAGATTAAAAAGTATTTAAATTGTATTTTTTAATGAAAATAACCGATTGTTTCACTAGATAAGACCCTTCTTCCTTGGCTGGGATCATTTACAACCGCATTTCAGATCATTTGAAGCTGCATTTAAACTGCATTTTGGAAGTTCAAAATCAGGGCACCATATCAGTCCATTATAAGGAGAAAAATACTGAAATGTTTTCCTCAAAAAACAATTTCTTTATGACTAAAGAAAGACATGAACATCTTGGATGACAAGGAGGTAAGTACATTATATGTGAATCTTTGTTTTGGAAGTGGACTTCTCCTTTAAATATGGCATAATGGGCTGATAAACAATGTGATTCACTATAAAAAAATGCATAGACTGAAGAATTTTTACTTTGCCATTTTATTTTCTCATGAAGTCACTATGTGAAATGTTATGGGTAAATGACTCAGAAAAGACTAAAGTTAAACCACTGCATCCTATGCATTTTGTTCTAACATTTTCTAAGCAATTTATTTATTTACTTATTTATTTTGTGCAATTTGTTTTTATTTTAACGTTTATTGACACATCACCACCTACTGGCCTTATTTGACCAGTGAGCCTCAATCTCTTCTGACGCTGAAGGCTGATAGGCATTGCTGTTGCACCTGGACAATTTTAATCTTTATTTTGCTGTCATTTTCAGCGGTATGTTAAAGTGCCCCTATTATGCCATTTTAAAGGTTGCTAATATTGTTTTAATAGACTCCCAAAACAGGTTTACATGTATGCAAGGTCAAAAAACACTTCAGTTTTCTCCAAAAATAGATTTAATTTTGCCCCATTTCTAAATGATTCATAAACGACTCGTGCGAAGCAGTTCGAAGAATCAGTCTCTCTAAACCCCTCCTTTTCGTGAGCCCTCACTGCTGTGATTGGTCAGATGGCGCAGTCCTTTATGATTGGTCTACCCCGTACAGCGTGTCGGAAAACAGCCCTGGATACTTGTCAATACATAGAAAAGATGGCATTGATTTTACCATACCAATTCCAGCCAGAGTCCGATGATGAAACGGCTGAAGTGCCTGATCGACAAGTTAGTACGGTCTACCGTGGAAAGTGCTCGCAATTTGCTTATGTAAGCGAACCGGGCACACCTCTGTGTTGTAAACTTCAGCATTGTATAATGCATTAAAGCGGTTTCACACCGAACGCGGAAAGCGCTGCGCTGGCCGCTGGGTTCAGTGAAGCCCTTCAAAGCGCAGCGGCAAAAGTTCATTTGAACTTTGTCCAGGTGCGCGCTCCACTGCGCGTGCGCTTTGGTCGAGACAGAAACAAGCCGTCCTCAGGGCGGAAGCAATTAAAACGAATGGGTTTCATAGCACAGCCCTTTTCGCATTCGGTGTGAAAGCCGCTTCGTGCGCCATCCTTTATCATTACTCCAACTAATGAGACAGACAGACAGTCAAGCTGCATCAATCACAAATTGTCAGACTACAGTGGGTCCACAGCTGAACAACAGAAGCATGAATTAGCCGGTTAGCAAGACATGTGCAGGGTTGTTAAACAAGTGACATACACAACTACGTATTTTGAACGATCGCTAGAAAATACAATCTTTGTAGATTCATCATCTTTTGGAAGTGAATATAAAACAATTTTACTCGCAGCGTAGGATACAGCATCTTCTGTATAATGTACGTGTAAATTTCCAAGTGAGGTAAACCACATGGAAATTTGACTGTTTGTGGGCGGGCAAGTTGTTCGCGACGTAGAACGTGGGTGGGCATTATGCAAATATGTACACTAGTTGGGATGAACATATATACTCCTGGATTAACCTTAAGGCTTTTAGTTATAAATTTTAGTGTTACCTTGATATTCTATAGAGAAAATTCTGAATCCATTCTGTGATATGAGATGTGGATGTAGTTTGATAATGTATCAGTAAAACTAAAATCCCAGACTGTATGATTAATTAATAAACAGTATCCATCCATGTATTTTCTGTCCTCATTTTAACTGGTGCTTTAGTATCAGTGAGAGTCAGGGTTATGTCTTGTGTTTGTGTTTGCTTGAGTTTGACTTTGAGTTGGTTTTCACTGTTCCTAGATCAGTTTCCTTTGTCTGTGTTCATTAGTCACTATGGTTACTTATGGGTTAATTAGTGTTTGCACCTTATGTTCAATTAGTTCATTGGTTTGTTTCAGTGTATTTAAGCTCTATGTTCATTTCAAATATTTGTTCACGTTTAGCGTAGATGATTCTGTTCATGTCTAGTGGTTTTTGTGTAAATAAAGTCTAACTGCTGCATTTAGATTGTCTACTTTCATCTTTATTTTTAACAAGCTGTGACAATGAGATACTTTTATAGTTGTAATTAACATTTTATTAACATTTTGATTTTTATATACAGTTATATACAGTTTTTATATACAGTTTATTTTATTTCAAGTAACAAATATTTTTATATAGCATTTAGTAAAATATAAATTATAATCCTAGTTAAATAATGCCTAATGTTTTGATGTTTTTATTTTGTCTTCCTTTTCCCTTCCTGAAGAAAACAGCTACATGCTGGTTTAGGCTCAGTCTGGACCGGATCTCTGTAGCATCATGGCTCTGGTTTGTACAGAATTACAACCAGTTACCTACATTTATCCTGACAGTACAATCCAACTGTCCAATGAACAAGAAGTCATTGAGATGAGTGTGATGTGATTGGTCACCTGTTGACTGTAACCAGGGATGCTGCTCAATGTCCTGTAAGCTGGGACGGTCGTCCGCTGCTGCTTTAAGACACCATCTGATCAACTGACGGCAATCTGTGACACACAACACAGTACTTCAGTAACACAACATCAACTACTTGTCGCTCTGGCTATGATTTCTGTCTGTGAACAGCTGAATGTTTGTCATCTCTTACCTGCAGACAGGTGACTAGGGAAGCGGAGTCTGCGAACCCTCCGTGCGCTTCTGAAAGGTAGAGAACCGCACAGGAGCTGGTACAGCGTCACACCCAGCGACCAAGCAGTAGCTGGTCCTGCACGATAGCTGTGGGAACGAAACCACTCCGGAGGGGCGAATGAAAGAGTGCCTGAGAGACCCGAGAGGAAGAAGAGATCAGCTGAATATCCAGATTCAAAATTCATCAAATTCCACAGAATATCATAGTGAGATCTTTTCCTAACCAACCTGCAAACTCTTTATACTCCGAGTCCTTCAGGAGGTGTCCACAGCCAAAGTCCAGCAGCTTGATCTCGTTGGTGTCGGTGCAAATGAGCAGGTTCTGTGGCTTGACGTCTCGGTGGAAGACGCCGCGGCTCTCGCAGTGTTTGAGAGCGTTGATGAGCTGCATGAGCACCCTCTTGGCCTGGCTCTCATCCAGACAGCCGTTCTCCTCACAGAAACTGTGGAGATCCTGGCAAGGATCCGGACGTTCCAGGATCATGACGTAGCGGCCGGGATGTTCAAACCACTCCAGCAGCTTCAGGACATTGGGACAGGCAGGAGCCAAATTGACCCGGGTCATCAACGCGACCTCCAGCGGCAGCAGACCCTGACCTTCCTGCAGCGGCAGAGGAGACATGTGATCCTTTCATCATCGCTAGAGGACTGAATGTAGATGTATGTGTGTAATAAACCAATAAGACTCCACTTACAACTTCAATGTCCTCATGCTCCTCGTCTTTAGTGACATACTTGATGGCGACCTGCAGACAGATGAACCACAGTAAATTACACCTGCTAATTATGACAGTAACCTCATGCTCTGTACAGATGAAATACGGTTTATGCCTCAATTGTCACGAATAAGGAAAGAAAATATCTTACTGGCAATCCATCAGAGCTGCGGGTCCCAGCAAACACAGAGCCTAATCCACCTTGACCCAGCATTGGGCCCTTTATATATGCATCTGCAACATACGGTCATAAGAAACGTCTTCAATAGAAAACAGGTGACAGTATCTAAAACTGTACAAATGTTTTACATCAATTAGTGAATGACCATGTTCAATGGCAAATCATGTAGTAATTCAGCAATGTCTTGAGCATAATCCTGACCTTCACGAGAGCATTTGGTGGGTGTCTCGTATGAGGTGGAGGGATCTTCATCCTCCAAGCTCTGCCGCTTCCTCTTCCTTTGAGTCGACTCAGAAGGCAGAGGAGCGATATAGCCGGGCAGCTCTGGACTCCATGGCTGGGTTGGGTTTGACAGTGCTTTCTGGATGTAGTCACCACACTGTCCTCCAACCTCCTGACCAGCAGCCATCTGGGTGAAGGCAGCAGCGGATCTGGAGCGGCCCAAGGCTGAAAGAGCAGCAGCAGTTTACAATCTATTTCACACAATTTGACATTGTGCTTGTTGTTAACATCATTATTATAACACTGTATATCACAGGGCTGTTGATGTTTGTTGTTTGATTCTGGTTGATGAACTTTCTATGGTGTGTAATTATGTTGAAGTAAAGCACAGCTATGAAGTAGTTCCAGGTCTGTTGACCGCATTACAGTTTCAGATCACTTCGCCAAATAATTTCGCTTATTTCCTACAATAGCAGTTAGGACACAACTTTTAACAGGCAAACAAATGTTACAATTAAGACAAAAAAACACTAAATCACATAACGTACATGTTGTCAGTGCGGCTCAGCGGTTGACATTTTTGTTCAAATAGTTGCGCAACTTTAAAGTTTGGTGACATTTAACTGGCAATATTCGAGATCATTTTGTTAAACTGCACACATTCATTAATGTTAGGGTTGTCCAACAATATACAACATCATAACATAAACATACCAATAAAAACGTGAAAAAATAAATCACTTACCTTGTCTTTCACCCATGTGAGCCATCGATATCCTGAAAATCTAAATGAGAGAAAAGAAAAGAAAAGATGAAAACAAAAGAAAAGCAAGAAAGCAAAGAAAAAAGACAAGACAACAAAAAGACAACAGAAACACTTCCAACCGAATAAAATCAAATAAATGAAATTAAACTCTTCTCAGAAATAATGTAAGCTCCTTCAAAAAGTCAACTCCAAGAAAATATCCTCCGAACTCCACAGAAATGCTCCGAACTCCTTCAAAAATCACTTTCTCAGCACAAAGTCTGTCGCAGATAAAAGTTTGTATGCAAAGTCTCGCCTTCAAACAACCCAACAATCAGAAATCAACGGGGTTCAGCTTTTATATCTGTTGCTATAGCAACTCAAATTCGATTCACGCACATTCAAGCTTGCGCTGCGGACTGTAGCGCGATGACGTCGTGTACGTGAGATATCTGTAAAATAAAACTTCCATAATTTTTGTTTTTAGAGCTGGAAAACTGTTTTTTTTTTACAAAGAAAATGCATTAAAACGTAAGATTAATTTCCGAAAGTGCTATTTATTTATTTATTCATTTATTTATTTGTGTTTTGTCACTTCCGGCGGCATCTCCAGCAGCCAGGGAGTTTCTTAACTGACCAGTTGCATAATTTGATGTAATATTTTTTATTTTAAAATGTAAATTTCAACAAAATAGCGTCAAATACCATACGACTGTCATTTGTAAGCATTAATCATAATTTCTCCGAGAAGGTAAGGGTGGCAGTGTCTCCTCAAAAAATATTACAAAAGTAAAACAATGCAAATATGACGAAATATAACATAAACGTCACTCGTTTTTATAAAGTAAAACTGTCCAACAGCGACACCCGCAGGTAAAGTTACAGCGGGGGCTTTCCTCCCTTCAGCCCATAGACTTATAACAAAGAGCCCATAGCCTGTCCTGACTTTACTGGAGGGTAATTGAGATGAATGGGGGAAAGTCACTTGGGCAGTGCCTCCATCGGTTATGATTGGATGTGATTGGTTCTGCAATAAATCCCACTTCTTGTTTTTGCCTGAATGAAGAAAACTGACTAATATATAGTAAGTAAACAACAAACTCACCCGCTTAGATATCACTGCTTTGTGTCATGTCAAAATAAAACTTGAAATGGCCTGAAAAATTGATGACTGTGTCTGTTTTTAGTGAGCATTCAGCTTGAAGAAATGAATATATAAGATATATCTTCCTGTATGTGACAGTATTTACAAAGCTTTATGACCATAAAACTGATTATTAAAAAGAACAGCTGAAAATCAGTTCACTAATAAAAACTAACATGAACAAACAACATATATTACTGTATTTATCAATCTTTGTTATTGTAAGTTAATAAAAATAATAAAAATGAGTAGTACTTTTAAAAATATAATCCCTAATTTGAAGAAATCTAAAAAAAAAAATTAAATCTGGGCAGTTTATTTATTTATTTTTTTTAAATCTTCAAAATACATTAAAGAACCTTTAATAAACAAATCACTGAGTCTGTATATCCCATAAGTGTTCCAAGTTTTAAAACTGGAAATCAGACTCAAAGCCAGATTTAAAGACCTTTACACCAAGTCATATGTAAAGCCTGCAGAACTCACTAAAGGACATGTTGAGCAAATGTGAAATATCCTCAGAATAGGCTGTCAAATGTGAACAACTCAACAACGCTGCAAACAACTATGGATTTCATATAGCGTCTTTCCAGTATTTTTATTATTATTTTTTTTGAGAATAAGGGTACTCTGAACAGTAGCATTTTTTTCAGTGTTCACAAATAAAACAGACAAAGAGTATCAGTTTGGGAGAACAAGAGTGAAATTTGATGCAGTAATAGGACAGTGGAAATGTCAGTGTCAAAGAACAGGAAGATCACACTGTTGTACATCGAATGATGGGAATGTGGTGGATTTTTCAGGAGTCCCCAGGCATCTTAGTGTCCACCTCAGAGATTCAAGCAGAGGACATGGACGATTTGGAGACTCACATGGTTTAAAGCGGCATCATGTGCGAGACACACGATATGAGCACACGAAAAATCAGTGTCATGACAGTCATGCAATCAGTGTTATGACAGAATACCTTTCAAAACAAAAACAAACAAGTCTATACTTTTGCATGAATGTATCCTTCATGATATCTTTAATGACAGTGCATGAAGCATGAAACATTTATGTATGTAGTGCTTCATTACAACTGTACTATAACGTATTAAGCATTAACATACTACTACTACACACAAAGTGCTTTACAGTGGTATCAGGGATCTCTCCTCAAACCACCAATAATGTAGTACCCACCTCAATGAGTACAGAAAAAATAAATCAGCTTTTGTAACTTTGTAAAAGACTTAATTTATATAGCATGTTGTTTAATTACAGAACAAGGCAACCAGGGGACGCATGCGGGACATTTTGTCATTCTTCAGTGACAACCGGTATCACCATCAGATACTGAGGAGAGCGTTCCATCACATTTATAGGTAGTACTGACTCTCTGCTTCTGTGTAAAACTGTGTGTGTTTGTCCTGCCTTTGTAAATGTTACATTTAATTTGCAGTTGGAACTTTTAAAAGGCCTGATCCAGACAGGATTTCTGACAAAGATCTGGAGGTAGACATTGTAAAGCCATGATCAGATCTGGACAAGTCACTAATAGTGGAAAGACTGATATCAGGTTTGGATATAGTGACACTGGTCAATAATTTTATACACATTTAAACAGGGTATCAACATTACACATCTGTACAAGGGTCTTGTACATAAATGAATTATTAATTAATTGTTTTGTGTGTGCATTTACAGCTTTGGCACCATGGATGGGACAGCACACCAGAGTTGGAAACATTCTCCCAAAAACTGAGGTCAAAAAGGAAATGAAAAAAAGAAACTCAGATGTCATCAAGCATCACCCAAAACAGGTAAATGAGGACATAATACACAAAATCAATGAATCAAAGAAGGTATACATTAGGCTAATGTTACGTGGTATATTGTGACTGCATTTACACACCCCTTCATGAGGTTTTACCCCTCCAGTCTGTTTTACATGATCTAAATGTCTCTTCCCAATTCACAGCCTCAAAAAAAAAAAAATCAAACTGAACATCCCACCCGACAACACTAAGTATTCATTAGTGGCACAATTATATGCTGTGAATGATATTGACAAGGTTTTTCATTTTGCCTTAAATAAGCTGTAAAGTAAACAAGTTAACAGTTTGTTTGTGTGTTTAAAGGAAAAGCTGAAGAACTTATTCACTGGAGGCTGTGATGAAAATCAAGGCCTGACTTGTGTCTCCCACCGATTTCCAGTGTCAACAAAGTATTTGCCCACTGGACTTGTTGGGAGAGCCTTTATTGGTCATTCCATGGTTGACTGATGACATAAGTGTAAATGATTAATCTTGTTTTGCAGTTAACATTTAAAATTACTTGAACTGTAATTAACATG